>OX940801.1:605000-1132500 GCA_954870605.1 Acer campestre
ATTAAACACTCTCTCCTACTTTATCTCTCTCCATTTTTTCAAACAAAAAAAAAAAAAAAAAAAAAAAAAATCATATTTTCATACTTTTTGATTAATAGTTAAAGAAAAAAAAACTTATGAATATTTTAGTTTTTTACTAACAGTAATATATATATAAATTTATTCTTTTTTTTTTTTTAATATATACATACATATGGTTCCTAAAAATCAAGTTTATTAGTAAGTTTTTTTTTTCTTAACTGTTAGTTTTGTTTGAGAAAAAATGGAGATAGGAAATTAGAGATATGTATTGGAGGGGAGAGAGTTTAATATGGTAATTAAAAATTTAGGAGAGGGTATTTAATATGTAATAATTAATACAATGATTTAAGAGAAATAATTTCCTTTTTTAATAATTTAATTCAAAAAAGATAAAATGGATAATTTTGTAACAAAATGAAGTATGTTTAGAATTTTTTAAAATTTAAATTTTGAAGATGGAGTGTTTTTAGAAAAGAAGTGTAAAAAGAAACAATTGGATTGTCAAAAGAAGCTCTCTTATTATAAAAGTTTAATATTAATTAATGAGTAAATAAAATAAATTTAATATATATATAAATAGATATATATCAATATTAGTGTCATTTTAAAGATCTTAACGAGATTTTCCCATTGATATATTTTTTTGGAATATATATTGCTTTGTTTTAATAAACTAATAAAGTGTACTAGGGTTAAATTAAGATTATTTTTTAAAAAAGTTAAAGTTTTAATTTGATTGATTTGACAATTAAATATTTTTTAAATATTTAAAATATTTTTTAAAATATTTAAAATATTTTGCGTAATTTCAGGAAACATAGTGTCCCTACAGTTGCATATGCATGCTGGAAAATCTGTTTGAAGATCGAAAGTTGATGGAAAGTTCATGCTTTTGTCTAATTATTTGTTTCTAGACCAACTCTGATATACAATACCAAACTTTACACTAGTTTGGGAATATTCTTACACTAAATGTTTTTCACTATAATGTTTCACACTAAATTTTACACTCTGGGAATATTTTTAAAGAATATTCTCACAATATTTATTATAAAAGTTTAACATTAATTAATGAGTAAATAAAATAAAGTTAATATATATATATCAATATTAGTATCATATTAAAGATCTTAACGAGATCATTCCAACGGTATATATTTTTTGAAATACATATTTTTTGTTTTAATAAACTAATAAAATGTATGAAGTGAAAGTCAGAATAGAGAATGAACAGGTTTTTAAAGATGATGATGGATTAACACACAGGTGTGTGAGTATTGGGGATTTGGGGCCTGTTTTTTTAATTTGGATACAACTTAGTGATGTGCCTAGTTATGTTAGATACAACTTGGTGACATGCCTTACCTCTGACAATTTATGGTGTTAGGCCCAAGCCATACCAGTTCAGTTAGTAAGTTATGGGTCTCAACTCACATAATGGGCTTTTACTCGATATTCTCCGTCTCCAATAAAAGCCAAACAAATTGAGTTGAGATTTGTAACTCGTATAAAAGAAGCTGTATTTTTCTTCGTAAACAAGAAACCATCCTCTTCTTATCTTTTTCCTCTCTGCGAACTCAAAACACACTCACAAAAAGTCATCTACATCGATCACAGAGAAAGATGGCGACTGCCACTTCAACTTGTTTATTTATCATACCAAGTAATATGTGGATTTAGATCCACCATAATTGATAATTACTTAATGGTTTGAATAAATGATGAGATGATTTGAATATACCATATATGCATGTCTCACACATTTTCAGAAACAAAACACCATAGTAAAACAACCAAAAACAAAATGGAAAACTGACAAGATTGAAGATATATGCTACTAGTTTTCCGATATTGAAGTTATATATATAACTTGTTCCGATATTGAAGCGCGTCACCGCCGTGTTTGGTGGTGGTGCACTTTTTTTGAAGATGAATAACTGGGCCTTGACTGCTTATTGGGTATTTTGAGCCTCTTTTTTTTAATTTGGATCGAGTTTTGGAGACATGTCCAGCCACGTTAAACACAACTTAAGGCCCAAGCCCATTCAAGATCAGTTAAAAGCCCATCTCTTTTACGTCTGCATTCTTCTCGATGAAAGACCAGCTCTACTCTATGACCACAGACGACATCATCCGAGCCTTCCGTCTTCTCGACAACGAAATTCGCATCCTCAAGGTCCCCAGATCTCTCTCTCTATCTATCTCCGCATCATTTTTCATTTTTTATTCTAAAGTTTGAATTTTTATGTATATGTTATCTATTTTATTGCTTGCTTTGTGTTTGAATGTGTTATCATCAGCACATCTGTATTACTTGCTTTCTGCCTTTTTCATTCTTAGCTGCTTAATTTTGACTTATTGATTATTTTGGATCGTCTAGGGATTTAGGCTTTACTTCATTTATATATATATATATATGTATACATTTATTACCGCTAGATGTAAACTGCATGCAACCAAAGATCGATTACTTATTTATTTGTTTTTCCTATTTTCAACCCTAGTTAGATTGGTAAAGTGAAACTCAACTGTTTGAAATTCAAGAACTTGGTGCGTTTTCATTGTTATGTTGTATATATACATCGATTTTACTTGCAACAAGTATAACTTTAGAACATATTTCTACAGACTACATGCAGCCTTGCTCCTCCCACAAAGAATCGGGATGGATTGCCATTACCATTCTCATGCATTATATTGTGCCATTGTGGCACTAGCTTTTGTTTTGTACAGAATTAGCCACACACAAATAAGGCATGTGCAGAGCGAAATATATTAGATTTGTAGGTTGGATTTTGGGGTTCAGATTTGAAGCTTCTTATAGTTGGAATGGCTACTGACCTTGACTACCTTTATCGGCCTTCAGAATCCTGTGTAGATTATATATAAAATTGCATGACCGTTCTGTATAGTTTATAGAATTGCTTGATCGAGTTGGTCATTAATTTTCAGCATCCTCTGTGATTGATGGTTAGATTTTCATATACTTATCGGTGGTTGATCTAATATATGACAGGTCTTGTAGTGCGTTTTCTTCCTACTATTTAACTGTCAGTTTAAGGTTATTTCTATCCAAAAGTGATAAAAAGTCACGAAAACAATAAAAAATAAACTTGTGGCTAAAAACAATAAGTTCATAATTTTTTTGACTCTTTTTGAATTCACGTCGATTTTACTTGCGACAAGTATAACTTTAGAACATGCAGCCTTGCTCCTCCCCAAAGAATCGGGATGGATTACCATTACCATTCTCATGCATTATATTGTGGCAATAGCTTTTGTTTTGTAAACAAATAAGGCATGTGCAGAGAGAAATATTTTAGATTTGTAGCTTGGATTTTGGGGTTCAGATTTGAAGCTTCTTATAGTTGGAAATTGGAATAGCTACTGACCTAGACAATGTACCTTTATCGGCCTTCAGAATTTTGTGTAGATTATATATAAAATTGCATGACCGATTCTGTATAGTTTATAGAATTGCTTGATGAGTCGGTCATTAATTTTCAGCATCCCTTGTGATTGATTGTTAGATTTTCTTATACTTATCGGTGGTTGATCTAATCTATGACAGGTCTTGTGGTGCGTTTTCATCGGAGTTTGACATTCTAGCTACTTTATGTTATTTTGGCAGAGATGATCCTGTTTTGGGGAATTGTCACAGCCATTTTGCATCGTTTGGTTGCTTCAATTGATGTATATGTTATACGTTTACTACCACTAGATGTAAATTGCATGTATATGCCAAAACATTGTGTTATAATCGAATACTTGTTTATACATAGTTACATATAACTGAGGTTCTGTTTTCAACTGCTTGACCATTCTTCTTTCACAGATTCTAGACAATTCAAAAATTTAACCCAAATTTCATCTCAAATGATATGGCAAGTGGTTTTTTCAATAGCCACATCATCACATATTGTGTGTGGTGATGACAATTCACTTGCCACGTCATTTGGGTTGAAATTTGGGCTAAATTTTTGGATTGTTTAGCATTAGTACTCTTCTTCTTTACTTATTCAAAGGACTAATTGCACAAACGTACCTTGAGTTTAGGTCTAATTACAGCTAGATGGACATTTTACTTGAAATTATACAAAACTCCCCTACCATAAGTTAACTTTTGTTAAACTTAACAATTAACTAAACTTTTAGGGTTAAATGATTTGAATGCCCCCATTTGTATTATTTTATTACCTAAAATAAATAATTAAAAAATAGTACCTAATATATAATAAAAAATTAAAATTTTAATAAAAATGATAAGGATAATGTTGTTATTTTCGATATTTATCACCCATTTTTCATAAAAATCCTTTATGGATTTTTTTTTTTTAATGGTTGATGAATCTAAAAAATAAAAAATAAAAAACTCAACTGTGAATGATTTTTTTTTTTTTTTTTTTTTTTTTGTTTAAAATGGGTGTCGAACCTAGGAAAAATAAAAATAAAAGCTCAGATAATGATGGTTTTTCAATTCTCATCTGCACCCGCACATGCAAATTAGAATTCTATTTTTATGCATACAAACAGAGATAGAGATATAGTTGTGCATATCAGACGAAATACAAGATCGTAGATTTACTTGTAGCGAGGACCGTGGAATTTGATCAATGGAAAATTGGCTTGTTTGGGAAGATTCCTGGAGGCGAAGAGCCAGGACGTGTACAGCAGCCGGAGACTTCCATGGCCGTGGCTAAGACCACCTCTTGTGAGTTCAACATCGAATCCCCGTGTTTTAAGGCAGAACAAAAAGTTCAAGGAATGCTAGTATGGTGGTTTTCCACATTTAAGCGATATTTTATTTCACTGATAAAAAAAAATAAAAATCCCCAAATTTGAACAGCTAACTGAGATTTTCTTCTCACGGTGGTCCAGAGCTTGAGCGTCGTCTTTGCTGAATGAGGACGGCAGTGACAGGATGACGTGGCGACGTTGCAAGGAGTTTTGTTATATATTAAAGCTATATTTGGGATTGCTTTGCTTCAAAAATAATCCGCTTATAGCTTAACTTTAGAAATAATTAACTTACAAGAAAAGTTGATAAATGTTTGGTAAATTAACTTTATAAATAATCAATTTAGGAGAAAAGTAAAGAAAACATGTTTGGTAAATTTTAATTGATTATGGAAAATGACCAAAATGGACATTTATTGTTAAAATATAATATATATATATATATTAGTAAAGTATAGCTAATAAAGGAAAATGTAATTATTTTTTTATTATTATTTCCAGCTTTCTTTTTTTTTTCTTTTTTACAGTTTTTTCTAATATTTTTTTTTTCCATTTTTTTCATGGTTATTTAACAAAAAGATTTAAAAATACATAAAAGACTGAGTCAACTCAGCAAAAAAAACCATGACTGAGTCAACTCAAGCCCAGTTTCCTTCAACACAACTGAGTCAACTCAGTCATCTTCTCCATCAAACATCAGCAACTCCAGCATCAACCTCTGTATCAACAACTCTAGAGTCAAATTCACGAGATTCTGTCGCGCCAATTCATTACATCATGGAGGAGAAAAACCGGCCTTGGCGATGGAATCACGATCGGATTCACGATTTCAATCGCAAAATGGAATCACGATTTCAATCGCGAAATGGAATCACGATTTCAATCGTGAACGGAATCCTCCACTGTCGGAGGAACACCAACTTATATCGATGACTTCGAGGTCGTCGGAGGTATCCGGCCGTCCGCCGTCCTCCGGCCTCCATTGTCGGTGGTGGCTACTGTACAATCTTCAAAAAAATATATTAATTTATTATTTTTTAGTTATTTAAAATATTATTAATTCAAAAAATTATCACTATTAAATAAGAGGTATTATTGTCTTTATATTAAAATAGTAGGGGTACTGTAGACATTCCAATTATAAGAAGTCAGCTTCTCCAATAATTAGCTTCTAAAAGCTACCCCCAACCAACTTCTCAAAAGTTGATCATTGGAGGAGCAAATTATGAAACAAGTTGATTATAGAGTGTTTACCAAACACGTGAAGGGTCCTAGATTATGGAATAAGTGATTAATTCTTAAGTTTAAGCAATCCCAAACATAGCCTAAAAATAACAAAGCAAGATCAAGCACAACAAAACCATAGTTTATTAAGAAGCCTCAAGAGAACAAAAGAATAATATAAAAATTATAAAAAAAAAAATATTTAAAAAAAAAAAGTACAATATCTTTTCCTTTTTTTTTTTTTTTGATAAAACGAGAACACAACAAACAACAGCCAACAGAGGACTTTCGGACTCTTGCCATGCCTTGACTCGACTCCACCCGATATGTAGAGTACTTCAGAATCAAGGTAAGCTCTCCACATCGAGGTAAACAGGCTCTCCTAGAAAAGTGACATAGCTTGTTCTCTCAATCTGAATCTGCAATTGTCCATCTTGGCGCGGATAAATGCTGAGTTTATCGCCATCTGTAAGACGTTTATGTTGAGCAAATTCCAGCCACCCCTTTGTAATGACAGGAATTGCTCGGTTTTCATGGGGCTGGATGTACAACTGGAATGTCCACACTCTTTCCATTGAATCCGTGACCTGCAAATCCACAGAATGTGCTCCTAGCGGAATCGGGATATGCTGAAGAATCTCGACTGGAAGTGCAGGTTTTCTAGTAATATCATAATTGGTGAGGAGTTTAGAGACAGTGAATGACGGCTGAAACATGGTTATAATTGTCGAATGTTGTGTGCACTTCTATATTTTGTATGAATAAAATGCTTGGTACTGAGGCTACAAAGGATTATATGTATATATATAGGCACCATCCGCACAAGTGTACTGTATTAATGGAAGTTAATTATTTGGTACACCTCTAATCAATTAATTTTCATTGTACCACGGAGAATATCAACTCTCAGAGTATCCACGATGGTAAGACCCTTGTTACCACATCATCAAAAATGATAAGACCCATTTGTTACTTTAAATATCAAAGCTATCAATAATTATTTAACAAATTATAATTAATTTAAAATAAAATAAAAAATTATTAATTTAAAATTATCACAATTGAATTACATCAACAATAAAAATAAATATTTAAAATAAAATATTATATACGATTAGATATGGCGTCGGTTTCGGTTCGGTTCCGAACCTTCAAAACCAGTTCTGATTCTGGTTTTGAAGGTTCGGTTTTGGTTTCAATTTTGAAAGTTTGGTTTCGGTTCCTCGGTTCCGGTTCCTCGGTTCCGGTGGCAGTTCCAACGGTTCTAGTCTGGCGGTTCCGATAGCTCAGGTCTGGAGGTTCCGATGGTTCAGTTTCAGTTTCGGTCTGATTTTCGGTGCTTTAGACTGTTCAGTTCCGGTTCCAGTTTCATTGGTTCCAACGGTTCAGTTACGGTTCGGTTTTTGACGATTCTGACGGTTCAGTTCTGGTTCCAATTTCGGTTCCGATGGTTCTGGTTCCGGTTCCAATGATTTAATAATTGAAATTAAAATTGTTTATATTTTTTTTCATTATATATATAATTATTGAAATTAATAATAATATATTTAAATTTAAATAATTGAAATATATATATTAAATTTATTTATATTTTTTCATTATATATATTATTATTGATATTAATAATTATATATTTAAATTTAAATTTAAATTATATATATAAGTCCAACCCAATGATTAGAAGGTGTTGGAAACCCAACTCCAATCATTAGGTTAGAAATAAATGAAGTTCTAAATTTGGAACCCAATTTAGATTTAATTGGGTAAAGTCCATTTTTGAGTCTCTTTTTTTAGGTCCATTTTCTTACCATTGTGGCACCATTTATCAAAATAAAAATTGATCTAATACAAATGGGTCTAATGTAAATAGGCTTAGCAATCGGTAGTTACCTAAACTAGTAAACTACAATCAACATAAAAAGTGGAATCCTGACTGGTACAATATAGAGAAAAGACTAAGAAAAGACTAAGAAAAGACTAGAGAAAAATCCAGGAAAGTCAGGATTTTGGTCCTATATAATATTGTAATCTGCTTGGTCGTTGTACATTTTTATGATGCAAGTTCCTATCAAATTAGACAGACAACAATAACATCAAAACCAAAGTGAAATTAATATTTTATATATACGTGTCGTGTTGGGATTTGTGGAACTGAGCTTTTACAGAGATAGATGTTGGTTGGTGGAGTATCAATTATCATAAAGTCAGAAAAAAAAGAAAAAAATTATGCGATCAGATTCTAGAATCTAGTTCCGTATTTTTTTTCAAAAATTATGGGCTCAACACGTATAAAGACATCGTATTTCAAAGAAAACTCAATTTTTAAACCATGTGATCATGTCAGGAATATTACAACTATATAAGACATATAAAGACATCGTGATCATGTCAGGAATATTAAAACTATCTAAGATTAGACAATAAAAACAAAATCAAATCTCGTATTTTTATAAAAATATATATATATATCTAGTCTCATTCCATTCTTTCTTGTTATCTTTTTATATTTGTATATTGATTTAGATGTAAAATACAATTCACACGCAACTACTTCAATTCCAACTTTCCAAATTAATGATCAACTTTCCAACTTTCCAAGGTCTGAACATGTTTTGATTTTTGTTGCAGGCTGGAAGTTTACATTCATGATCATTTATACCGAGTCACTATCGCTCGACTTTACAAGTGGTCCATATTTTGTCTCTTTTTTTTTTTCTTTCTCAGGTTTGTTTGATTTGACCGGTAACTTTGATTAAAGAAACCAATATAGACTTAACTCAGCTAGTAGATGGACGAATTTAAAGTAAATGACTCCCAAGTGATTAACTGTTCAAATCCTACCGATGACGAAAGTTTTTTTTAAAAATATCTAGTCTCAAATTAATAAATATCGTAAATAAATAAATAAATAAAACTTTGATTAAAGAAGACTAGAAATACTGGAAAAGTGGTTGGTGGTACGTAGCCAACACGTTTGTCTTTGCGAAAAGGCATGATAATTGATGGATGGCTTTAAACCAGTTGGTGGTAGGTAGCCAACACGTTTGTCTTTGCGAAAAGGCATGATAATTGATGGATGGCTTTAAACCACTTTTTTAGTCAAGGAATAAAATAACATTAAATTAGGATTCTACCGGGTATTTTCAACTTTCAAGCATAAAAAAGCTACGCAGACAAAAAGAAAAAAGAAGGTTGTAACCGCTTTGCATTGTTTATCATATAAAGATGGAATAAAATTTGATGTATTATCCAAAACTTCTTTTCAGAAGTTGCGGCGAATATCAAATGACTCTATTCAAAATCCTTTTTTTTTTTTTTTTTGGAAAGTAAATTCAAAGGCAGAAAATTTGGTATAAAAAATTTCTTGTTGCTAAGAGGGTGTATTGAATTAGGATTCTCGAGGACATTTAAAGACTTTATAAATTTTGGTGTATTCAATTCGGACATTTAAAAGACTTTAAAAGAGTCTATATTAATCCAGTGGTATTCAATTCAGATTTTTATGGATTTTTAAAGAATCCTTCTAAATCTGGGTGTATTAAACAGAGACTTTAAAAATGTCTGTAAAAATCAAGATGTATTCAATTGAGACTATATTTTAAAGGATTTTCTTAGGTCTTAGATTTTGGTGGACTTGATCATTAAATATGTGTCTCAAATTTTTTTTTTTCAAATTCTGTCACAAATGATGTAACACGTGAGGTGTCAACTTTCTATAAATTATGAGATTATACGGTGACTGATGTGATATTGATACCTCACATGTCATATCATGTGAAACAGAATTTAAGAATTTTTTTTTGAAAAGTTTAGCATTACTCGATTATAAATGTCAAATTATAATATTTATTAGTAGTACTAATGATATGAAACTATAGTTCAAAGCATGATATAAAATAAGTGCAGCATAGCCATTGTGTGGCAATCTACTGCAGTTCTATATTTGGTATGAAATGAATATGATTGATTGATTGGTATATAAATATGAGTACATGTCAATTTCTCCAATCTAGTCGTATATTCTTCTAATATGTCATCAATTTATCCTAAACACGTCAATTTCTTCTAAACCTGTCAATTTTTGAACACATCACATCATCATACAGATTCCTATATATATATATGAGCACATATTTTCAATCATCATAAAGAATTTGACGTCTTTTCTCAAATATTTTAGATGACAAAACTGGCCTGGGACCACACGTTACAGAGAATATATACCAACTCGATCTTGTCTCTTAAAGTTCAAAATTCTTAAAGTTGATTTACGTATATCCAATGGTCTCTATAAAGTGAGCTCCACCCAATTAGACACAAATTGAGTTTCAAATTTGGAACTCTATTTGGGTCTTACCTAATGATTGAAGTTGGGTTTCCAACCCTCTCCAATAATTGGGTTGAGCTTATATATATAATTTAAATTTAAATATATAATTATTAATTTCAATAAATATATATATAATAAAAAGCATATATATATATTTCAATTATTGAAATTAAATTTAAATTTAAATATATTATTATTAATTTCAATAATTATATACATAAAGACAAAATATAAATATATTTAATTAGGGGTGGGCGTTTAATGGATCAGTAAACTTTTCGAGTGAACTGTTAAAAAACCGATAATATCCGGTTTTTGAAAAGTGAACCGATCCGATATATTATAACAATATATATAATATTTTAAAGAAGAGTATTGATTGTTTGGAAAAAAGTTAAAAAAAGTAATGAAACCAAACTGTTGGAACCGACGACCGAAACCGAAACTGAAATCAAAACCAGAATTGAACCGTCGGAACCGCTAGACTCGAATCATCGGAACTGCCAAAACCGGACCGGAACCGAAACCAAATCTTCAAAACCAAAACCAAAAACGATTTTAACCGTACCATTTAAGTTATGGTATAAGGCCAGTATTTTTTTTAATCCCTGATTTAATTTTGGTACGGTTACGGGATTTCAAGTCCCTGCCCCGCCCTGTCCCATACCCGTTAATCTGCTATCAATATATATATATATATTTATATTTATATAAACATAATTTTCCTTCATATTTTTCCCTCCCACTAACATAATTTTCCCTTTATTTTTTTCCCATTTTTCCCTTCATCTACACCATTCTAGATCAATATATATATATGGATTGAGATCCCCTACCCATCTTATTTGTGCTCAACTTTCAAGCATCTGCTGAAATGTGGTAGACAAGCAAACCAATGGCTGAGATTAGTTTCCTTTATTTTTATTTTTCTTTTTCTCCTGATTTCTTTTCCCTCGTCTAAATTTTCCTTTATTTTTTTTCCTCTCTTTCTCCTAACAAAAACGTTTAAGCAGATAACAACAACCTTTTGTTTTCTTAATCCAAAAATCCTTTCTTGACACTTGTTCTAAGAAAAACAAAAACAAAACCCAGAGAATGTTTTTTTTTTTCTTAAATTGACAATAGTGGAGATAATAATAAAAAATTAAAAAAAAATAATTACATCACCCTCATCATCAACATTACACCACCAAAAATTACATCTATTAACAGTACAGTGAACAAAACATTTTGAATAAAAATTCTCATTATCCATTGTCTGTCAAAGTTGTCAAAGAAGAGAGAATCGCCTCCAAACAAGAGGCCAGAAATCTTGTCAAAAGATTACGAAGCTCCCTCCCTTCTACCACGAATTTTTTTTAATAGAAAAAATGAACATTGTTGGAGATCATCAATGTGAAACCAAAAAAAAAAAAAAAAAAACTAAGGAATTCCCTTATCTTTCCTTCATTTTATCAGCAACCAAACAAACAAACACCCATTTTCACATACCCATAAACGAAATCCAAATAAAAAAAATTGAAAAAACAAAAAAGAAATTAAAAAAGAAGAACATTTATGGATCTTCAGATCTTCATCAATGGAGAAATAGATTTTATTTTATAGTTTGTGTATTGAAATTCAATTGTGTTTGTGAAAACTGAAGATTAATGATATGTGTTTGCGAAGAAATGAAGATGGATGAATCTGGGATTGTAAAGATTGATGATGTTCATTTTTTTTTAAAAAAAATTCATTTAATTTGTATTGTTTTTTTTTTTTTTTTTTTTTTTTGTATTGAGATCAATCAATTTATTTAAAAAATGCTCTTAAAAGTATACAACTATCTGAGAAATGGAGATAGAGTATGAAGTATTATGAAACAAACAAGAAGAAAATAAAAAGTTTAAAGTGATGGGATTCAGATACGATGTCATTTGATAAGTGGAGAGGGAAAATAAATAAAACAAATTAATTATAGTCGTTCATTTGCTTAAGTGCCACATGTCACTGGATGTTGAGAAAGTGAGCACAAATGAGATGGATAGGGGATCTCAATCCATATAATATACCCCTCACACTATTATTTTCATATTATTCAATAATATTTATATGATGTTTATCAAAAAGTCATAAAAAAATTACATTAATGAGATGGGGGTGGTATGAGGTAAAAAACCGATCCTGATCCCCTAACGGGGAATCCCCGTACCCGCACCGTTTATTTTAAGGTAGGTATTCATCACTGATGGTATTTCTCGTACAAATTGGTATTGGGGATGGTATTTGAAAACCCGTCCCCGACCCGTATCATTGACATCCATACCTGCTTTGGCTTTTGCATTAATAAATTGATGCAGTTAAAAAAAAATAAAAAAAATATATATATATATACTTGTAATATGTAAATATATATATATATATATATATATGTGGTTGTTGGCTTTTTACCTGGTGCAATAGTGCATGCAGACATGCAGTTTCATTTTTTCTATACAACAATACGACACTGTGTCAATTAATTAAGTGTTCATGGTTTGATTGTTCTCAGAGCTGTCCAATCAAACAGGTAATCGGTTGACTAACTAGCATAAAAGTTTGGAAAAATGCAAGATCAAACACAAGATCACATAGTAGTTTATAATTAAGAAAGCTACATCAGACAGATCGAACAAATTAAAGCACAACATATGAGAGTTAATTAAGACCTAAACTTCTAGGTGATTTCTGGTGGACGAGTTGAGTTGTAGTGTCGTGAGGGCTTACAGCAATGACACCCAGCCATAAACACTGTAATGGCCGGACTCAAACTCATGCAAAGTACTCCGCATCCAGAGTAATAATAGGGTTACCCTTAAAAGTGATTGAACTTTCTCTTTTTCTTCTCTGTTGACTTTGCTGCACACTTCATTCACCAAACCAATGCAATACAATTTTCTTTGCATATTAATTTCACAAGAGTCCAAAAACAACTTTTTGCTTTAATTAATTTGTTGATTGTCTTGAAGTCTTCATACTCCAACAAACTGCACATATT
Organism: Acer campestre; assembly: GCA_954870605.1. Taxonomy (NCBI): domain Eukaryota; kingdom Viridiplantae; phylum Streptophyta; class Magnoliopsida; order Sapindales; family Sapindaceae; genus Acer; species Acer campestre. The sequence continues at coordinate 618,329 of OX940801.1, forward strand.
ATGAGATTGAAAGATAATATATGTTTCACATTATTACAAAAATCAGAATACCATGTCAATAGTCTTTGAAGACCATTTAAAAAAAAAGAAAAAAAAAGGGGTAATTACCCCGGTGGCCATCGACTTTTGCCACCACTATCAAAATGGCCATCGGATGGGAAGTTGGTTTAGAAATGGCCATTTTTGGCAAACAATGTTACACTAATGGCCATTCCGTTATAACACCGTTAACTTTGTCTAAGAATGTTACACTAATGGCCATCAATTTGTTCACTTGGTATCAAAATGGCCATTATAATCATTTTTCTCCAAAATTACTCTAGTGGTCATCCATTTGGTCAATTGGTATCAAAATGGCCATTATAATTGTCCAACTTTTTTTTGACCATCCATTTGGTTAATTGGTATCAAAGCAATCATTATATGTACAACTATATTCTGTTAGAAAAATAGAGTAAGCAATAATTAAAAAAAAAAAAAAAAATCATTCAATAGAGAAAATGAAGAATTCATTTGATTTTATATAATTTAAGTCTCATACACATAAAATACTATTTGTCAAACTGCACAAGTATACCAAAATCCCCTACACAAGTATACCAACTTGTTCCTTTTAATCTTCAGCTTAAAAAGAAAAAAAAAACAAGGAAAAAAAAAAAAAAACAATAATGTCTTTTGTTAAGGTTGGTAGTTATTTTAGATACCATGAAAATTGGTTGTCAAACTTTTATGTGGTTTTGAATATGGTGCAATCAGGTATGGTTTTTAAATAGTTTTCATATTAAAAGGAACAAGTTGGTATACTTGTGTAGAGGATTTTGGTATACTTATACAGTTTGACAAGTAGTATTTGATGTGTATGAGACTTAAATTATATTAAATCAAATGAATTCTTCATTTTCTCTATTGATTTTTTTTTTTTAATGATTGCTTACTCTATTTTTCTAACAGAATATAGTTGTACATATAATGATTGCTTTGATACCAATTAACCAAATGGATGGTCAAAAAAAGTTGGACAATTATAATGGCCATTTTGATACCAATTGACCAAATGGATGGCCACTAGAGTAATTTTGGAGAAAAATGATTATAATGGTCATTTTGATACCAAGTGAACAAATTGATGGCCATTAGTGTAACATTCTTAGACAAAGTTAACGGTGTTATAACGGAATGGCCATTAGTGTAACATTGTTTGCCAAAAATGGCCATTTCTAAACCAACTTCCCATCCGATGGCCATTTTGATAGTGGTGGCAAAAGTCGATGGCCACCGGGGTAATTATCCCAAAAAAAAAAAAAAAAAAAAAAAAAGACAACTAAGCACAGCAACTGCAACTAAACTAACTCAGAACACAAAGCATCTGGGCAGATATCCTGCCACACACTCTCTCTTCTTCAAGAGATGGCCCACGAATCCAAGTTATGGGCCAAGGTATTACCTACTCTGGGGATAGCTTGACATTTAGAAACTTGGACCTCAGCACTCTTCAAGGACAAAACCAGTATTACTTTTAGGAAATTTGCAGTCGTTGATGGCAGCTGCCACATTACCTGCATCCGTTTGAACCCAACAGTCAGTAGAGTTAGTTCCCTAAAATACTGAGGTTATAAAGTGTATTCTGTGGCTTTATCTCTCCTGTATAAGCCAGTAGGATCATATTCCAATAGAACCTTATATATTTCCAATAAAATAAAATAAAATCATATTGCAGTTTCAAAAGATCATCCTACCAGGGCATAGATGGCTGAGAAAACCAGTGCCGCTCCAGATGTTAGACAAACATAGCTAAAAGTGTACAACTTTTTATTCAAAGGGATAGCTGCAAGTGAAAAAAGAAAAGAGGAAATAGGCCCTTTTAGTCAAAAATTAAGGGGATGTATTGTTTTTGTCACAAATTATCATTTTTATTGTTTTTGTCATTAAATGGGCTGTGAGGACTTAATTGCCCCTATTCTTTTTTCAAAACCTCCTCTCTCTCCTTCCTATCTCATTTTCACGCCTCCCTCTTCTCTCTCCTTTCTCTCCTCCTTCTTTCACACCTCCTCCTTCTTCTTTCACACCTCCTCCTCCTTTTTCTTCTCTTCCTTTTCTCTTTCTCTTTTTTTTTTATTTTTCCAGATTTTAAAAAAAAAATAGATTTTTTTAAATAAAAAATTTTCAGATCGGTCGTCCGATCTTCCCTCCTTCTTCTTCTTCTCTTTCTCTCCTCTCTTCTCTTTCTCTTTCACATTTTTTCCAGATTTTTAAAAAAATTTCAGTTTTTTTTTTTTTGAAATTTTTTCCAGATTTTGTTTTTGTTTAAAGTTATTTCCAGATTTTTTTAAAAAAATTCAGGTTTTTTTTATTCTGAAAATATTCCAGATTTTTTCAAAAAATTTCAGATTATGTTTGTTAAAAGAAATTTTTTTAAAAAAAATTTTTCCAGATTATTTAAAAAAATTCAATGTTTTTTTTTTTTTTTTTGAAAATTTTTCAGATTTAAAAAAGTTTTTCATTTGAAATTGTGAATGTGGTTGTGGTTGTGAATATAGTTGATTTTAAGGGTGGTTCTAATTGTGAATGTTTGGATTTGAGTGTTAGTTGGATTTGAATGTTTAAATTTTTTTCCAGATTTTTTAAAATTTTTTCCAGCTCTTTTAAAAAAATTTCCAGATCTTGTTTTGTTAAAAAATTCCAGATTTTAAAAAAAAAAATTCAGATCATGTTTGTTAATTTTTTTTTTTTTCTAGATTTTGTTCAATTAAACACACTAGTACCGATTAATCACACCAGTTGTAATCAATTAAACACACCAGACCAATTAAACACACTTGGTGTAAACCAATTAAACACACTAGGTGTAAACCAATTAAACACACTAGGTGTAAACCAATTAAACACACCAGACCAATTAAACACACTAGGTGTAAACCAATTAAACACGCCAGACTAATTAAACACACTAGGTGTAAACCAATTAAACACACCAGACTAATTAAACACACAAGACTACCAATTAAACACACCGAGGAAAAAACAATTAAACACACCAGTTGTAATCAATTAAACACACCAGACCAATTAAACACACTAGGTGTAAACCAATTAAACACACCAGACTAATTAAACACACAAGACCACCAATTAAACACACCGGGGAAAAAACAATTAAACACATCGGGGTAAAACAAATTAAACACACCAGGCAACGAATTAAACACACCAGGCCAAATGAATTAAACACACTAGGGTAAAACGAATTAAACACACCAGACCATTAATTAAACACACTAGGTCACCAATTAAACACACCAGACAAAACTCATTAAACACACCAGGCTATCAATTAAACACACCAGGTGTTTAATTCATTTTGCCTGGTGTGTTTAATTCGTTTTTACCTTGGTGTGTTTAATTATTTTTGCCTTTATGTGTTTAATTTATTTTGTCTTGTGTGTTTAATTGGTGGTCTAGTGTGTTTAATTGATGGTCTGGTGTGTTTAATTTGTTTTGCCCTAGTGTGTTTAATTCGTTTTACCCTAGTGTGTTTAATTCGTTTTACCCTGGTGTGTTTAATTCGTTTTGACTGGTGTGTTTAATTCATGGCCTGGTGTGTTTAAACAAAATAAAATCTGAAAAATTTGTTTGAAAAAGATCAAATCCAAAAAAAATTAAAAAAATTCTTAATTTTTTTTTCAACAAAACCTAGCCCCAAACACAACTCCCACCATTCATAAAAACAACCCAAACTCAAACTTAAAATACAACCACAAATCTGAAAAATAAAATAAAATTAAGCACAACCACAATCACTACCCAAACTCAAATCCAAACCTTATTTAAATCTTGAAAATTTTCAACCAAAAAAAAAAAAACTGAATTTTTTAAAAAAAAAATCTGGAAAAAAACGTGGGGAGAGAAAGAGAGAAGAAGGAGAGAAAGAAGAAGAAGGAGGGGGCGTGAGAAAATGAGAGAGAGAAAGAGGAAAAAAAATTTATAAAGAAAGAAGAAGAAGATGAACGTGAGAGAGAAGGAGAGAGAGAGAGAGAAAGAAAAAAAAAAGACTCTGTGGAAAGGAGAGAGAAGAAGAAAAAGAAAAAAAAAAGAGAATTTTTTTTTTTTTTATAAACAAGGGCAATCTTGTCCAAAAAGTGGATATGTTGACAAAAACAATAAAAATGATAATTTTGGACAAAAACAATAAACCCACTAATTTTTTGGCTAGTTTCAAAGTTCTCCCAAAAGAAAATAATATTAGAATAGATTAAGAGAAAATAGGGGTTTTTAATCAAAAATTATGGGGACTTACTGTTTTTGTCAACAATTATCATTTGTATTGTTTTTTTCATTAAATGGGCTGTGAGGACATTATTGCCCTTTTTTTTTTTCTTAATCTCTTCTCCCTCATTTCACGCCTCCCTCTTCTCTCTCCTTTCTCTCTCCTTTCTCTCTCCATTCATGTCTTCTTCTTCTTCTTCTTCTTCTTCTTCTTCTTCTTCTTTCTCTCCTCATCTCTCCTCCTCTTTCCTTCTTCTTTCATGCCTTCTTCTTCTTCTTCTTCTTCTTCTTCTCTTTCTCTTTTTTTTTTCCAGATTTTTAAAAGTATTTCAGATTAAAAAAAAAAAAAATTTAGATGGGACGACCGATCGACGATCGGACGTCCGATCTTCCCCCCTTCTTCTTCTTTTCTTTCTCTCCTCTCTTCTCTTTCTATTTCATGTTTTTTCCAGATTTTTTTTTTAAAATTTCAGTTTTTTTTTATTATTTTGAAAAAAAAATTCAGATTTTTAAGTTTGGGTTATGATTGTGGTTGTGGTTGTGGTTGATTTTAGGGATTTTAAAAAAAAAAATTCAGGTTTTTTTTAACACAAAAATTTTCAGATCTGAAAATTTATCCAGATTTTTTTAAAAAATTTCAGTTTTTTTTTTTTTTTTGTTGAAAAGTTTCCAAATTTAAAAAAGGTTTGGATTTGAGTTGTGGTTGTGCTTAAAAAAAATTCAGATTTGTGGTTGTATTTAAGTTTGGGTTGTGGTTGTGGTTGTGGTTGGTTTTATGAATGGTGGGATTGTGTTTGAGTTTGGGTTTTGTTGAAAAAAAATTATGATTTTTTCGGATTTAATCTTTTTCAAACTAATTTTCCATATTTCATTTTGTTTAAACACACTAGGCAACGGATTAAACACACCAGGCAAACGGATTAAACACACCAGGGAAAAAACAATTAAACACACCAGGCAACGAATTAAACACACTAGGCCAAATGAATTAAACACACTAGGCCAAAAGAATTAAACACACCAAGGCAAAACGAATTAAACACACCAGGCAAACGAATTAAATACACCAAGGCAAATGAATTAAACACACCAGAATAAAACGAATTAAACACACCAGGCTATCAATTAAACACACCGGGTGTTTAATTCGTTTTGCTTGGTGTATTTAATTCATTTTTGCCCTGGTGTGTTTAATTGTTTTTGCCTTGGTGTGTTTAATTCGTTTTGTCTTGTGTGTTTAATTGGTGGCCTAGTGTGTTTAATTGATTGTCTGGTGTGTTTAATTCGTTTTGCCCTAGTGTGTTTAATTCATTTGCCCTGGTGTGTTTAATTCGTTTGCCTGGTGTGTTTAATTCGTTTTACCCTGATGTGTTTAATTCATTTGGCCTGGTGTGTTTCATTCGTTTTGCCTGGTGTGTTTCATTCGTTGCCTGGTGTGTTTAATTTGTTTTACCCTAGTGTGTTTAATTGTTTTTTCCCTGGTGTGTTTAATTCATTTGGCCTGGTGTGTTTCATTCGTTTTCCTGGTGTGTTTCATTCGTTGCCTAGTGTGTTTCATTCGTTGCCTAGTGTGTTTAATTTGTTTTACCTTGGTGTGTTTAATTGTTTTTTCCCTGGTGTGTTTAATTCGTTTGTCTGGTGTGTTTAATCCGAGCCTTGGTGTGTTTAAACAAAATAAAATCTGAAATTTTTTCTTTGATAAAAATCAAATCTGAAAAAATTTAAAGAAAAAATTTGAAATTTTTTTTTCAACAAAACCCAAACTCAAACACAACTCTCACCATTCATAAAAACAACCACAACCACAACCCAAACTTAAACATAACCACAAATCTGAAAAAAAATTTTAAAAAAATCTGAATTTTTTCAAATCTGAAAAAAAAAAAAAAGTGAAAGAGAAAGAGAAGAGAGGAGAGAAAGAGAAGAGGAAGAAGGAGAGAAGGCGTGAAAGAAGAAGGAAAGAGGAGGAGAGAGGAGGAGAGAAAGAAGAAGAAGAAGAAGAAGAAGAAGGAGACGTGAATGGAGAGAGAAAGGAGAGAGAAGAAGAAGATGAACGTGAGAGAGAAGGAGAGAGAGAGAGAAAGAAAAAAAAGATTCTGTGCAAAGGAAAGAGAAGAAGAAAAAGAAAAAAAAAATTATAAATAAGGGCAATCTTGTCCAAAAAGTGGATTTGTTGACAAAAACAATAAAAATGATAATTTTGGACAAAAACAATAAACCCACTAATTTTTTGGCTAGTTTCAAAGTTCTCCCATAGATTAATAAATAATATATTCAGAGAAAGGAATGACATTGTGTCTAAACAATTTTCAACAACTTATTAAACCAAAATCAATTGCCTCACATATTTTAACGCCTACAACAACAATATCATCTTTACCAAAATCAAATACGGAGCAAAAACTCTTCACAAGTCACAAGTGACTGAAACTGAAAGTATATATACTCTCCGGTCTCATTCAAGATTTAATTCTCATCTGCACCCGCACATGCAAATTAGAATTCTATTTCTAAGCATACAAACAGAGATAGAGATATAGTTGTGCATACCAGAAGAAATACAAGATCGTAGATTTACTTGTTGCGAGGACCGTGGAATTTGATCAATGGAAAACTGGGTTGTTTGGGAAGATTCCTGGAGGCGAAGAGCCCGGACGTGTACAGCAGCGCCAGAGACTTCCATGGCCGTGGCTAAGACCACCTCTTGTGAGCTCAACATCGAATCCCCATGTTTTAAGGCAGAACAAAAAGTTCAAGGAATGCTAGTATGGTGGTTTTCCACATTTAAGCGATATTTTATTTCACTGATAAAAAAAAAAAAAAAAAAAAAAAAAAAACCCCAAATTTGAGCAGCTAATTGAGATTTTCTTCTCACGGTGGTCCAGAGCTTGAGCGTCGTCTTCGCTGTATGAGGACGGCAGTGACAGGATCACGTGGCGACGTTGCAAGGAGTTTTGACACCACTACGAGCTGTGAGTGTGACAACGACTTCCAGAGAAACGAAATCATAGAGATAAATTAATCTCAGAGAAGATAATTTAGAGAAACAAACGAGAAATTAGCAGTGAAGAGAAATGTTACGGACACCAAATAGAGAGATAAAAATAAAGTCGGCTTATTTATTAAATTTAACAATTATAATTACAGCTAACGTTGAAGTTGACTTCAACAGAAAAAAAAAAAATATATATATATATATATAGTATGCATTAAAAATAACAAAGCAAGATCAAGCACAACAAAACCATAGTTTATTAACAAGCCGCAAGAGAATAAAAGTACAATATAAAAATTATAAAACAAAAAAAGAACAAAAGTACAATATCTCTTTTTCTTCTTCTTCTTCTTTTTTTTTTTTTTTTGATAAAACGAGAACACAACAAACAACAGCCAACAGAGGACTTTCGGACTCTTGCCATGCCTTGACTCGACTCCACCCGATATGTAGAGTACTTCAGAATCAGGGTAAGCTCTCCACATCGAGGTAAACAGGCTCTCCTAGATAAGTGACATAGCTTGTTCTCTCAATCTGAATCTGCAATTCTCCATCTTGGCGCGGATAAATGCTGAGTTTATCACCAACTTTAAGATGTTTATCTCGAGCAAATTCCAGCCACCCGTTTGTAATGACAGGAATTGCTTGGTTTCCATGGGGCTGGGTGTACAACTGGAATGTCCACACTCTTTCCATTGAATCCGTGACCTGCAAATCCACAGAATGTGCTCCTTGCGGAATCGGGATATGCTGAAGAATCTCGATTGGAAGTGCAGGTTTTTTAGTAATATCATAATTGGTGAGGAGTTTAGAGACAGTGAATGACGCCTGAAACATGGTTATAATTGTCGAATGTTGAGCGCACTTCTATATTTTGTATGAATAAAATGCTTGGTACTTAGGCTACAAATGATTATATATATATAGACACCATCCGCACACGTGTACTGTATTAATGGAAGTTAATTATTTGGTACGTAAATGCAGACAAGAAAAGATATGCATGATAGGGAGAATATCAACTCTTAAAGTATCCACAATGGTAAGACCTAAAAACAAGACCTATTTGTTATCACATCATCAAAAATGGGTCTTCTTTTTACAAAATGGATCTTGCCATTTGATCCACTTAATTTGGGTATCTTTTTCCCACAATTGGGCTAAATTGGAAAAGTAAAAGTGGATCAACTTTTTAAACTTTTTTCCAAACAATCATTGCTCTTCTTCAAAATGTTATATATATATATATTAATAAATAAATTATATAATATATTTTAAATATCAAAACTATCGATAATTATTTAACAAATTATAATTAATTTAAAATAAAAAAATTATTATTTTAAAATTATCACAACCGAATTACATCAACAATAAAAATAAATATTTAAAACAAAATATTGTATACAATTAGACATGGCGCCGGTTTCGGTTCGGTTTCGAACCTTCAAAACTAGTTCCGATTTCGGTTTTGAAGGTTCGGTTTTGGTTTCAGTTTTGAAGGTTTGGTTCCGGTCCAGTTTTGGCGGTTCCAACAATTCGGGTCTGCCGGTTTCGATGGTTCGGGTCTGAAGGTTTTGATGGTTCGGTTTCAGTTTCGGTCCGGTTTTCGATAGTTTAGACGGTTTAGTTCCAGTTGCAGTTTCGGTTCCGGTTTTGTTGGTTCCAATGGTTCAGTTACGGTTTGGTTTCAATTCCTGTTCGGTTTTCGACGGTTCTAATGGTTCAATTATGGTTCCAATTTCGGTTCCAACGGTTCCGGTTCCGGTTCCGGTTCCAACGATTTAATAATTGAAATTAATTAATTTTTTTTTCATTATATATAATTATTGAAATTAATAATAATATATTTAAATTATAATAATTTAATATATATATATTAAATTTATTTATATTTTGTCATTATATATATAATTATTGAAATTAATAATTATATATTTTAATTTAAATTATATATATAAGTCCTACCCAATGATTGGAAGGTGTTTGGAACTGAACTCCAATCATTAGGTAAGATCTAAATGGAGTTTCAAATTTGGAACCCAATTTGGGTCTAGTTGTGTGAAGCCCACTTTTGGATCTCTTTTTTTAGATTCATTTTCTTACCATTGTGGTATCATTTAACAAAATAAAAATGGGTCTAATACAAATAGGTACAGTGTAAATGGGTTTAGCAATCGATAGTTATGTAAACTACAATCAACATAAAAAGTGGATCCTGACTGGTCCTATATAGAGAAAAGACTAGAGAAAATTCCAGGAAAGTCAAGATTGTCGAATGTTGACTGACTGGTCCTATATAACTCTAAATATTGTAGTTTGCTTGGTCGTGTTACTCGTGTACATTTTTATGATGCAAGTTCCTGTCAGAATTAGACAGAACAATAACGTCAAAACCAAAGTGAAATTACAGAGATAGATGTTGGTTGGTGGAGTATCAATTATGGGGCCCATAAAGTCAGAAAAAAGAAAAAATTATGCGATTAGAATATAGAATCTAGTCTCATATTTTTTTCAAAAATTATGGGCCCAACACGGCAACACGTATAAAGATATCGTATTTCAGAGAAAACTCAATTTTTCAACCATGTGATAATGTCAGGAATATTACAACTATCTAATTATTGTTATCTTTCTTGTCTCATACCATTCTTTCTTGTTATCTTTTTAATATTTCATTATATTTGTATATTGATTTAGATGTAAAATGCAATTCACACGCAACTACTTCAATTCCAACTTTCCAAGGTATTTACACACAAGGCCTCTTGCCTGGAGGCTCCAACCACCAAGGTTCAACACCTTGGAGTGTATGTATATATATTTATATTGTCCCACCTTTAGCCTTAATCTCCCAAAATGTGGGTGCTGTCTCCCGATTCTGTAGAGCTAACCCTCTCTCTAGTAATGAGAGTTGTATTTCTATTTGTTCCCTCTCCCCAATAGTGAGAGTCGTAGAGTCTGATCTCGTTAGGTCCCGGTAATAGCTGAAAAGCTTCATAGTTAATAATCAGCCTGAGAATTTTAAATAATAAATTATCACAAAAAATAATATGTATAGTGACAAAATCTTTAAACGGTTAATTGTTACTGACTTGTATATAGTGACATATTTTTTTGTTTTGTCACTCATTAGGGTCAATTAACAATCTGTTACTAAAAGTCATGGTTTGTGACAATTACAAATAATTGTCACTAACCATAGTGATAATGACACTATAAGTGTCACAAATACTTTTAGTGATGGAGGTATAAATGACCAATTTTTAATAACACTTTTTTTATCACAGTATTGATATTGTGACCAAATTTTTATTTATTGTGACAAATATTTTTTATCATTATATATATCATTTTTCTTGTAGTGAGGTTTAAACAAATTCAATATGTTTCTGTAATTAAAAATAAAATAAAAACATCAATCAATCAATCAGTGATCATCATGTGTTTACAAGTACATATTAAAGTGCTCATCAAAATGCTATTTTTTTTTTTTTTTGAAACTGCAACTTGCGTATCAAAATTACATTTGCAAGTTTTGGACTGTTGCTTGAGGTAACAGCGTAGAAATTGATGAAGAGCTTCCATAGTTAATAATCAGCCTGAGAATTTGACTATCATGTGTGTTTGTAATGATGTATGTTTGAGTCAGTTTGACCTGAACTAAATCTATTATGTGTGTTTGAGTCACTATCGCTCGACTTTACAAGTGGTCCATATTTTGTCTCTTTTTTTTTTTTTTCTCAGATTTGTTTGTTAACCGGACCGGTAACTTTGATTAAAGAAGCCAACATAGACGTAGCTCAGCTGATAGATGGATGAATTTGAAGTTTGGATAAATGACTCCCAAATCAACTGCACAAATCCTATCAATGACGAAAACTTTCAAAAAAAATATTTAGTCCCAAATTAATAGATATTATAAAAAAATAAATAAACTTTGATTAAAAGAAGACTAGAAATACTGGAAGAGTGGTAGGTGGTAGGTAGAGCCGGTAGGCTTTCACCAAGCCAGACACGTTTGTCTTTGCGAAAAGGCATGTGCTAGCTGGCTTTAACATGATAATTGATGGATGGCGTAAACCACTTTTTAATTCAAGGAATAATGACGAGAAAATAAAATAACATTAAATTAGGATTCTATTGGGTATTTTCAACTTTCAAGCACAAAAATCTTATTATTTATTTTAAACTTTTAAGTTTTTAAATGAAACAAGCAAGTTTTTATTTATTTATTTATTTTAATTAGCTTATACACAAAATCTTTGAAAACTATATAATCTGGTGATGCATATAATTATGCGGATCTTGGTACTTGATGGAAAAGCTAAGCAGACAAAAAGAAAAAAGAAGGTTGTAATTGCTTTGCATTGTTTATCATATAAAGAAGGAATAAAATTTGATGTATTATCCAAAACTTCTTTTCAGAAGTTGCGGCGAGTATCAAATGACTTTATTCAAAATTCTTTTTTTCTTTTTTTTTTGGAAAGTAAATTCAAAGGCAGAAAATTTGGTATAAAAAATTTCTTTTGGAATTTTGGAGAGCAAACCGGTGCATATAGGAGGAGTGTTGGTTTGTTGCTAAGGGGGTGTATTGAATTAGGATTCTAAAGGACATTTAAAGACTTTATAAATTATGGTGTATTCAATTTAGACATTTAAAAGACTTTAAAGAGTCTATATTAATTTAATGGTATTCAATTCAGATTTCTATGGACTTTTAAAGAATCCTTCTTTAATCCGGGTGTATTGAACTAAGACTTTAAAAATGTGTGTATTCAATTGAGACTATATTTTAAAGGATTTTCTTAAGTCTTGGATTTTGGTGGACTTGATCATTAAATATGTGTCTCAATTTTTTTTTTCAAATTCTGTCACAAATGATGTGACACGTGAGGTGCCAGCTTTCTATAAATCATGAGATTATACGGTGACTAATGTGATGTTGGTACCTCACATGTCACATCATGTGAGACAGAATTTGAGAATTTTTTTTGAAAAGTCTAATATTACTCTATTTATAAATGTCAAATTATAATATTTATTAGTAGTACTAATGACATGAAACTATAGTTCAAAGCATGATATAAAATTCCATCAAAAAAAAAAAAAAAAAAAAAAAGCATGATATAAAATAACTGCTCCATCAAAATTGTAGCTATAAAGTTGTGAAATTTGTATGCCGTGTACACATTACAAATTAATGATTAGGACACGGCACACACATGCACTTCATTAATTATTAGGGCTGGGACCACAAGCAATAAAATATAGAATTCAACGATCCAAATTCACTGATACTAGATAACCCAAAAATTTAGTCCAAATTTCAACCCGAATGATATAGCAAGTGATTTTTTTATTAACCACATCATCCCGTTTTATATGTGGTGATGACAACTTACTTTACTGCCACTATTATTCTATAATGACATTAACAACATATTAATTAGATCCACCGTCAACTTTACGGCCACAATTATTCTATAGTCAGCCTTTTATCTTTTTAACTTTGAATTTTGATGTAAACCTCATGCACTGCTCCACTCCACTCCACTTTTTTTTCTTTTTCTTGATTGAATGGCCACAGCCAGAGATTTTCTTGATTAAAATCAGAATAAACAATATGCTGAATACAAGAAGGACAATCATCTACCCACGCTCTATCAATATTTCTGCCGATCACTTCAATATTAATTATTTATTAAACTAAACTTTAATATAAGCCATATTATATGTTGTATCAGGTTGGATCACTTCAATATTATTTATTAATTAAACTAAACATTAATATAAGGCATATTAAATATTGTATTAGGTTTGATTAATTAGATGTAGTCAACTCTATATGTATTCATGCCAAAATCATAAATAACCATAAAATTAAGGGAGTATTCAAAAAATATATTTTCTCAATAACTTCGTTTTTTATCCAAGAGAAATTATTTATGACAAAAAGGCCCTTAACGTAAATATCACATGTAAGAAAAATAACTTTTCTTTAATTATCTTCATTGCCTCCATCAATGGAGGTCTATTCACAGACCTCCATATATTTGTTCGACCTCCATTAATGGAGGTCTGCTCGAGCCTCGATCAATGGAGATCTAAATTTTTAAATATTATTTATCTGCATCGGATCTCCAATGATGGAGGTCTGTTCGATCTCCATCAATGGAGGTTTGAAAAAATAAATATTTTAGAAAAATAAATATTGGAGGAGAAATTGAAAAATAAAAAATTGGAAGTTTCTAAGAACATTACACACTAAAATGTAATTTTAGCCCGTTATCATTTTATAATTTCAATGTATAAAGATGCATTTCAGTGTGTAAATATGATTAAAAAAAAGGACCTTGAGAGAGAGTGCAAATGTGCAATAGATATGCCAACAATGAAGAGAAAAAAGGACATGATAAAATCTGCCAAATTGCAGCCATTTCATGGAGCATGACTAATCATAGGCCACTCTCCTCCCACATCATCGACAACAATCAAAAACTACAGCTCCACCACCATAGATAAAATACGGATTGTACAGAACAGAAGCCAGAAAAGTACTATGTTGTCCCCTGTTTTCTGATGAAATTTTCTGCAGCTTTTGTTTGCTTTGTGAGGTGGAGAAAGCAGACAACAATATCAGAACTTGTGAGAAGCTTAGGGCGCGTCCTGTAACGTTTTTCAAAGCTGTTTTTGTTTTTGTTTTTATTTTTCCAAAATAAAAATGAAAATGAAAACAGTGTTTTTGGTTTCAGTTTCGAAATTCAAAATACGCATCTGGTAGCATATCCTGAAAGCTGAATTCCGAATATGAAAACATAAAAAACGCGTCTAGTATCATTTTACAGGCCAAAATCAATGAGTTGAATTTTATTTTTTATTTTTTTTGGTCAGATATGGGCAACGCCCAGAACAGGAAGAGAAGAACAGTGGACTGGATCTGGATCTGGATCTGACGGACGGCAGCACGATTTGACGGACGTGGACTGGATCTGACGGATGACAGTGCAATCGCGTCGATCGGGAGGTTTGCGAAGCAGAAGAAGAAGAAGATGGTGGGCTCGCGAAGAAGAAGAAGAAGAAGAAGAAGAAGGCGGCACGGTGTGATTGCGTCGGGAGGTTCACGAAGAAGAAGAAGAAGACGACGGCGTGGCGCGATTGTGTCAGGAGGTTCGCGAAAAAGAAGAAGAAGAAGAAGAAGAAGAAGACGGCAGCGCTGTCGCATCAATCGGGAAGAAGAAGTAGAAGAAGAGAGAAGGAGAGGAAGGAGAAGAACATCGGTGAAAGAAGAAGAAAAAAAGAAAAAAAAAAAATTGAGTTTTTTATTTTAAGTGAAAAACAAAAAGAAAAACAAAATGAAAAACATCAAAAATTGTTTTGGAAATTTTTCACTGTTAACATTGATGTTGTTTTTGTTTTGGAAAATAAAATAGAAAACAAAATGGAAAACGGTAACGAATGCGTATTCGAAATTGGATTTGAAAAATAAAAACAAAAACACCCTTGTAAAAGGGTACCCGACAACCCCTTAGGGCGCGTTCGGTAACATTTTTGTTTTCTGTTTTCTATTTTTCGTTTTCTATTTTTGTTTTCTATTTTTCGAGTTTAAAAACGTGTTCGGTAGTAATTATGGAAAACGGTATTCTGAAAATTAAAACATTAAAAAAGCGTCTGGTAGTAATTCAAAAAAAAAATCATACTTTTTTTTTATATCAATAAAAACAGTAAGTACACTACAACAACAATAATAAAATATAATATTAATATTATAAAAAAATAGTTAGAACACCTGATAAATTATATTGATAATAACCATTCAAAATTACAAACAAAATTTAATTAATCATAATGTTTATCTATTATTATAGTCATTCCACAATTGTGATGCGATTTCATTCCTAACTATGTTCATTTATGTCATGTTATCTTGAGATATATCCAAATTGAAAATATTTGTCTATGCTTCTTCCTCGATAACCATATCTTCTAGTTCAAATTCTCTAAATAACCTATTGCGACGAGCTTCTTTCTGTACAACGTTATGCAGCACACAATATGTAATTGAAATCAGTCATTGTCAAGAAGTTTTGGGTTCGAGTCAGTCGTCCCCTTCAAATCCTAAATTATTGTAATATTAAAAAAAAAAAAAGTGTGAAATTTAGATGGATGAAGTCTAATAATATTATTATTATAGGTAAAATGTAAATTAATATTATTATTGTGTCTTGGGTAAATACTAAATAGAGATTTTAAACTGCAGCATAGCCATTGTGTGGCAATCTACCGCAGTTCTATATTTGGTATGAAATGAATATGATTGGTATATAAACAGGAGTACATGTCAATTTCTCCAATCTAGTAGTATATTCTTGGGATATAATCATTTTCCCCCCTGGGGTTTGCCTTATTAGACACTTTACCCCATCTGGTTTCAGTAATGGTCGTTCTTCCCCCTGAAAATGAAACTATTAGTCATTTTCCCCCTTACCGTTAGCCTTTCCGTTAAAACTCTCATTGACTGTTAATTTTCACGGTAAAAGACATTAATGCCCTTCAATAATTGTAAATAAATGGGTCTGAAAAAAATATTCAATTAAAAAAATTATATATTTTTCCTAAAGTAAAAAAAAAAAACAAAAGGCAAAAAAGAAAAAGAAAAATTGATTCAATCTCCACCGTCCATCTCATACATGGACGGTGGAAATAATTTAAAAAAAAAGATAAAATAAAAATAAAAACTAAATTCAACAATTCGTCACCATCATCATCATCCTCATAACACCAAACCTAGAATATTATCAACACCACCACCACCATTATCAGTCCAGATTCAATACCATCAATCTGGATCTAAAGAAAAAAAAAAGTACAGATCCAAAGAAAAAAAAAAAAAGTTTTCTTCCCCAAATCCAAACAAACCAACCATCAAATCTCCATCTAGCATCCCCTCCCAAAATCAAAACCAAAACCAGCAACCTCTTTACCAAATACCCAGTCACCCTCCATCTCCATCAAACCCAAACCCTCCATCACCGCCACCGCCCACTTCCTCTTGAAAAGAAGCTCCGGATCGAGCTCCCAGACGGAGAACAGCGCGGCGAGGCAGTCCGCAGAGAGGCGAGCACATGTGGAGGAGAGGAGCTAGTGCGAGTCAGAACTGAGCAAGTCGAATACGAGACGAGAGAAAGGCACGAGCGGTGGTGGTGGTGGTGGTGGCGGAGCGAGAGGTCTGTGAGGGTTTGTTCTTTGAATTTGGTGGAGATCCAGAATCCTTTTTTAATTTTGTAATTTTTATTTTATGTTTCTGGTATGGGTTTATGATGATGATGAACTGGGTATGGATTTTAGAGGTTTGTTGTTGATCTTAGAGGTTTGGATGAAGTGATGAACTGGGTCTGTGAGGTTTGGGTTTAAATTTTTTTTTTTTTTTAAAGTATGCTAATCATTATATTTCTTCCCTGGTGAAAATTACAAGTGTTGTAAATGATACAAGCCAAACTGAATTCTCAGTTACTGGCCACTCATCAGAGACATAAACCCATGGATTTCTGTTCATTGCTCAAAAAATAATTTTCTTTCATCCTACGCACCCCAAAGTTGTTATATCAATGATGAAACAAAACTGCTCTCCCATGAGTTGTTCCTCCCACATGGAAGCAATTTTAAAGTGAAATTTAATTGTGTAGTCCAATGTTGAGATCGGAAGATATGGTAATAAGAAGCGGATAAGAATAATGCCACACAGCTTTTTGAAGAACTGGGTATGGATTTCTATTTTAATAAATCATTAAATGTTATTTTTAATTTTTATTTTACATTTTTACCCATCCAAAATAATTCTCATTCATGTCCTCATAACGAAGTTACAATATTGCCCTTGTTAATTGACGGTCAAAGTGCTAGTCTAATTGAAATCCTGACTGCAGGGGGTAAAATGTCTAATATTTTGGTTTTCAAGGGGAAGAACGGTCATTACTGAAACTAGAGGGGGTAAAGTGTCTAATAAGGCAAACCTCAGGGGGGAAAGTGTCATCAATTTATCCTAAACACGTCAATTTCTTCTAAACCTGTCAATTTTTAACACATCACATCATCATACAGATTCTATAGAAGCACGTATTTTCACATCATCATAAAGAATTTGACGTCTTTTCTCAAATATTTTAGATGACAAAACTGGCCTGGGACCACACGTTTCAGAGAATATATACCAACTCGATCTTGTCTCTTGACTTGATGGAAGTTATATATTATAAAGTTCAAAATTCTTAAAGTTGATTTACGTATATCCAATCCAAGTCTAAATTTCTCTATTTTATAACTAATGAATCTTCATGGGAGAAAACAAAATATTGCAGAAGATCACTTGCAGCTAAATAGTGAAGAAGACAAGGCAGCAGTATACGAATCAAGTAAAAAAAAAAAAAAATAGTGATGATTTATTGTTCAAAATCATATACCTTCATTATAGAAAATAAAATAAAAATTAAATAGAAATTTGGAAAGGCAATATATACAGTTAGGTACTTAGGCTAGAAATAGCATCTGACTATCTGCAGATACTTGATGTAGTTAGAGGAAAAATGAAATTGTACTTAGGCAATATATCACCAACTTGAAGATTCTTGGCTTCAACAAATTGATGCCACCCAGTTGTGAAGACGGGACCTTTTCCGCTGGAGTGGCCACTTTTGCCCCCGTATATCCGCTGCCTCCAAATCCAAGAAATGCATGTTAACCATTCATAAACGGGATCATAAGCTCCACAATCAGGGTTGGAAGCAAGTTTTGAAATAATATCAGAGTAAGTGAGATTTTTAGAGACTCTAAAGTGCTAATATTTTCAACGCTCTCAAGTTGGTGACTTCATCTTCAATGCTGCTAAGATGGTGTGTTCATTTGCCAAAGAAAGTATGTTGAAAATATTCTCAAGTTTAGGATGTTTGGGTGCAATCCGGTAGCAACACCACTTGTGGTGACTGAAAAATTTAAGAAGGAAGATTGAGGAAAGAAAGTAGATGAGACTTAGTTTAGAGGCTTGATTGGGAATTTGTTTTATCTCATGGCCAAAAGACCGGATATTATGTTTGCCTTAAGTTTGTTGTCTAGATTATGAGTTCTCCTAACCATTTTCATCTTGCGGCAGCCAAGAGACTTTTGAGGTACCTACAAGGTACAATAAATTATGGAATCAAGTATGAAAAGAACTTGAATGTCAAGTTGATTGGGTTTTGTGATAGTGATTGGGGTGGATGCCTTGATGATATGAAGAGCACTTCCGGCTATGCTTTTTCTCTTGGTTCCGACATCTTTTCTTGGTCATCAGAGAAGCAACAAACGGTTGCTCAATCCTCTGCAGAAGCTGAATACATTTCAGCATCGTTGTCTACTTCACAAGCAATTTGGTTGAGAAGGATTCTTGAAGACATGAATGAAAAGCAAGAAGGCATGGAGATGTTTTGTGACAACAAATCAGCTATAGCTATGGCCAAAAACACCGTTTTCCACAGCTGCACAAGACATATCGCCATCAAATATCATTTCATTAGAGATGCAATTGTAGATGGTGAGATTCAACTTTTTTTTTTTGATAATGGTGAGATTCAACTTAAGTTTTGCAGATCAGAAGATCAAATGGCTGACATTTTTACAAAAGCTCTTCCAAAGGAGAAATTTCGGCATTTTAGAGAAGTTTTAGGTGTTCAAGAACATCACATTAAGGGGAAGAATGTTGTGAAGTAATGTGAT
This sequence comes from Acer campestre, assembly GCA_954870605.1. NCBI lineage: Eukaryota > Viridiplantae > Streptophyta > Magnoliopsida > Sapindales > Sapindaceae > Acer > Acer campestre. Next base: position 637,335 of record OX940801.1, read on the forward strand.
GCTTTGTTTTTAATGTTGCTGCCCTGTTTTTTTTTTTTTTTTGTTAAGTTATTATGACTTTTTCTTGGTTATTTTGTTATGTATTAAGCTCATATGATGTGGCATTTTGATTTCTATGTGTAAGCTTCTCATTAGTTGAGAAAATACATGTAAAAAGATATGTTTTTGCTGGAATTATATATGAAGAAAAACAGGGGACAGCAAGTGGTAGAAGTTGAAAAAAAATTGCCCCTTTCTACTTTCCTCTCTTCCTCTCAAAATCCCTAACAAAAAAAACTTCCCAAGATTAAATTTTTATGCACTAGAATCATCAAAAAAAAAAAAACCAACACTAATCACAGGCCACTCACCTCCCACATCATCAATGCCAATCAACAACTATGTAACAGCTCCACCACCATATATATCTAAATAAAAGCTGATTAATCAATGAAATAAGTTATAAAGAGTTGAATCAAAAATAATTGTTTCTGAAAGCAAAAAGGTGCGCATCAAATGAATTGATAGAGGTCGAAGAAGTGAGAAATAAGTAGGTAAAGACTGATACAGCAACGGTAAAGATATCCAGGGCAGCAACACACTTCGGTTTCTAGTTATTTTGTTGATCTGAAATGTTACAGGAATCAGCTATGGTTGGGTTTGATTTCTGCCATTTTTTAAAGTCCCAAAAACCCAACACATCATCATGTACACCACCAGGAAAAGTGAACAAACACATAAAGCAATTAATTGTTATGGAACAAAATGAAATTGTCAAGGTTAAAGATCCATCCCCAGAAACCATCATGAACATCATAACTTGTAGTTAAACCAGAAACATACAAAACGGAAAGGATCATGTTTAGATACACTAAGAATTACAAAAATGTACAGGGTCTTCAACAACACAATCAAATTCCAAGCACTGATAACATAATTAACAAAAGATTTATATTATAAAAATAAAATTAAAAAACCTGGGTTCGGTGGCCAGTTTCTGTTTCGATTCCTTAACGCTTGGAGATTGCTTGCTGCCATTGAAGTGAAAGTCAGAAACAGAGAGTGGACAAGTTTTTGAAGATGATGATGGATAGAAAAACAGATGTGGGTATTGGATATTTTGGGCCTGTTTTTTAATCGCTGCCTGTGACTACTTATGCAGTATAGTGTCTCAGTTAGTATGTTATCGGGGCTTTACTCGATATTCTCCGTCAACGATGAAAGCCCAATACTGAAAATAAAAGCTGCATTTTTCTTTGTAAACACGATACTCTGCTCTTTTCTTCTCTTCTCTGCAAACCCAAAACACACTCACAATAGTCATCAACACCGATCACTTCAACTTCTATATATATACTGCGGTTTTGTGATCTCTTAAACACGTATGTGGAGTTAGGTCAAGGCCAGGTCTACATACACACTCATATATAGCGTATAGTGTACTAAGTCCATACTAAAAAATTGAAAAGTTGACAAGATTTTCTATTTTGATTTTCTCCAAACTAGAAAATTAAAATTGATTTTATAATTTAGAAAACTAATCAAATTTATTTATGATTGAAAGATTTCAAACTTCATGCAGCAATTTGGTTTCAATAGTACCAAATTGTGGTTCTGGTTCACACTGTCACTTATTCTCTTCTCTCAATTTAATTAGACCAAATGTTTAAATATACTGGCTAGAAAAATACAAAGATAGATAATTTTGGTACAATATATTGTCAATGGGCGTGGGCAAAAAGAGTGGAACTCCTACGTCCTACGTGCCACGCGTGTGTGATTTCTCTTACAAATTGCATTATTAATTGTTTACATTTAAAAAAGTAGTTTATTCATTCTAAAGATGCAGAATCTATAATAATTAATGGTAGATTTAATGAGCATTATTCTTAATAAGGATCATTTACCACCAAATCACTTTTTTTATTTCATAATATGCAAGATTAAGGAAACGAAACATAATGTTAGAGAATTTGATATAATGTTTTAATGTTTATTTTCTTCAACACAAGATGAGGTTGATCCAATGGTATACCCTTTACACCTACAGCATATGGATATGGTGTAATATTGTAGTAAATATAGCAATATTAATCAAATTATATAGGGCAAATTGTACAAACATACATTGACATTCGACCTAATTGCACTCATACTCAACTTTTGCTCTTAATTGCACAAAGGTACCCTACCATTAGTGGTGCACCATTAGATTTTAACCGTTGAAGGGTAAAAATGTCTTTCAACCTATTAAGTTGGGAAGATCTAGAAATTTTATCAAGATCTCCTTCTCCGAACTCCATCGGATGGAATAGATTTACTCTATCATAAATGGAGCTCTTTCATCTGTGATGGTCAACTGTACAAGAAGATCCATCGCAAATGGAGATAGAGCTCTCTATCTTCAATGGTCCATCGTAGATGCAGATGGAGGTTCATCAACAATGGTTGATTTACTTTATTTTGATTTTCTCATTCATTCATGAACCTTATCTTCATAGGCGAAGATTGTGAGATTTTGTTTTTAGAAGTTAGAGAATAATAATTGAAATTACGAAATAAACTTTTACTATTATAATTCATATTTACTAAATTAATCTATTAAACAATTTTAAAAAATGCCACATACTACTAATTACTACGATAAACAAGTTGAAGTTGAAACAGTGGTGTATAAAGCCTACTGCTCCAACATAAAAAGAAAATAATAATAATAATAATAATAATAATAATAAAAAATGGGAACAATAGAGTAGAGCAACGTTGGAGAGTGTTTTTGTGAATAGCAAACTCTAAGTTGAAGTCGATGGATGATTTAATGCAGCATCGGAGATGCTCTAAGTTATGATCAGAGTAAGTAATAGGAAGCTTCGCTTTTTCCTTTTTGTAATCACCAATATTATTACAACCGTACATTCATGACTCACCTGTGTGTGGAAAGCCACAAATCTAGTTAGAAAGCCACTTTACTTTTAATGCAAAGGACAGCCTTTTGTTGGCCATCCCGGCCTGAATTTTTGGTAGAATTTGAAAACAAAAAAGGACAAAAAGCTAAGAATATCAGAATTCAACCAATGACCAAAAAAGTTCAATCATTGATAGCACGTGTGTGTACTTGATTGTTCTTCTCTATTTAATATTCTGTCTCTTTCAGTTTAGACTGACTCGAAAAGTTAATTAATAAACAGGTGAATATTACAGGTGACTCAGAAAGTTTAACTCCATTAATGGAGCTTCAAGAATCTCTGTTTTAATTTTCTTATTCTTTGAACACTTTTCACAAACACCTTACAATTCAATCTAACACTTGCCAGTATTTCATAACCTATTCTAAATTGCTGGCGATAGATTAGCTGCAACAAATCCTTCAGATTTCCTAATGCCTTACAATAATTACAAGCAGTTTACATCTGGTGGTGCTGTGATAGAAAACATGTACATATACATCCATCAAAGCTTCCAAATAAATCCGCAGCAGGTGCAGAATATGCCTGTTATAATACCCCAAAACAAGATCTTAGCCAAGATAACATAAAGTAAAATGCCTACTCGTCGTGAATGCCAAACTTTGATATAAACATGCTTTTGAATCCAATATACCTGTAATTCATTAGATTTATTACAACGGATTTATGTAACAAACACAACGGATGCTGAAAATGATCAAGAACTTGGTTATGTAGTACTATATCTATACACCTAAAATAATAATCACAGGACCTACAAGAAAATTATGACCATGAGAATCGGGCAGCAATGATTAAGCAGAAATCTATCAGATCCCTAAACTTTTAGTAGCTACTCTGACTCAACTTCAACTTGAACCCCTACTCCAATCTACAAATATAAAATATATTTTCTCTCTCTGTGTATGCTAAAATATATAATAAAACATGCTTTAGAATTCAATATACCTATCATACATTAGATTGATCATTTGGTAAGTAAATGGATTTTTAACTAACAGACACAACAGATGCTGAAAAGAATCAAAAACTTGGTCATGCAATTCTATATTATACCTAAAATAATCACAGTATATAAAAGAAAATTATGACCATGAGAATCAGGCAGCTAAGGATAATCAATCAAACATCTGTCAGATGACTCGGATTCCTAAACTTTGAGTAGCTGTTCCAACTCAACTTCAACTTGAACCCCTGCTCAAATCTCCAAATCTAATATATGTTCTCTATGTGCATGCTACAAATCTAACATATATTTTCTTTTCTCTCTGTGTGTCTGCATTTGTGTGTAATTCCCGTGTGATACAGAAGCTAAGACCTCAAAGCAGAGAGAAATGATGAAAAAATATAGATCAAGGGAAATGCTATTTCATCCCAATCCCTGGGGGAGGAGTAAGGCTGTATATATTTGTTCTAATGTTATTCTTCTTGCATTTAAAATCAAAATATATGTAAACAACATAACAAGAAAACACACCAATGCATTATGTGAGTCATCGTCATACCACCCATTGGAGAAGCCTGCAAAGATGCCTTCAGCTACCATTACGTAAACAAGCATAGTGTTCATGCCAATCCATTCTAATAGCAGAAACATGTACTTCAAATCTCAAATATCAACCTGCATGACACAATATATGCATCAGATCAAATGATATTAGATAAGAGAATAAAACAAGCTTCCATTCTAGTGGTTACTTGTGCATAATGGTGAACTGCACATATTATGCAATTGAAAGATGATATATGTTTCACATTATTACTGAAATCATAATACCATGTCAATAGTCTTTGAAGACCATTTTTTAAAAAACAAAAAACAAAACAAAACAACTAAGCATAGCAACCACAACTAAACTAACTCAGAACACAAAGCATCTGGGCAGATGACCTGCCACACACTCTCTCTTCTAGAAGAGATAGCCCTCGAATCCAAGTTATGGGCCAAGGTATTACCTGCTCTGGGGATAGCTTGATATTTAGAAACTTGGACCTCAGCACTCCTCAAGGACAAAACCAGTATTACTTTTAGGAAATCTGCAGTCGTTGATGGCAACTGCCACATTACCTGCATCTGTTTCAACCCAACAGTCAGGAGTTAGCTCCCTAAAATACTGAGGTTATAAAGTGTATTCTGTGGCTTTATATCTCCTGCATAAGCCAGTAGGATCATATTCCAATAGAGCCTTATATATATCCGATCAACAAAAAAAATCATATTGCAGTTTCAAAAGATCATCCTACCAGGGCATAGATGGCTGAGAAAACCAGTGCCGCTCCAGAAGTTAGACAAACATAGCTAAAAGTGTACCAACTTTTTATTCAAGGGGATGGCTGCAAGTGAAAAAAGAAAATAACATTAGAATAGATTAATAAATAATATATTCAGAGAAAGGAATGTCGTCAAGCTCCCATGCTCACCAAGCATGAGATGCAGAGTAAGTCCAAAATGAGCTGAGTCAGACCCATAATGGCCCAATGCTTCAGTGTAGCCAAAATCCCTCAAACAGAATTCATCAGAGAAATGAATCGCGATCTACTGTGCACCATTTCGCCTGAACATTTGAACCAACCTTCAAATGTAGAAGCACATGTCCGAAATGCACATGCCTATAATTATAGAGAGAATGATAGATATTGCTGCAATTTAAAATGTACCCCTTATTCAGTAAAACACGTTTTCAAGGAAGAAAACTGGACTTATTGGCTAACAATGTATGTAACCTGATCGACTTGATACAATAAATTCTCCTGCCTATTGCATTCTAAGAGATACTATAAATTCAAGGAAGAAAACTTCAGAATTATGTTGACATTACTTGATCAGAGACTGTCGAAGATTTCTAGTGAATTGTCCAATCAATATATTCATCAGCATTGCATAGACAGCTACAGATAATGACAGATAAAATTGCAAAATGTTAGTATAAGCACAGCAATCACATAATCCAAATTCAAATGATATATACGACAATAGTTGAACCATGTTAACATTTCAATCCCCTATCTTAAAAACTATTTTCAGAACTTCTCAGCCTTAGACACGTACTGAGGCAGCCAGCTCTGTGTTTTAACCACAAGGCAGCATTTCATCAATGAACATTTACAGGTACCAAAGCAATTATTCGGAAAAATTGAAAATTCTCTTTTGACTTTGGCATACAATCTTTGTATGGATTTTTTCTTTCATCAAACTATGAACAATCACAGAGTTCACTAAAACACAACAAATCCCCATTAAAAGAGAAATAATTCACTGGCATTATGTAATCCATCCAACAAATAATAAATTATTTAATGCATGACATTGTGTCTAAACAGTTTTCAACAACTTATTAAACCAAAATCAATTGCCTCACATATTTTAACACCTACAACAACAGTATCATCTTTACCAAAATCAAATATGGAGCAAAAACTCTTCACAAGTCACAAGTGACTGAAACTGAAAGTATATATACTCTCCAGTCTCATTCAAGATTCAATTCTCATCTGCACCCGCACATGCAAATTAGAATTCTATTTCTAAGCATACAAACAGAGATAGAGATATAGTTGTGCATACCAGAAGAAATACAAGATCGTAGATTTACTAGTTGTGAGGACCGTGGAATTTGATCAACGGAAAACTGTGTTTTTTGGGAAGATTCCTGGAGGCGAAGAGCCAGGACGTGTACAGCAGCGCCAGAGACTTCCATGGCCGTGGTTAAGACCACCTCTTGTGAGCTCAACATCGAATCCCCATGTTTTTAGGCAGAACAAAAAGTACAAGGAATGCTAGTATGGTGGCTTTCCACATTTAAGCGATATTTTCTTTCACTGACAAAAAAAAAAATCCCCAAGTTTTTATTTATTTATTATTTTTGAGCAGCAGATTTTATAACACCAATGAAAGGCTAAAAGCCAGACAACAAGCAACAAGAAGATGCAAAAGCCACAAAGCAAAGGCCAAAACCAAAAAGGAAAAACAGAGCAAAAGCCAGAAACAGGAAAAACAAAACGAAAGGACCAACTCTCCAAACAAAACCCCAAAACCAGAACAAAAAGAAACAACAGAAGGAAACCAAGAGCCACCAAAACAGCACCAAAATCAAACATCAACTCTGACCCCACAAGCGAATATCCCCAATTTTACTCGAACCAATCTTCGCCAATAAATCAGCTAGAGAGTTGAACCTTCTCGAGTTATAAGAGACAACCATTTCTCTCGAAGAATGAAGATGAAAAATCCCCAAATTTGAACAGCTAATTAAGAATTTCTTCTCATACAATCCCTAAAACACAAAACAATCTTAAAACCTAAATAAAATAAAAGGGCAAAAGCAACTAGAAAATGAAATCGAAACGGATAAATCATATAAGACAATCGTGGGAGTTTAAGCGTTTGTGTACCAAAAGTGATGGAGCCGGCAGCGACGGAGTCACGGTGGTCCAGAGCTTGAGCGTCGTCGGCAGTGACAGGATCACGTGGCGCCGTTGCAAGGAGTTTTGACGCCACTACGAGCTGTGAGTGTGACAACGACTTCAGAGAAACGAAATCATGGAGATAAATTAATCTCAGAGAAGATAATTTAGAGAAACAAACAAGAAATTGGCAGTGAAGAGAAATCAATTGAAAGTGCAAAGAATCATTAATTGTTACGGACACCAAATAGAGAGATAAAAATAAAGTCGGCTTATTTATTAAATATAACAATTATAATTACAGCTAACGTTGACGTTAACGTTGACTTCAACAAAACAAAAAATTATAAAACAAAAAACAAAAACAAAACAAAGAGTACAACACTAGAACACAGCAAACAACATCATCTTTTTCTTTTTTCTTCTTTTTTCTGATAAAACGAGAACAGAACAAACAACAGCCAACTTGTTCAGACTCCACCCGATATCCACCTGTACTTTCGGACTCTTGACTCGACTCCACCCGATATCCAACTTAACGCGACTCCACCCGATATGTAGAGTACTTCAGAATCTGGGAAAGCTCTCCACATCGAGGTAAGCAGGCCTTCCTTGATAAGTGACAGAGCTTGTTCTCTCAATCTGAATCTGCAAGTCTCCATCTTGGCGTGGATAAATGCTGAGTTTATCGCCAGCTTTAAGACGTTTAGCTCGAGCAAATTCCAGCCACCCACTTGAAATGACAGGATTTGCATTTCCACGGGACTGGTTGTACAACTGGAATGTCCACAGTTGTTCACTTGAATCCTTGACCTCAAAATCCACCGAATTTTCTCCTAGCTGAATCGGGATATGCTGAAGAATCTTGGCTGGAAGTCCGAGTTTTGTAGTAATATCAGAATTGGTGAGGAGTTTAGAGACAGTGAATGACGGCTGAAACATGGCTATAATTGTCGAATATTCTGCACACTTCTTTCTATATTTGGTATGAAATGATTGGTACTTAGGCTACCAATGGATATGTATATATAGGCACATCCGTACATGTGCACGTAAATGCAGACAAAAAAAAAAGTGCTTGGTAGGGACACCTCTAATCCAATAATTTTCATTGTACTACGTACGGAGAATATCAACTCTTAGTAATCGGTAGGTAAGAGAATATCAACTCTTAGTAAACTACAGTCAACATAAAAAGTGGCCATGGTAGACACACCTCGTGATATAGAGAAAAGACTAGAGATGCTAAGGTGTATGGAGCACACATTAATTATCATACCTTAGCAATTGTAGTTAACACAACACCACCACTCCACAAGCCACACTACCAAAAAAGCACAACCGAACTGAAGCTACAGAAAACAAGACAAAGACAAACAGAGCGCACCTAAAAACAGAGCAAAGAGAGAAAACAGAGACACATCAGCTTTCACCCCAAACGAACACCTCTTTCTTAGCCAAATTGTAGCAATTGTACAACTTGCTAGAAATACATTGTAGTTAACAAGGTGTATAATATTAGAGAATCTCACATCAACAAATAGTTTTCGGGATCAATTGTAGTTAACAAGGTGTACATAGCCATTCACTAATATTTAATACATATTGTTAGCCGTACATTAATAAACAAGTTACGATAATCATAACACCATGTATAAATCTCAGAAAATATGAATTCGTATTTCAAGCTACATTACTAATTACTATAGACTTCGGTTGCCAACCGATTTAACCAATTAATTCCACCTATTATTACATTTTTCATTTTTTTCAGCTTTGAAATTTACATGTTGGATTTTAAAACTTAAAAGTTAAAAATCAATAATAAGATTTAATGATTCAAAATACCAATCAGGATCCTAATCTAGCATTTGGATCCTCTACTGATCTAATCTTTTTCCTGATTTTTTTTAAAGTATGTGATTGGTTGTTGATAAAGTGGCTATTGAAATTAATCACATCTTAACCGTATATTCGTTGCAATGCTTATATGTCATGAGATTATGTGAGGTCAGGAAAAAAATCAGATCAGTAGATGATCCAAATTCCCTAATATAATAATGTAGTTCTTTTCTTTTCTCACTTGGAATAAAAAGTGTTTGTCTAACAGAATCATGACCATGCATGCAGCAACATCAAATGTTTTTCTATGGATTTTCTTTTCGAAAAAAAAAAAAGAATTTTGATCCTCTACTGATCTGATCTTTTTCATGACCTCACATAATCTCATAACACATAAGCATTGCAATGAATGAGTTGTTGAAATGTGATTGGTTTTCACAACCACTTTATTAACAACCAATCACATACTTTAAAAAGGTCGGGAAAAAAAAACAGATTAGTAGAGGATACAGTACAGTGCAGCACACCAAATGAGCCCTAATGGAATGAGGATTGCAAAACCAATTTTAATTGTAAAGCAATAATTGTATGCAATCTATTCAATTATGTCCATGTCTTCCTAATGGGAGAGCATCTGCGTGTTTTCATTTTTACTAATTCTTATTCATGCAAAAGTTTGTAATTATTAATTAAAAATAAAAATTAACAGAAAAAAATTAGTCCAAACAATGATTAAATAGATGGTTCGTGGTCATTAGTGAATGATTTCTAACCACAGATGATAGAACATCAAAATCCTTTTTAAATTTTAACTAATAAAGAATATCTTGAACTTTGAAGAAAACTGTGTATCACATGTCCAATGATATTAAATGGTGGTTGGTGGATTGAATCCTTTTTTTTGTTTTTTTTTTTATTCCGGATTTGAATTATTTGTCTTTGGAGAATGATTTAATGTGCAGGCTGCGGTGAAACATTCGAATTTATATTTTAAAATTCTTTATTTCACAAAAAAAAAAAAAAAAAAAAAAAAAAAACTCTTAAGATTTTATTACAGTAGAACCCCTCTAAATTAATATTCTTGGGACCTACCGTTGAGTATTAATTTAGATGAGTTATTAATTTGAAGGGTTTTTTTATTGTAAAGTGTCTTTTTGTCTTAAAAAATGCGTGGAAGTCGGTTTTCTTATTTAGGGAAAGTTATTTTTCAGAATTCATTATTTAGTCGGTTTTTTTCTTCAGAGAATTTTTATTTTTTCAGGATTCCTTGATTAGAAAAGATTTATTAAGAAAATTTCCAATTATTTTTTTAAAAATATATATTTAAATATTTCATAAAATTTATAAATGTCAAATTATAATATTTATTAGTAGTACTAATGACATCAAACTATAGTTCAAAGCATGATATAGAAAAATAACTGCTCCATCAAAATTGTAGCTATAAAGTTGTGAAATTAACACATTATAAATTAACGATTAGGATCCGGCGGCCGGCGCACATGCACTTCATTAATGATTAGGGCTGGGACCACAAGCAAGAAAACATAGAATTCAACAATCCAAATTTTTAATATATACGTGTCGTGTTGGGATTTATGGAACTCGAGTATCACAGAGATAGATGGCGGTTGGTAGATTCACAACTATTTGAAGAAAGAGTCAATTATGGGGCCCATAAAGTCAGACAAAAGAAAAATTATGCGATCTAGATTCTAGAATCTAGTCTCGTATTTTTTAAAAAAAAATTATGATCAATCAATCAACATATCATTATGTGCTCTTTTTCTTCGTTAGTTTTTAGTTTTTTTTTGTTTGTTTTGCTAGCTAGCTAGATAGCTTTTTTTTTATTTTTTTTTAAATTTTTTTGAAACTGCAATTTGCAAATTAAAATTAGATTTGCAAGTTTTGAATTGTTGCTTGAGAATTTGATCGCCTAAGAGCATCTCCCACTTTTTCTGGTATTGTTTTTGAGAAGATAAAATTAATTATTTTATAATTTTGATATAAAATGATGTTTGGTAAAACTTTTAAAAGTGATTAATTGATAATCTGTTAAGTTTTGACAGTGATTTTGAAAAATAGGTGGATGATTACTTTTTGAGAATGATTATACAATAATCTATTTCAGTATTTAATGAATATTTTAAAATATCATTATTATTCTTATGAAATTAAATTAAAATCATTTAAATTTAATAGCCACAATGGAGAGAGGTTTACTTCCAATAGAATCGAGAGAAGATACCCATACTTGAGATTTAATAGTCAATGTGGGATAAATTATATACATACCAAGGCAAGGTTAGATAAAATTTGTTTGAAACATTATGTATATTTATGATGCAGACGTGGAGTTTGTGGTCTCCTGGATATGTGGAAAAGTGAAAAGTAGATGATTGTGGGGTCATAATGTTGACCTTTTTGTAGTTCCAGCAAAGGACAGTCCTTTTGTGTGCCGGACAAATATATATTTTACTAATATATATATATATGTGGAACTGGAGTAGTGGAGGAGTATCATTGGTGGATTAATGGGACCCATAAAAAAGCAATCTAGAATCTAGCGTCGATTCTGTTAATTCAATAATCAATAATATAAGATTTTATCCAACCTGATGTGCTTACAACTAATCACTTCCTTGTTAGTATTTTGTCATATTATACCACTCCAAGTTCAAAATTTGTTTAAGGTGACCTTCTAGAAATTGCATCTTAGCTTGCAAGCTATTGACTGAGATGTACATTATTAATTTGGAAGTTGTATAGGAGATGTTTATATACTATTACATTATCTAATATCCATTATATATATATATATATAGAGTGAGGAGCATATCATTAGACTCACTCGATTTTCGAAATCCGTTTAAAAAGACTCAAACTCATAATTTCATGATGCATATATGAGGAGCATACCATTAAACAAATCTCATATATGAGCTATACAGTAGTTTTAAAAATATAATTAACCAAACATCTGTGGATTAACTTCACAACTGATTATTAATTCAGCACAGCTAACAATGATTATTATAAAAGTTACAACAATACCAAATTGACCCTCTATCTCTATCTCTAAAATGGAGATTCAAAAGGGAATATTCCTCCTAAATTCGATTTCTAAATTTTTTTCACTAAATCTATCTCACTTTCAAGTGGTCCATATTTTATCCTTTTTTTTTTTTTTTTTTTTCTCTCTCCTCTCTCTTCTCAGATTTCCAGAGCAGACCGGTAACTTTGACTAAAGAAGACTAGAAATACTGGTGGAGTGGTAGGTAGGCTTTCACCAAGCCTGTCTGTCTTTAGACCACAAGGCTATAATAGTAACAAGATATCCCTACCGATGGACGGCGGAATGGACGGCGGAAAGGCATTTGCTGCTTTAACATGATAATTGATGGATGGCTTAAAACACTTTTTTATTCAATAAAATAACATTAAATTAGGATTCTAATGGGTATTTTCAAGCATAAAAATCTTATTATTTATTTTAAACTTTTAAGTTAATTTTTAAATGAAACAAGGTTTTTTTTATTTATTATTATTATTATTTAATTGAGGAATAAATGAAACAAGTTAATTGCTCTACTTTGGTATTAATCCCAGATCTGTATATAAAATTTATTGTTTCTGAAATATTTACATGGATTTTTTTTCTTTTCAGACGTTGGCGGCAACTATCAAATGAGACTATTCAAAATCCTTTTTTTTTTTGGAAAGTAAATTCAAACTCAGAAAATTTGGTATATATATATATATATGTGCATCCCACTTTAGGGAGGTTGAAGCCACACCTTAATTATGGGAATGAGCTCCGATGGAGCCCAATTAAGAGCATCTTCAAGAGATTCATTAATCAAGCCCCTTAGCTTAATTAAGGCCATCTCTAATATAAAGCGGGAGTTATAGTTATATTTGGGTCTCAAATAGTGCTGAGAGTGATGTTTATATGTACTTTTACTCAAGTGGTGCTAAGAATGAGATCAAGAGTGATATTTTTATAACAAATTTAATTATGTCTAATTTATAATAAGTGGTCAATAAATTGTAATTTATAAACTTTAATATCATATATCATATATATATATATAATAATAATAGAGTTTCTAAGTGCCACATGTCAGAGTAAGAGAGCTTTGAATTTAAATGCTATATCATAATGAAGTTATTTTTTTTCTACTTTTAAATATTATCAATTTTTTTATTTCTATTTTCCATCATTAACGATTCCATCCCTTTTGTAGGGGAATCTAAGTTCATTGTGAATGACATTAAAGTCTTGTTTTAAGATGTAGGCATCATTAAGTGTTTAGTTGTTTTCAAATCTGGAAATTCCTTTACTCTTAAGCTTGCAAATTCAGCTTTTTATTCTGTTAGGGAGTTTCTTTGGCTGGATTTTAGTTCTTTGTAAGTTGTTGTTTTCTCTGTATTGTTTATGTGTTCTTATAAATAAATAAATAAATAAAACAAGATATCCCTACCGATCGATGGACGGCGGAAAGGCATGTGCTGCTTTAACATGATAATTGATGGATGACTTAAACCACTTTTTTAATGACGAGAAAATAAAATAACATTAAATTAGGATGCTATTGGGTATTTTCAAGCATAAAAATCTTATTATTTAAATATAATAATGTAGTTCTTTTCTTTTCTCACTTATTACAGCAATCGGAATAACAGAATCAGGTCCATGCATGCAGCAACAGCGAATGTTTTTCTATGGATTTTCTTTTCGAAAAAGAAAAAGAACCCTAAAAAATCCTGGAAGGTCAAGACTGTTTATTTTGTCTTTTTCCAAACTACCTACTGCCTAGTTTGTGACTTTTAGTGGTCGGTCGGCCAATGGCTTTTCTTTTCGAAAAAAAATTAATCTAGTCTCATAAGTCATACAATTTGTCTTTGTTGTTATCTTTTTAATATTTCATTATATTTTAATATTGATTTAAAATACAATTCACACGCAACGCAACTACTTTAATTCCAACTTTTCAAGGTATATTATCACAATTCACACTGGAATGTGTTGATGGTGCATCAGATGCAATAACTGAATGACACGTGTTGTTCTATATATATATATTTTTTTTTTTTCTATTAAAGTAATGATAGAAGTAGCCATCGGGGGTAAAAATGTAAAAATGCTTTGCAGTAAAAAAGTGAGAGTTTTTTTTATTAAATTAAAAGTGTGTACGTGTCAAGAAATGAGTAGGAAATGCAAATGGGAAAGATAAATAGCATTCTCCTACAACTAATTGCCTAATTAATTGATATTCTCATCTCCAAACCAAAAAAACCCATTTTGGTGCAACTTTTGCACTAACAACTTTAAGTTTTTTTATAAAAAAAAATTCCTAACTAAACCCTTACATACTTAATTATAATAATATGTATTATAAAAAAAATATACAGTTGGAAATATTTCATTGAGATCTTTAAAATGACATCAATATTGATATACAAATTCAATTTATTTAATTTATTTATCAATTATATATTTAAATAATATTAAACTTTTAAAATAATTTAAATATCTATTAAAAGAATATTCTTTAAAAATACCTTTTTAATATAAAATTTGATGTTGAATATTAGGATGGAAAAAAATTTAATATAAATATATTCTTAGAAGATTCTTATTCAACTTAAGAGTCCTGTTTATTAGAGATATAACGAACACTCATGGATCACCTGCCAGCCGCCTGTGTGTGGGGCCCACAAATCCAGTTGTGATAATTAGTTATAAGAAAAGGACAACACTTTTGTGGCCCGAATGTTTTGGAAAAAACTCCTGACTTTGATAACAAAAAGTTTATTTAATGATTGGAATGAAGATCGTTTCTTCTTTATTTAATAAACAATGTCGGCCACACTCCACAGTATGTACTTTGAATATTTACAGGTCCCATCTTTTTCACAATTGACATCATCACGTAATCACAATGGATAATGCTTGGGTACTAACCATACCACTCATTGTTTACCACGTAACTCAAAACAAGGAGAAACATGGAAAAAACAAAAGAGTTTTACCACGTAACAACACCCCATTGAGTGGTTTGATGTGTTCAGTATGGTTTCAGTACCCAAACAATTTCCAATCACAATTGAAACAAAACAATAATGGTTATCCATCCTATGTGCTTACAACTAAATCACTTCTATTTTGTCATATTATACCACTACAAGTTCAAAATTTGTTCAAAGGTGACCTTCTAGAAATTGCAACTTGCAACTTAGCTTGCAAGCTATTGACTGAGACGTACATTCTATTAACTTGGAAGCTGTATAGGAGACGTATAATATTATTACATTATCCAATATCCATTGTCTATATATATAGTGAGTAGCATACCATTAGACTCAATCGATTTTCGAAATCCGTTTGGATTGTGTACATTTAAAGATAGTGGAATTTATGTAATATTTTTTATAAAAATAATAAAAAATTAAGAAAGGAGACATACTCGAACTTATAACTTCATAGTGTATATATGAGGATTATACCATTAAACAAACCTCATAGATCATGTACTTTTTTCTGTAGATTTTTCTTCATTATTAATTAATAAATTATGTTCTTGTCTAATTATTTGCCATCCACATTACAATCCTGTGTTGACTAATTGGTGTACATTCACATTGGGAAATGTGAGTGAGACATGCCTAGGCATACTTTTTCGTTTTTTTTTTACTTTTCTGTATGAGAAATTTTGAATGGATTTTTTGTTCCATAGAAAAAAAAAAACACATGGATGCAAAAGCAAAGCGCCTTAACTACTACTTATTGATTGATTAATTAGTATTTCTTTTATTTTCTCATTCATGAATAATGAACATTTATCTCCATTTCCTTAAAGATATGAAGTAGGAGTACGTGGCCACAAAAACCATAACCGAGTCAAATTCAAGTCTATGCTTTTATCGTACAAATATATTACTAAAAATTGTTGTGAAACTAAATGAAAACAAAATAAGGAGATTAAGACAATTCTTCTCATTGATATATCCGACAATAAATCAAACTTTCGGATATATTGCATAACATATAAGGTCATCTCCAACTGAAAAACCCATTTTGGTGCAACTTTTGCACTAACAACTTTATTTATTTTTTTAAATTCCTACTTTAACCCTTACATACTTAATTATAACAATATGTATTCTAAAAAAATATACTGTTGGAAATATTTCATTGAGATCTTTAAAATGACACTAATATTGATATACATATTCAATTTATTTAATTTATTTATCAATTATATATTTAAATAATTTTAAACTTTTAAAATAATTTAGATATTTATTAAGAGAATATTCTTTAAAAATATATATATATATATATTTTTTTGTAAAATTTGATATTGAATATTAGAGCATCTCCAATGCAAAAGTGGCTTGCATACCAATAATTATTGACATGGCAACAATGTCAAGAGGCTTGCTTCTTATGTGGCATAAAAATAGACTTGATAGACAATCAATTCAAAATTTTGTCTCCAATGCTTCTGTCTAAAATATAATTTTTTTAATGACGTGTCCATTTTTTTTTTCCTTTTTTTTTATATTTTATTTCCTTACTAAAAATATATGAAAAATTAATGTCAGTTATAAATGTTTGCTGAGTCAACCTTAAAAAATAGGTGTGCAACAGACCGTCTGAAAGTGGACGATCATGTTGACAATGTCTAATATTTTTTTTGCTACGTCAGCTTGAGGATGAATATGCACGGTTGCATTGGAGACACAATTATTAACATAATGTCTATTTATCCTACGTGGCATCTTTTTTTTTCACAAGTCATGTTTACATTGGAGATGCTCTTAGAGCTGAAACAAATTTAACGTAAACATATTCTTAAAGATTCCCATTCAACTTAAGAGCCTTATTTATTAGAGATATAACCAACACTCATGGTTCACCTGCCACTCGCCTGTGTGTGGGAACCCACAAATCTAGTTGGTTAGATGAAAAGGACAGCACTTTTGTGGGCCATCCCGGCCCGAATGTTTTGGAAGAGTTTGAAAACAAAAATGGAAAAAACTCTTGACTTTGACAACAAAAAGTTAAGAATATCAGAATTCATCAACGACCAAAAAAGTTTAAATGATTGATAGCTCACGTGTGTGTACTTGATTGTTCTTTTTTTTATTTAATAATCTGTCTCTTTCAGTTTAGACCGATTCAGAAAGTTCATTAAAATAAACAATGTCTGCCACAGTATGGACTTTGAATATTTACTTGTCCTATTGTAAATTGCAACAAATCCTGCAGATTTCCTTATGTCTTACGGTTACATACAGTTTACATCTACTGGTGCTGTGGTAGAAAACATGTAAATATACATCAAGTACATCCATCCAAGCTTCCAAATAAATCCGAAGCAGGTGCAAAATGCCTGTTACAATACTTCAGAAGTCAGAACAAGATAACATAGAATAGAATGTCTACTTGTCGTGAATGCCAAACTTCGATATAAACATGCTTTTGAATCCAATATACCTGTAATACATTAGATTTATTCTCCGGTAAGTAAATGAATTTTTACGGATGCTGAAAATGATCAAGAACTTATACACCTAAAATAATAATCACAGGATCTACAAGAAAATTATGACCATGAGAATCAGGCAGATAAGGATGATTAATCAAAAATCTGTTAGATGACTCAATCCAAAAACTTTTGAGTACCTGGTCCAACTCAACTTCAACTTGAACCACTACTCAAATCTACAAATCTAATATATGTTCTCTATGAGCATGCTACATATCTAACATATATTTTCTTTTCTTTCTGTGTGTAATTCCCGTCTGATACAGAAGCTAAAACCTCAAAGCAAAGAGCAATGATGTAAATATATAGATCAAGGGAAATGCTATTTCATCCCAATCCCTCGGGGAGGAGTAAGGCTGTATATATTTGTTCTACTGTTATTCTTCTTGCATTTAAAATCAAAATACATGTATACAACATAACAAGAAAACACACCAATGCATTATGTGGATCATCATCATACCACCCGTTGGAGAAGCCTGCAAAGATGCCTTCAGCTACCATTACGTAAACAAGCATAGCGTTCATGCCAATCCGTTCTAATGGTAGAAACATGTACTTCAAATCCCAAATATCAACATGCACAACACAATATATGCATCAGATCAAATGAAATTAGATAAGATAATAAAACAAGCTTCCATTCTAGTGGTTACTTGTGTATAATGGCGAACTGCACATATTATGAGATTGAAAGATAATATATGTTTCACATTATTACTGAAATCAGAATACCATGTCAATAGTCTTTGAAGACCATTTTTTAAAATAAAAAAAATAAAAAAACAAAAACAAAACAACTAAGCACAGAAACCGCAAGCATCTGGGCAGATGTTCTGCCACACTCTCTCTTCTAGAAGAGATGATCCTCAAATCCAAGTTATGGGCCAAGGTATTTACCTGCTCTGGGGATTGCTTAACATTTAGAAACTTGAACCTCAGTGCTCAGAGCCTTCAAATCCTCAAGGACAAAACCAGCATCAGTTCTAGGAAATTTGCGGTCGTTGATGGCAGCTGCCACATTACCTGATCCATTTCAACCCAACAGTCGGTACTCAGTATAGTTAGTTCCCTAAAATACTGAGGTTATAAAGTGTATTCTGTGGTTTTATCTCTCATGTATAAGCCAGTAGGATCATATGCCAATAGAACCTTATATATATCCAATCAACAAAAAAAAAAAATCATATTGCAGTTTCAAAAGATCATCCTACCAGGGCATAGATGGCTGAGAAAACCAGTGCTGCTCCAGATGTTAGACAAACATAGCTAAAAGTGTACAACTTTTTATTCAAAGGGATGGCTGCAAGTGAAAAAAGAAAATAACATTAGAATAGATTAATAAATAATATATTCAGAGAAAGGAATGTCGTCAAGCTCCCATGCTCACCAAGCATGAGATGCAGTGTAAGTCCAAAATGAGAAGAGTCAGATCCATAATGGCCCAATGCTTCAGTGTAGCCAAAATCCCTCAAACAGAATTCATCAAAGAAATGAATCGCAATCTACTATGCATCATTTCGCCTGAACATTTGAACCAACCTTCAAATGTAGAAGCACATGTCCGAAATGCACATGCCTATAATTATAGAGAGAATGATAGATATTGCTGCAATTTAAAATGTACCCCTTATTCAGTAAAACACATTTTCGAGGAAAAAAATTGGACTTATTGGCCAACAATGTATGTAACCTGATCGACTTGATACAATAAATTCTCCTACCTATTGCATTCTAAGAGATACTATAAATTCAAAGAAGAAAACTTCAGAATTATGTTGACATTACTTGATCAGAGTCTGTCGAAGATTTCCAGTGAATTGTCCAATCAATATATTCTTCAGCATTGCATAGACAGCTGCAGATAAAATTGCAAAATGTTAGTATAAGCACAACAATCACATAATCCAAATTCAAATGATATATACTATGATAGTTGAACCATGTTAACATTTCAATCCCATATCTTAAAAACTATTTTCAGAACTTCTCAGCCTTAGGCATGTACTGGGGCGGCCAGCTCTGTGTTTTAACCACAAGGCAGCATTTCATCAATGAACATTTACAGGTACCAAAGCAATTATTCTGAAAAATTGAAAACTCTCTTTTGACTTTGGCATACAATCTTTGTATGGATTTTTTCTTTTATCAAACTACGAACATTCACAGAGTTCACTAAAACACAACAAATCCCCATTAAAAGAGAAATAATTCACTGGCATTATGTAATCCATCCAACAAATAATAAATTATTTAATGTATGACATTGTGTCTAAACAGTTTTCAACAACTTATTAAACCAAAATCAATTGCCTCACGTATTTTAACACCTACAACAACAGTATCATCTTTACCAAAATCAAATACGGAGCAAAAACTCTTCACAAGTCACGAGTGACTGAAACTGAAAGTATATATACTCTTGGGTCTCATTCAAGATTCAATTCTCATCTGCACCCGCACATGCAAATTAGAATTCTATTTCTAAGCATACAAACAGAGATAGAGATATAGTTGTGCATACCAGAAGAAATACAAGATCGTAGATTTACTTGTTGTGAGGAACATGGAATTTGATCAATGGAAAACTGTGTTTTTTGGGAAGATTCCTGGAGGCGAAGAGCCAGGACGTGTACAGCAGCGCCAGAGACTTCCATGGCTGTGGCTAAGACCACCTCTTGTGAGCTCAACATCGAATCCCCATGTTTTAAGGCAGTACAAAAAGTACAAGGAATGCTAGTACGGTGGTTTTCCACATTTAACCGATATTTTATTTCACTGATAAAAAAAATCCCCAAATTTTTTTATTTTTTATTTTTTTGAACAGCAGATTTTATAACAACAAAGAAAGGCTAAAAGCCAGACAACAAGCAACAAGAAGATGCAAAAGCCACAAAGCAAAGGCACCCACACACCGAGGCCAAAACCGAAAAGGAAAAACAGAGCAAAAGCCAGAAACAGGAAGAACAAAACGAAAGGACCAACTCTCCAAACAAAACCCCAAAATCAGAACAAAAAGAAACAACAGAAGGAAACCAAGAGCCACCAAAACAGCACCAAAATCAAACATCAACTCTGACCCCAAAAGCGAATATCCCCAATTTTACTCGAACCAATCTTCGCCAATAAATCAGCTAGAGAGTTGGATCTTCTCGAGTTATAAGAGACAACCATTTCTCTCGAAGAATGAAGATGAAAAATCCCCAAATTTGAATAGCTAATTGAGATTTTCTTCTCATACAATCCCTAAAATACAAAACAATCTTAAAACCTAAATAAAATAAAAGAGCAAAAGCAACTTGAAAATGAAATCGAAAAGGATAAATCATATTAACTTTCTCAAAAAAATAAGACAATCGTGGGAGTTTAAGCGTTTGTGTACCAAAAGTGATGGAGCCGGCAGCGACGGAGTCACGGTGGTCCAGAGCTTGAGCGTCGTCGGCAGTGACAGGATCACGTGGCGCCGTTGCAAGGAGTTTTGACGCCACTACGAGCTGTGAGTGTGACAACGACTTCCAGAGAAACGAAATCATGGAGACAAATTAATCTCAGAGAAGATGATTTAGAGAAACAAACGAGAAATTGGCAGTGAAGAGAAATCAATAGAAAGTGCGAAGAAGCCTTAAATGTTACGGACACCAACTAGAGAGATAAAAATAAAGTCGGCTTATTTATTAAATTTAACAATTATAATTACAGCTAACGTTGACGCTAACGTTGACTTCAACCAAAAAAAAAAAAATTATAAAACAAAAACCAAAAACAAAGCAAATAGTACAACACGAGAACACAACAAACAACATCATCTTTTTCTTTTTTCTTCTTTTTTTTGATAAAACGAGAACACAACAAACAACAGCCAACTTGTTCAGACTCCACCCGATATCCACCCGGACTTTCGGACTCTTGCCATGCCTTGACTAGACTCCACCCGATATGTAGAGACGTAGAGTACTTCAGAATCAGGGTAAGCTCTCCACATCGAGGTAAACAGTCTCTTCTTTAAAAGTGACATAGCTTTTTCTCTCAATCTGAATCTGCAATTCTCCATCTTGGCGCGGATAAATGCTGATTTTATCGTCAACTTGAAGACCTTTAGTTCGAGCAAATTCCAGCCACCCCCTTGTAATGACAGGATTTGCATATCCGCGGGGCCGGGTGTACAACTGGAATGTCCACACTTGTTCATTTGAATCCGTGACCTGCAAATCCACCGAATTTGCTCCTTGCGGAATCGGGATATGCTGAAGAATCTCGGCTGGAAGTCCGAGTTTTGTAGTAATATCATAATTGGTGAGGAGTTTAGAGACAGTGAATGACGGCTGAAACATGGCTATAATTGTCGAATATTCTGCACACTTCTATATTTGGTATGAAATGCTTGGTACTTTGGCTACAAATGGATATGGATATATATAGGCACATCCATACATGTGCACGTAAATGCAGACAAAAAAAAAAAAGAAAAGTGCTTGGTAGGTAGGTAAGAGAATATCAACCAATAATTTTCATTGTACTACGTACGGAGAATATCAACTCTTAGTAATCGGTAGGTAAGAGAATATCAACTCTTAGTAAACTACAGTCAACATAAAAAGTGGCCATGATAGACACACCTCGTGATATAGAGAAAAGACTAGAGATGCTAAGGTGTATGGAGCACACATTAATTATCATACCTTAGCAATTGTAGTTAACACAACACCACCACAAGTCACACTACCAAAAAAGCACAACCGAACTGAAGCTACAGAAAACAAGACAAGGACAAACAGAGCGCACCTAAAAACAGAGCAAAGAGAGAAAACAGAGACACATCAGCTTTCACCCCAAACGAACACCTCTTTCTTTAAACTCGACGCCATCTTAGCCAAATTGTAGCAATTGTACACCTTGCTAGCAATATATTGTAGTTAACAAGGTGTATAATCATTAGAGTTATACATTAATCATTTTTACATTTTTCATTACATTTTTCATTTTTTTCATTTTACATTTTACATTTTTAACCAATTAATTCCACCTATTATTACATTTTTCATTTTTTTCAGCTTTGAAATTTACTTGTTTGATTTTAAAACTTAAAAAGTTAAAAATCAATAATAAGATTTAATGATTAAGAATACCAAATAGGATCCTAATCTAATAATGTAGTTCTTTTCTTTTCTCACTTGGAATAGAAAGTGTTTGTCTAACAGGACCATGCATGCAGCAACATCAAATGTTTTTCTATGGATTTTCTTTTCAAAAAAAAAAAAAAAAACCTAAAAAATCCAGGAAGGTCAAGATTCTAGAATCCTGACTGGTCCTATATAACTCTAATATTGTAATCTTATTGGATCGTGTACATTTTTATGATCAAGTTCCTGTCAGAATTAGACAGACAACAATAACATCAAAACCAAAGTGAAATTAATAGTTTTATATATACGTGTCGTGTTGGAATTTGTGGAACTGGAGTTTCACAGAGATAGATGGTGTCATGGTGGTTGGTGGAGTATCAATTATAGGGCCCAGAAAGTCAGAAAAAAAAGAAAAAAATTATGCGATTAGATTCTAGAATCTAGTCTCGTATTTTTTTTTCAAAGAAAAAAGAAAAAAGAGCACTTTGATGTTTACATACATTCATGATCATTTATACCTAAACAGGTTTAAACAAATTCAAACATGTTTCTGCAATTAAAAAAAATAAAAACATCAATCAATCAATCAATCAAATGCTACTTTTTTTTTTTTTTTGAAACTGCAACTTGCATATCAAAATTATATTTGCAAGTTTTGGACTGTTTGAGAATTTGATCGTAGAAAGTGATGAAGAGCTTCCAGAGTTAATAATCAGCCTGAGAATTTGACTATCATGTGTGTTTGTAACGATGTATGTTTGAGTCAGTTTGACCTGAACTAAATCTATCATGTGTGTTTGAGTCACTATCGCTCGACTTTACAAGTGGTCCATATTTTGTCTTTTTTTTTTCTCAGATTTGTTTGTTAACCAGACTGGTAACTTTGATTAAAGAAGAATAGAAATACCGGTAAGAGTGGTAGGTAGGCTTTCACCAAGCCAGACATGTTTGTCTTTAGACCACAAAGCTATAAGCCTATAATAGTTACAAGATATCCCTACCGATGGATGGCAGAAAGGCATGTGCTGCTTTAACATGATAATTGATGGATGACTTAAACCACAATCAGATTCCATAATGGTGCATCGGATACACCCAAGTTTTTCTCCTATCTGTCATCATGTAGTTCGGCGGCTTTTGTGATTGTGAGCGTGTGTTTTGAGTTGTAGCCGACAGAGAAGATAAGAACAAAACTCAACAAATCAACAAATATACATACGTATTTTTTTTAATTAATGAAAATTTTCTCGTCCAATCAAGACATACCTTTGTCAATATATATATATATATTTTTATAACAGCCCATCTTGAAAAAAATTCTGGTTTCGCCCCTGCTAGTGATGCATATTAATCCAGTATTTTTTATCTGAATTCTTTTGTATGCTTTATCTTAAGTTTACTATTAAAGTGTTTATATTGTGCTATTTGTAAGTCTATGTTAATTTTGAATTATGTTTTGATAAAAGCTATTAGGAGCCATTGGAAGGTTTACAGGTTATGCATATTTTAAAAGTGTATTAAAATTTATTAATGATCATATAAAGTTTTAAGAATAAAAATAAATCTAGTCAATTTTAACTCTTTTGAGTTTTTATTCATTTGTTGTGATTTGTGTTTTTAAGTTGTTGAGATTTACAGTGAATTCTGAGTTATCTTTATGTAATATATTGTTAAGAAATGGCATTAAGGAGGCACATGCCCTAGTATTATTATAAATTTGAGGGGGAATTGCACAAATATCCCTCGAGATTTGATAAAATTGCATGGATATGACAGTTTTGGTCATATATGTACAAACTTTCCTCAACATTTGAAAAATGTTGCACAAACATCCCTTACCGTTAGATGGATCCGTTAGTCAATGGTTAAATGTTTAAAAAGTGTAAAATACCCTATATTTTTATTTTAAATAAATTAAAAAAATTAAAAATAAGATTAAAAATATGAAAAAATCTTTTAGAAAACATGAATGTGTCTTAAATCTGAAACCTAGAAAAAAAAAAAAAAAAATTCATCTTCAAATACAATACCGACTAGCTTGTTCATGCAGATGCATGTTTCACAAATCATAGCACTTGTATGAAACATTATGTATATTTATGGTGCTGACGTGGAGTTTGTGGTCTCGTGGATATGTGGAAAAGTGAAAAGTAGAACGATTGTGGGGTCATAATGTTGACCTTTTTGTAGTTCCAGAAAAGGACAGTCCTTTTGTGTGCCAGACAAATATATATTTTACTAATAATACTTGTGGAACTGGAGACTGGAGTAGTGGAGGAGTATCATAGAGTCACAGAGATAAGTTGTTGGTGGATTAATGGGGCCCATAAAAAAGCAATCTAGAATCTAGCGTCGATTCTGTTAATTCAATAATCAAAATATAAGATTTAATGATTGAGAATACCTACCAGGCTACTAATCTTTTTTTATTTATTTATTTTTTTTCACACTTTTATTTACAGCCATTGGATTAAAAAGTGTGTCTAAGATTCTGTCTTTTCTTACTTATAACAGCCAACTGTGTGTTTCCATCAAAGCTGACTGCAGAGTACGTAGAACAACAAAAAGATCTTCACCTAATCACAATTGACATCTATGTTGAAACAAAACAATAATGATTATCCATCCTGATGTGCTTACAATAATGAACCTTTATTGGACCTCTTGGATAGTGATTCCAAGGGCTATGCTGTTGCTAGGATTGTACCTAGTTCTTAGTTCTGTTTTCTTGGCTGGTTTGCCTTCCTTTATATAAAAAATAAAAAATAAATAAATAAATAATGAACTTTTATCTTCATCCCTTCAAAGATATGATGTACAACTACGTGGCCACAAAAACCATAACCAAGTCAAATTCAAGTCTATGCTTTTATCGCACAAATATATTACTAAAAATAGTTGTAAAACTAAATGAAAACAAAATAAGGAGATTAAAAGAATTCTTCTCATTCAAATTTTTTCAATGATATATCCGATAATAAATCAAATTTTTGGATATATTGCATAACATATAATGTCATCTCCAATTCAAAAACCCTTTTTGGTACAACTTTTGCACTAACAACTTTATTTTTTTAATTCCTAATTTAACCCTCACATACTTAATTATAACAATATGTATTCTAATAAAATATACCGTTGAAAAGATCTTATTGAGATCTTTAAAATGACACAAATATTGATATACATATTCAATTTATTTATCAATTATATATTTAAATAATGTTAAACTTTTAAAATAATTTAAATATTTATTAAAAGAATATTCTTGAAAAATGTTTTTTTGTTGTAAAATTTGATGTTGAACATTAAAGTGGAAAAATTTGTAGTGTAAATATATTCTTAAAAGATTCTCATTCAACTTATAGTTCACCTGCCAGCCGCCTGTGTGTGGGAGCCCACAAATCTAGTTGTGATAAGTGATAACTGATAGTTAGTTAGATAAAAAGGAGAGCACTTTTGTGGGCCCGAATGTTTTGGAAGAATTTGAAAACAAAAATGGAAAAAAGTCTTGACTTTGACAACAAACATATTTATAACAAAAATATCAGAATTCACCAAAGATATTTGACCAAAAAAGTTTAAATGATTGGAATGAAGATTGTTCTTCTTTATTTAATATTTTGTCTCTTTCTGTTTAGACCGATTCAGTAAGTTTATTAATAAACAATGTCGGCCACAGGTAGTACCTGGTCCAACTCAACATCAACTTCAACTTGAACCGCTACTCAAATCTACAAATTTAATATACGTTCTGGATGTGCATGCTACAGATCTAACATAATATAATGATTATTTATCTTATCTGTCTCATGTATTCACTTACTATTTGACACCTCATATGCCACATGTGGTGGGATGAAAAATATAGAATATTTAACATTATGAGGAAATTGCATGAAATGACCAAAAAATTTATGAATTTATTGGTTTTAGCCACAAGTTTATTTTTGATTATATTTGTCATTTTTAGCCTTGAACTGACAAGTATACCCTTATTTTTGTCTTTTCTTCACCCAAAATTTCCCCCAAAAACTTCCCTCTCTTATATCTGAAACCCCATCAGTTTTTTTTTTTTTCATTTAAGATACTCTCTCTCTCTCTCTCTCTCTCTCTCTCTCTCTCTCTCTCTCTCTCTCACACACACAACCAAATGGATTCCAACTTGAACCCAGCGACGGTGACGGTGGACCCGGCGACGGCAGCAACCCGGCGACGGCACGACGACGGCGACGGCAGCACCGACGGACTCCGACCTCCATTTCGTGACCTCCATTTTGTGGTCTTTTCTCTCTCTTGAAGTAGATTTCGTGACCTAGAATGTATGTACCCCCTTCCCAGTTATTTTTTTTTACAATTATATGGTGTTTGATATGAAGATTAAGAGAGTGGATTCGATTTTTAGTGAAATCCCGATTTTTTTTATTTTCTGGTACGAACTTACATGCCCGTTTGTTTTAATATTACATGCCCTTTGTTTTTATTTTACATGCCCGTTTATTTTAATTTTACATGTGATTTGGTAATTTTGTTTTATAATGAAATCAATCTCCTGTTGTTTTTTTACAATTATAGCTTGTTGATATGAAGATTAAGAGAGTGGATTCGATTTTTAGTGAAACCCTGATTTTCTTATTTTCTGTTACGAAATTAGATGCCCGTTTGTTTGAATTTTACATGTGATTTGGCAATTTTGTTTTATAGTGAAATCAATCTCCTGTTGTTTTTTTACAATTATATGTTGTTTGATATGAAGATTAAGAGAGTGGATTCGATTTTGAGTGAAACCCAAAATTTTTTTATTTTCTGTTACGAACTTACATGCCCGTTTGTTTTAATTTTACATGCCCGTTGTTTTTATTTTACATGCCCATTTGTTTTTATTTTACATGTGATTTGGTAATTTTGTTTTATAGTGAAATCAATCTCCTGTTGTTTTTTTACAATTATAGCTTGTTGATATGAAGATTAAGAGAGTGGATTCGACTTTTAGTGAAACCCAGAATTTTTTATTTTCTGTTACGAACTTACATGCCCATTTGTTTTAATTTTACATGTCAGTTTCTTTTAATTTGACATGCCCTTTTTTCTTTAATTTTACATGCCCGTTTGCTTTAATTTTACATGTGATTTGGTAATTTTATTTTATAGTGAAATCAATCTCCTGTTGTTTTTTTTACAATTATATGTTGTTTGATATGAAGATTAAGAGAGTAGATTCGATTTTTAGTGAAACCTAAATTTTTTTATTTTCTGTTACAAACTAACATGCCTCGCTTGTTTTAATTTTACATGCCAGTTTGTTTTAATTTTACATGCCTGATTGTTTTAATTTTACTTGTGATTTGGTAATTTTGTTTTATAGTAAACTTTTGTCGTTTTATTTTTCCAGATATTTGATACCCTTTTAAGATAATGATGACTATCTTTATATTTGTGTGTAATTTTATAGATTGTGATATTGCTATTGTTATTGCTTGGTTGCTCATCTGCAGTTTTCAGTTTTAGCTTCTTTGGTTTCTTGTTTTATTTTAACTTTCAATTGTATGTTTCATTGAAGCAAGAAAACTAGGTTCAACATTGTTGAGAATGTATAGTAGGTTGAATTATATACAATACAGTTACCCTTCTTATGCATTACATAATAAGTTTTTATTAATATGACTTGGCTTTTAGGTGACATAAAAATCAAATCTACTTAGTTATATGGAAGTTTAATCCCCTGCTTTTCAATCAAAGGTTGCCCCACTACATTATTCTTTTCTTTTTTCTATGACTTGATTAACTGATAATATAATAGCATTGTATTTGCTTGGAAATTTTTCCCCAGGAAATTATAAACCCAAAAAAACAATTGTTTTAGATGATGTACCAAAATAGATCTGTTGAGTATTTGCAGAATCCAGGTCTAAATGGAAGCACTGACCTAGAAAGCTTCAAGGCTTGTGTTCCTCTTGTTACACACAAGGACCTGGAGCCTTACATTTTACACACAAGTCTGCACAGGCATTTTACTTGGAATGGGCTGTGCATTCCTTCAGGATTACCAACTGTGGTGTATAAGACACTACCCAGGTCCATCTTTACTCCTCTAGCCTACTTATTGGCTTCTGTTGTTTTAAACCTGAATGGTTGTTCCTAGCACTTACATATTACGTGTCCAAATACATGTCATGTTGACAAAGATTTCAGAGACATTTTGACATCAATAATAGTTTAGAATTTATTAGCAGCGGATTAATTGCAAATGCTCTGCTAGGAGTGCAGGACATAAGTTAAAATGAAAATAGCATGTGTTCTTGGAGCCATACTGATAATTGGGCATATTTCTAAATGTATGCATTAAGAAATAAATGTTTGTAAACTGAATCGTCTTAATTGTAAATTTTTGTACAGATCCATACCCACATGTGCTACTTAAACTTCAATGATATCATCCACTTAATTATAAACATGGACGCAGATGTAATCACTATTGAGAACTCCAGGTCAGATGAAAAGCTTCTTTCTGTCTTCCATGAGGGAGTGAAGTATGGTGCTAGCATTGGTCTTGGTGTTTATGACATCCTCTCACCAAGAATCCCATCCACAGAAGAAATGGATGACTGCATCAACAAGATGCTAGCAGTCCTTGAGAAAAACATTCTTTAAGTGAACCCTGATTGTGGCCTCAAGACTCAGAAGTTACATGCCATAGAAGAAAAGGAACCCTGATTGTGGCCTCTTGAAATCTAGAGAATGGAGCCAGAGAAGAAAAGGATAATCTATGGAGAGCGGCGAAGGAAGAGATAGTAGAAGCGAAGACCAATTTCGAAGGGTTTGTTATGGCTGTCAGATTGGGGCGACTTCCTTTGTGTATAGAAGTTTTATGTTTTGTTGTTGCATAGCTTTTGCAATATAAAATTTGTTCATATTCCTAGAGCTTGTAACAGTTTAGCACATCTATAGCTAGATTTATTTCAGTGATCAAATTTCAGTATTGTTACATGCCATTTTAATTGTAAGTTACATGCCAGTTGAATTTTATGTTACATACTAGTTTAATTTTAAGTTACATGCTAGCTGGTTGTGAAGTTACATGCCAGATCAAATTGAAGTTACATGCCCGTTTCGGTTCTTAAGTTACATGCCATTTGATTGTGAAGTTACATGCCAGTTTATTTTCAAGTTACATGTCAGTTGATTTTCAAGTCACATACTAGTTGATTTTCAAGTTACATACTGGTTTAATTTCAAGTTACATACGAGTTGTATTCGAACAAAGGAAACAGATTAAAGAGACAAGTTGGGATATTATTATTTTCCCCCCTGACGTTTACCCTATTGTTAAGACGAGGACAGGGTTTCGCCTTATTAGCCGGTCTCCCCCCTCAAACGGAAAGAATGTATTATATGCCCCTTTTGTTACCTTTTTCATCTAAATTTGAGTTGACCGAAGGGCAAAATGGTAAGTGTCTTGAGAGGACAAAATGTGTGGTCCCAAATCCACCACCATTTAATAATAATAATAATAATAATAATGTGTGGTCCCAAATCCACCACCATTTAATAATAATAATAATAATAATAATAATAATATCTTCATTAATTCTTCTTCTCTCTCCAGACCACATCATCATCTTTGATCATCATCATCATCAATTCTTCTCTTTCCACGACAATCCTTCTTCTTCTCCACCTTACCACAATTTCATTTTTCTTTTAAAAATAAAAAATAAAATTCCCCAAACAATCATCATCATCTTCAAAAACAAAAACCTTCATCTTCACCTAAGCCTAATCCTAAACAAAAATCTTCTTCTCTTTCTCTCTCTCTTCTTCTTCTTCTTCTTCTTCTTTTTCGTCGTCGATTGGGTTCGGGTGTGGGTGTTTTCCGGGTTCGATTGGGGTGGGGGCGGACTGGGAGTTGGTCGTTTGGGTGTGGTGTTGGGTTGGTGTGGGTCGTTTGGTTGTTTGAGTTGGTGTTGATGGTTGATTTTAGGGTTTGTGTTTGTATTTGATTTTAGGGTTTGTATTTGTAGTGTTTGTATTTTTCTGGGTTTGATTTGTATTTTCGATTTAATGGGTTTGATTTTTTTTTTCTGGGTTTATTAAAAGGTTGATGGATTCAAGAAAATAAATTTTCGAATTTATGGTTTTATGGATATGTATTTTCGAATTCAAATTTGGTGGTGTAGTGATGTGGTTTAGCTTTTTGGGAGGTGGTGTGGTGATCTGGGTTCTTGCGGGTGATCTGGGTTTGGGTTTGGTGTTGGTGTGATGATGATGATGATGATGATGAATTGATGATGGTGGTGGTGGTGGACTGGTCGTTGTGTGTTGATGTTGGTGACTGATTCTGATCTGGGTTCTCGGTTTGGTTGTTGTTGATGATCTGGGTTTGGTGTTGGTGTGATGATGATGATGATGATGATGATGAATTGATGACGGTGGTGGTGGTGGACGGTGGTTGTGGTGTTGATGTTGGTAGATTTTAATTGTTTTTTTATTTTATTTTATTTTATTTTTTCTGTTTTTAATAATATATTTTTTACTTAATGAATATTTTGAGGGTTAAATGGTAATTATAGGGAGAAAACTAAAGGATAAAATGGACATTTTCTTCAATCTTAACAGTCAAAGGGCGAATAATACATTTAATAGATGAAAAAGGTAACAAAAGGGGCATATAATACATTCTTTCCATTTGAAGGGGGAGACCGGCCAATAAGGCGAAACCCTGTCCTCGTCTTAACAATAGGGCAAACGTCAGGGGGGCAAATAATAATATCCCGAGACAAGTTATAAGAAAGTGAAACGAATAGAAGAATAATTATTTGTAAATGAATCTCTTATTTCACTTGTCAGCAATTGCAAATTATAAATAAAACCACAAAATAATGTCATTATTCCCTACCGACCTCTTTTACTATATGCTAGTTTACATTAATGCTTTATCTCAGAATCTTATCCGTTTTGGTATACCAGATGACAAATGGATATCTGTCAACTGATAGCCAGCCGCTGCAGCCTCCGCAACATGATCTAGCTAGCAATGGCTTTTCGAAGAGTTATGCTCTAATTGTCTCTACCGACAGGTAGCAGAGTTTCGAATCGTCATAACTTGTACAATGCACATAAAATTGTCTGGGAACTAAGAGATCTCAGTTGCTTATAAGTTTATAATTATTTTTATTCTGTTGGGATTTGGTTAGATAGTGGAAGAAATACATTAAGAAAACAGAATAATTTACCATGTTACAATTTTATTGAGATTTTTCTGATTAATAGTGATGTGAAAATTTTCAACTGATGATCTTGTCTGGTTCCAGTTGGGTATTTTGTCTTCTAAGCTGTAGCTGATTATGCTATTTCAATTAGGAATAGCTTAGAAAAAAAACCGGTTTGGTTATTACATTAGGTTTCAAGCAAATCAACCCGAGGAACGAATGTAATTCAAAACTTCCAAGTTTAATAACTGAACTAGTGTTTTTGAAGCTGTACTGGAATTCAACAGAAATTGTGGTTCAGAAGTCTACACACATGAAACATGTCAGAGATGCTGAAGTTTGATACTGGAGACCGGAAACAGAGATGCTGAAGTTTGATACCAGAGACTGGAAACAGAGTTTTGCCGAGCAGGGATCCAGATGCTATTGTTGTGGTCTTCTTTCCACTTGATAGATTTTGTCTAAAATTGATCCTAACCATAATCCCAAATTAGGGTGTAGAAATCTATAACTAGAGCAAAATTTGACCAAGTCTGACATCCCAAATATTAGCTGATAACAAACATTCCAAATTTAGTAGAAAGTTAACAAATCTTTGTTTGAATCACAAAACAAACCCAAAACTGATTGTTACCTTTCTGATAATTAAACACAAAAAAAAAAAAAAAATGATAATGTCATATTTGCATGCCAATTTTTGGACCTCACAACCGAGTTGGTGGTGGTGGTGGTGACCATTGATGGTAGTAGCAGCAGCCGCCACGGGACATGGAAGGTGGGACCCCACCAGTACGAAAGGTAATGATGTGCTTGAGCAGAACTGCATTCAAATTGTTAACATTATGCTCAAGTATCAGGGCAAACCTAGTGACGATCTACCAATATATATATATATATATGCATTATCAAATAGAGAAAAGAAGAACACCAAATGACTTTCAATGACAAATGAAGATCAGATAGCATATATAGAATAATAAGCTCTGTATCAGCAACCCCTTAAAACTTTCCCTCTCAAAACCAACCCTTAACCATCTATTTACTCACTGAAACTAAATCAACAAAAATAGAATACATCAACAAAGGGCAAAATCCAGGCCATCATCCAATATCATTTAAGAAATTATAGCATTTCACACTTCACTGACTACTTTTGCTCCACACAAATTAAGCTAAAAAAACTAGCGAAAAGAGAAAGCAAACTATCAAAGAGACAAAAAAATGATCACTTAAGTGTAATTCTCAAATAGATCTTAAGATTATGGAGTTTGGAGGGCATAGATTAGGCCAAAATCGCAACTGTCAAAGACCAATAACATGCATCTATGGGGTTTAGCCAATACTTAAAAGCTGAATCTAAACCCTCTGACATTTACTGGACTAAATATCGACTTGAAGGTGTCATTTGAAGGCACACCAAAATGAATTCAGAACTTCCAAATATAAATCCAGGCATGCCAACGAAAGTCATTTAAATTATACAGAACACATTTTACCTAATTCCTGAAAACATTAGAAAAT
Source organism: Acer campestre (assembly GCA_954870605.1). Classification (NCBI taxonomy): domain Eukaryota; kingdom Viridiplantae; phylum Streptophyta; class Magnoliopsida; order Sapindales; family Sapindaceae; genus Acer; species Acer campestre. The sequence continues at coordinate 670,937 of OX940801.1, forward strand.
TGAGGCCTAAAAGAGATCTCTGGTGAATATCCGTACATTTCTTCCTTTAAATTCCTCAACATTACATTCTAAACCAAATCCATATTGTAAGCACCACCATGGAAACCTTCCACATAGTAGCACAACAATTACAATAGATTGTTGATACAACATAAAAATCCATTCAATTCCAGAATCCATCAAAACAGAAATGGTCTTGAAAAGCTTATTGAAAAAATACCAAAAATGATAAATGAAATTAAACTTCATTATAAGACAACCACATTGTCTACAAAATTTGATTGAACCCATAATCAGTATGCCAAATTAGTACTCGCATTTGCTTTTGTAGCTCGAATTTTTTCTTAAAATGCACTAGAAACACAAGAAACAACAACAAAATCATATCTTTTTTATAAATAAAAAACACATTTTTATGCTACACAGTTGGGACAAATAAACACACTTACCTGTCTGTGACTAACAAGAATGGCATTACGACTCTGATTATGCTGAGACTGAGACGAAGTTGAAGCAACCACCACATTCGATGCACCACTCTGACTATAACAACCAAACAAAAAAAAACCCACATATATGTAATCTAATTGACTAATTCAGTCCAATCCCAGATTAAAAAAACATAAAAATCAATGATTGTTTCATCATAACCAACATAACTATCCAATAGCCAAAAAAACCCAAAACCTAACCAAAAAGACGATCACCATTTTCATCAATTATACAGCATAAACAATAGAATCATCAAAAACACAGATGATAATTCCAGTCCTTTTAGCAAAAAACTGAGAAAAGCTAGTAAATTTCGAAAAGAGAAAGATTCTGTAGAAAGAAGCAGACCTGAAGTGAGCTGATGGTCTGAGGAGGAGAGGCTGTTGCGAGAAGAGAGAAACCCCTGGAGCGGCGACGACAGTTGCGCGACTGCGAGAAGTGCGGCGACGGAGAGAGGTTTGCGAGATTCAGCGACAGAGAGAGGTGCTACTTCGGCGAGACGTGCGGCGGCTGTTTCGGCGACAACAGCAACAACGACGGCGGTTTCTCTTTCTGGTTCTTCTCTTCCTTTCTCTCTCTTCTCTCTCTTGTTTTTTTTTTTTCCAATTTCAAATTCGATCTTCCCACTGACTTCTTTTCTCATTTTTTTTTTAATTTCAAATTCAGGGGTATTGTTGTCCAAAAGTGGCCAAAAATGACAAAAACAATAAAAAATAAATGTGTGGCTAAAAACAATAAACCCATAAATTTTTTGGCTCTTTATGATTTCACCCCTAACATTATTGTTATATATATTCCATCGGTGTGGCTTTCGCGTGTATTAGCCGATGTGACAAATAAAACCTAACCTGCATTAATTAAGACCATTACGGCATTACTCTTTTGTATTAGTTTAATATTTTTGACTTTTCCATGCATGATATCATAACGAGTACATTTTTACTCATCCACACTAATTAGGTTGGACCATTACCACCCATTCCAGGTGTTAACACGTGTTCCAAACTTAACCCAAAATTAATTCAAAGTGTGGGATATGTGTCAACACCTGGAGTGGATGATAATGGTTCACCCTAATTAATGTGGGTGAGTAAAAATGCACTCTATCGTCACCATGGAAGAAAAATATTGATGATCGTACGTGGACGGGTCACGGCTGGTTATAAAAAAATCATTACAAACAATTATTATTATTAATTAGATCCACCGTGGCCACTATTATTCCATTGTCAGCCTTTTATCTTTGAACTTTGAATTTTGATGCGCTACGCCACTCCACTCCACTTCTCTCTCTATTTCCTGATATTTCTGCCGATCACTTCAATATTAATTATTTATTAAACTAAACTTTAATATAATTATATAAGCCAATATTATATATTGTATCAGGTTGGATCACTTCAATATTATTTATTAATTAAACTAAACATTAATATAAGGCTTATAAATATTGTATTAGGTTTGATTAATTAGATGTATTCAACTCTATATGTATTCATGCCAAAATCATAAATAACCTAAAATTAAGGGAGTGTTCAAAAATATATTTTCTCAATAACTTATTTATTTATTTATTTATTTTTATCCAAGAGAAATGATTTAAGATAAAAATACCTTTAGTGCAAATATCATATGTAAGAAAAACATCTTTTCTTTTAATCATCTTCATCGCCTCCATCAATGGAGGTCTATTCACAGACCTCTATATGGAAATTTGTTCGACCTCCATTGATGGAGATTTGCTCCATCAATGGAGATTTGAATTTTTTATTATTATTTATCTTCATCAGATCTCCGATGATGGAGGTTTGTTTGATCTCCATCAATGGAGGTTTGAAAAAAAAAGTTTTATTTTTATTTTAGAAAATAGAAAATTGGAAGAGAAATTGAAAAATAGAAAATTGGAAGTTTCCAGGAATATTATGATGTGTATATTTCCGATCCTGGAAAATACACATAAGAATTTAGTAGGAGAGTAGAACAATTAGAGAGATAGATGAAAAGAAAGAAGAGGTTTGGGAAGTATTTTCATTAATATTCAATATGTAGAAACTCATTACAACTCTGGCTGACTATTTATAAGCCAAACCTTCGAATGAGCAACAATTAACAAAAGTGACAAATGAATGGGAAATAATGGGCAGAAAAACATGTGCATGATTCCCATACACTTCCTGCATAACAGCTTGAAAATAGGGCACTAAGCCCTCAACTTATTTGCATAAACAACTAACTTATAACTAACTTATTGGTCCACCTAAACATGTCCCACGATGTCCACTTCCTGCATGCATCATGTGCATGATTGTGACCATATCACAATTGTGACCATATCATTCCATCCCCCTAAAAAGGTCCTTGTCCTCAAGGCCGAAATTTAGATACATCCTGGAGGCTCCTACTTCAATCGATCCATTTCCTCCCGGATCGAACACCGGCAATTGAAATACCATTAGTTGACTCTTGGAGCTCGATCGGAGTCGATCTACACTAGGAATCGGCCTGGGTAATGTGGTGGTTGTCCATGTGTTGATGTGGATTGCGATGACAGGCTTGTCAGCGACGGACGCGGTGGTGCATGAGGGAGTAGGTAGATTCCGGTGTTGGAACCGATCCAAGTCATGGACGGCCACCTGTAAGACTTGAAGTTCAATATTTTTCTTAACAATTTTCTGGTCATTAATTGTGTGGTGTGGAGGGATATGGGTGGTGGTCGAAATTTGGGTTGGTGGAGGAATGGTAGGATTGTGAACGGTTTCTACCAGGATAAATGGGTTGAGCTCCTCCTTGACGGTGTTACCGTTACGGTTAACCCGTAGGGTTCGGAGTTCAGTTAGAATGGTTTGAAGGGTGCTATGGATTTGGTGGAGGTTGTTGTTGATGAGGTTAAATATTGACTCATGACGAGCCAAAGTTTCATAAACCTCGTTACGGAACCGGGCATCCATAGAACCGAACGGCTCTGATACCATTTGATGTGTATATTTCCGATCCTGGAAAATACACATAAGAATTTAGTAGGAGAGTAGAACAATTAGAGAGATAGATGAAAAGAAAGAAGAGGTTTGGGAAGTATTTTCATTAATATTCAATATGTAGAAACTCATTACAACTCTGGCTGACTATTTATAAGCCAAACCTTCGAATGAGCAACAATTAACAAAAGTGACACAAATGAATGGGAAATAATGGGCAGAAAAACATGTGCATGATTCCCATACACTTCCTGCATAACAGCTTGAAAATAGGGCACTAAGCCCTCAACTTATTTGCATAAACAACTAACTTATAACTAACTTATTGGTCCACCTAAACATGTCCCACGATGTCCACTTCCTGCATGCATCATGTGCATGATTGTGACCATATCACAATTGTGACCATATCATATTACATGCTGAAATGTAATTTTAGTGCGTAAATGTGATTAAAAAAAAAAGGGACCTTGAGAGAGAGTGCAATGGAGATGCCAACAATGAAGAGAAAATAGAGCACGATAAAATAAGCCAAATTGCAGTCATGACTAATCATAGGCCACTCAAGTCCCACATCATCGACAACAATCAAAAATTACAGCTCCACCATCATAGTCGATTAATCAATGAAATAAGTTGTATAGAGTTGAATCAAAATTAGTGGTTTCTGAAAGCAAAAGAGTGCTCATCAAACTCACCAGCAACACAATTCGGTTTCTAGTTATTTTGTTGGTCCAAAATGTTACCGGAATCAGCTATGATTAGTGGGCAGTGGTGAGTTGATCTGGCTTCGATTTCTGCCATTTTTTGAAGTCCCAAAAACCCAACACATCATCATGTATACCACCAGGAAAATGAACAAACACATAAACCAATTTGTTGTCAAATTACTCAAAAGTTGCAGCTAGTCATATACCGGCCACCATGTTAAAAATCCATTATGCACATCATCCATTGTAGTAGAACCAGAAACATACAAAATAGAAAGGCATAAACACACCAACATGTTTAGATACACTAAGAATTACAAAAATGTACAGGGTCTTCAACAATATAATCGCTGTCTGTGACCATTTATGCAGTGTAGTGTCTCAGTTAGTAAGTTATGACCCTCAACTCACTTATTGGGCCTTTACTCGATATTCTCCGTCACCGATAAAAGCCCAATACTGACACATATGTCCCATAAAGTAGGGCCAAGCCAAGTAGACAAGGAGTACACCGAACTGCAAATTAGAAAAGAAAGATGTAGTCAAAGTTTGTTACATAGATATGCAAGACATCAAAAGCAATCAAGAAAAACAATAGAATTAGAAGCCTGCCAGAGCTTATGATATAACTTGAATACAGAGAACTGACAGGTGGATTGATCCTCATTTTTTGCATGTTTTGTAAAGGTTTCCACCAATGGCACAATCAAAATATGCAAAAGCTATTCTATTTAGCAAAAGCAACTGAAACTAGTTAACATAGAAGTTCAGATGAAATCACCAGGAAAATACCACCCCCCCTGTATCATTTTTCACACCAACCCCTTATGTTATCTTATCAGAATCATGTGAGAATCCACCTGAATTTGTAATATAAAGATGCAAATTAACATCAATGTAAGATTTTTATCCGGTTGATCACCAGAGTAACGAAAGTTTGGCAGCATAAGTTACACACCGAACCAATGTAAAATGAAGAGAAGAGCTGAGAAATGAAAGTAACCTTGTAATAGGATAATACCCTAAAAGAGGAGCTTCAAAGTCCTAAGAAGTAAGAACCACCATCTTGACAGCTTCAAACCAGCTTGATATTCTCTACATAGGAGAAAACAAAACAAGATGGTAAGCATGCATTTTCTAGTAGTGTTTTCACAAAACAATTAGAATGAAAATATGACAAGGAAATGACCATGAGAAAGAGTGCAATGGAGATGCCAACAATGAAGAGAAAAAAGGGCACACCATAAATTCAGCCAAATTGCAGCCATTTCATGGAACATGACTAATCACAGCCCACAGGCCACTCTCCTCCCACATCATCGACATCAATCAACAACTACTGCAACACCACCATAGTTAAATAAAAAGTTGATTAATCAATGAAATAATTTATATAGAGTTGAATTAAAATTAATGGTTTCTGAAAGCGAAGGGGTGTGCATCAAATGAGTCGGTAGAAGTGAGAAATAAGGAAGTAAAGACTGATACAGCAACTGTAAAGATATCCAGCGCAGCAACACACTTCGGTTTCTAGTTATTTTGTTGGTCTAAAATGTTACCGGAATCGACTATGACTGGCAGGTATCGGTGAGTTGTTTTGGCTTTGATTTCTGCCATTTTTTGAAGTCCCAAAAGCCCAACACATCATCATGTACACCACCAGGAAAGTGAACAAAAGCATAAAGCAATTTGTTGTTATAAAAAATACTCAAGGTTACAGCTAGTCTGCTACCATGTTAAAAATCTAGCCCCAGAAACCATCATGCACATCATCCATTAATAACATACAAAATGGAATGGCATAAACACGCCATCATGTTTAGATACACTAATAATTACACAAATGTATAGGGTCTTAAACAACATAATCAAATTCAAAGCATTAATAACATAATTAACATTAGATTTTTATTTAAAAAAAAACAGGGTTTGGTGGTTTCGGTTGGCAATTGAAACCAGCTTCTGTTTCGATTCCTTTAACGTTTGGAGATTGCTTGCTGCCATTGAAGTGAAAGTCAGAATAGAGAGTGAACAAGTTTTTTAAGATGATGATGGATAGACAAACAGGTGTGTGGGTATAGGGTATTTTGGGCCTGTTTTTTTAATTTAGATATTTCTTTGTGATGTGCCCAGTTATGTCAGATACAACTTGGTGACCTGCCTGGGCATGACACCTATAATCTCTACCTCTGACCATTTACGCAATGTCAGGCCCAAGCCATCCCAGTTCAGTGGACTTTTACTCGATATTCTCGGTCTCCAATAAAAGCCTAATAAATTGAGTTGAGATCTATAACTCGTATGAAAGAAGCTGTATTTTTCTTCGTAAACAAGACACTTTCCTCTTCTTATCTTTTTTCTCTCTACCAACTCAAAACACACTCACAAAAGTCATCTACATCGATCACAGAGAAAGATGGAGACTGCCACTTCAACTTGTTTATTTATCGTATCAAGTAATATGTGGATTTAGATCCACCACAATTGATAATTACTTAATGGTTTGAATATATGATGAGATGAATTGAATATACCATGCATATCTCACACATTTCCAGAAACAAAACACCATGGTAAAACAACCAAAAACAAAAGGGAAAGTTGCCAAGATTGAAGATATATACTACTGATTTTTCGATATTGAAGGTACATACATATAACTTGTTCTGTTAGTTTAGTTAACTAGAGTTGTGTAAGAAATGTAATTTTCTGCAGTTTGTTAGCTTGAAATACAGCTTTTGTTTGTTTGTTTTGTGAGGTGGAGCAAACAGACAACAATCATAACATACTATGCATTAAAAACAGAAAAGCAAGATCAAACACAACAAGACATAGTTAATTAATTAAGAAGCTAGAGCAGAAAGAACAAACGCACATGATCCAAGCAGAATACATATAATATTATTCATCCACACTTGTTCATTCGAGTCCATGACCTGCAAATCCAAAAAAAAAATGTTTTCCTTTCATAATCGGGATATGCACCAGAATCTGGGTTGGAAGCACAAGTTTTGTAGTAATATCAGAATTGGTGAGAAGCTTAGAGATTATAAAATGCAGCATAGCCATGGCAATGCAGTGCAGCTCTACAATTAGTATGAATATGATTAGAAAGGCAATGTGTGTATATATATAGAGCTAGGTCTTAGAAAGGAAAAGGTATCTGCACATATGGACTTGTACATGTCATCGGCTTTTGAATCAAAGGTTTATGAATTCATTCTATATATGTTGATGTTGTAAACTTGTACTACTTTTGCCTTTGAATATTTTTAAATGAATTGAGTTAAAAACAGACAACATCAAACTATTGTTTTAATACTTCTAATGTGATAATCTGATCGCCAAATTTCATGGAGCGATTTGGTTTCAATAGTAACATACTAAATTTTAATTAAATTTGTATCTAATCTAATATGAAATGTGTTTTCTCAGATATAGGAGCATTGAAAACGTAATTTAAAATCTTGAATTGTAACAATCCAAAACTCTGTATGGATCGCAAATTAAGTCAATCATGACTTTGTTGCTTTTATTTTAAATTTGTGATGCTTTGAGTCGCACCATGCTAAAAAAAGCAAGCGTAAAGAGATCTCTTTCCTATGTTCAAAGGAATTGCTGCAATAAGCTAGAAAACAAAATAACATTAGAATAGGATCCTAAATATACATGAAGAAGTAAAGCCATCAAATAAAGCTTCCAATAGATTGAAAACTGATGCAAAAATGTCATGACATGAAAAAGCATATATATATATATATAGCATTCATACCAATCAATTCCAATACTACGATTTATTAGAACCATCAAAGAATGTAATGTCAGGATAAATTTATGGTTCTATACTACGATTTTAGGGCAACTAGGGACTTGAATTGATATATGTGCAGGGGCATCATCAGCAATCAAGAAAAAAAAAAGTAGCATTTGAAGCATAGCAGTGTCTATAATATAACTTGAATACAGAGAACTGACCAGGTGATCGATCGTCATGATCTTTTGCATGTTTTGTAAAGGTTTCCACCAAATGCACCATCAAAATATTGATGTGTCGAAGGTTGGCTCGATGAAGATTGAATGATTGATTGAACATTTAGAACTGATCTGGAGAGTTGATATATGTAGCGAAAATGTGAAGGGGGGACACCAAAAACTTTCGAATCGGGCGATCGTGTTGGAGAATGGACTGTGGTAGAGACGTAGAGTTGAAGTAGGAGAGAGAAGAAGAACGCCGTGTTCGGTGGTGGTGCGCCACTGCTACCGCTGCCGCCAAACTTGTCATGATTGGTGCTTGTTGGGACTTTAGAGAGAGCGTGAAGTTTGACTATGATTTTTATGAAGATGAATAACTGGGCCTTTTTTTTAGAAGGGTAGAGATGGGCCTTGGCAGCTTATTGGGTATTTTTGAGCCTCTTTTTTTAATATGGATGGAGTTTTGGTGACGTGTCCAGCCACGTTAAATACAACTTAAGGCCCAAGCCCATTCAAGATCATACTCTATGTCTCTTATCTTCTCTTATACTCTATGTCTCACTGACCACCGACGACATCGTTCGAGTCTTCCGTCTTCTCGACAACGAAATTCGCGTACTCAAGGTCCCCAGATCTCTCTCTCTATCTATCTCCGCATCATTTTTCATTTTTGATTATAAAGTTTGAATTTGTATGTATATGTTATCTATTTTATTTTTGAGCTTTGAATGTGTTGTTATCAGTATATCAGTATATCTGTATTACTGTATTTGCGCTTTCAAGTTGAGCTTTTTGTTCTTATTTAGATTCTTAGCTGCTTAATTTTGACTTATTGATCATTTTAGACCTTGATCTGATCTTCAACTTTATGTTATCTTTTTTTTTTTTGGTAAAGTGAAACTCAACTGTTTGAAATTCAACCCTAGCTAGATTGCTTTGTGGCTTTTGCATCTTCTTGTTGCTTGTTGTCTGGCTTTTAGCCTTTCTTTGGTGTGATACGGTCACAGTTGCATAGGTTGCACACTTGCACGTGATGCTTACCAGAGAAGTCTGCAAGTGGTTATTGCTATTGTTTTTTATTGTTATTTGAATTATTTGAATAAATCATCAAAGTAGTTGTTAGGATTTTAACTGTTGGAAGTGCTCCATGATTCTTGGAAGTGCTCCAGGATTCTTGGAACTATCCAAGTTATCAACGCACGTTCCTTATTTCTAGAGCTGATATTGTGTTACCGTTTGCTTGTAAGGCTTATATAAGCCAAATTATGAATTCAATAAAATTAATGAAGGATAATTCAACAAAATATCTCCTCCTATATTCTTTTCTCCTCTCTGTTTCAAACTTCTTCTTCTCTTTCCCGACCCTATTCTTAGTTTCTCAGTTCACACAAAATTAAACCTTATCAATTGGTATCAGAGCCGTACATCCATGGAGACCCGCGCTAAATCCAATACCGAATTCCGCAGTGAAATTCACGAAATTCTTGCCGCACACGAAACCAAGTTTGAAGAGATCATTGCCAACCATGAATCACGATTTGATCAACTCATCACTAGCAACGAAGCTCGATTCAACCAAATCATTACCAATAACGACGCTCGGTATAACCAGCTCCTCACTGACATGCAGACCTTGCGTTTACAATCCTCTCAACCTCAACAATCTCAACCTCAACGCAGCCAACCCGTCATTGGACAGTTCCGCAACCATACTGAGAGGGAGATCAACCCATTCGAACCAGGAGAAGCATCTCACAACAACTTTGCAACCCAAAACCACTCCCATTATGATCGGCACACCACAGGCTTGAAACTGAACTTTCCAACATACGGGGACGGAGATCCGACGGGGTGGATTTTTAAAGCCGAACAGTACTTCGAATTCAAAGGCATTGCTTCCCAACAACAGGTACAATTAGCGTCGTTCCATTTGGAGAAAGTAGCGTTGCAATGGTACCGGTGGTACACCAAAAATCGGGGACCCTTGAATTGGAATGAGTTTACCACAGCCCTCCTTAAACGATTTGGACCAAGTGACTACGAAGATCCGTCGGAAGCATTGTCACGCCTTAAGCAGACCACATCCGTCACAGCTTATCAAGAGTCGTTCGAAAAACTGTCCCATAGGGTGGACGACTTACCAGAAAATTTCTTGGTGGGAAGTTTTATAGCTGGACTGAAGGACGAAATCCGACTTGATGTTCGCGTCAAACAGCCAAGAACACTATCCGAAACCATAAGTGTGTCGCACTTAATTGAAGAGCGGAATCTCCTTCAGCGGAAACCAGTCACACCTTTCCGACCAGCCGTGAATGCGTCACAGCCCAGCCCCCAACCAAATTCTGCAGCTGGTCTCCTCGGACCTCCTCCTCCACAGCAAGCTAACCAGGTTGTAGGAAATTTCCAAGCTCCCATACGCCGGATCACTGGTCAGGAGGCTCAAGAACGGCGTGAAAAAGGGCTTTGCTTTTATTGCGATGAAAAATTCAGACCAGGACACCGCTGTTCTCGCCCGCAATTATTTATGATAGAGAATGTGCTGATAGGAGATGAAGCCGAAGACATAGATATGGATCTCGAGTCCGCACCTAACGATGACCACATCGACAAATCGGGCCGATTCCATCCTTGCGGACAAGGATGATTTTTAGGGGGATGGAATGATACGGTCACAGTTGCATAGGTTGCACACTTGCACGTGATGCTTACCAGAGAAGTCTGCAAGTGGTTATTGCTATTGTTTTTTATTGTTATTTGAATTATTTGAATAAATCATCAAAGTAGTTGTTAGGATTTTAACTGTTGGAAGTGCTCCATGATTGGTATCAGAAATAACATGGAGACCTTATCTATGTCCCATAGGGTGGACGACTTACCAGAAAATTTCTTGGTGGGAAGTTTTATAGCTGGACTGAAGGACGAAATCCGACTTGATGTTCGCGTCAAACAGCCAAGAACACTATCCGAAACCATAAGTGTGTCGCACTTAATTGAAGAGCGGAATCTCCTTCAGCGGAAACCAGTCACACCTTTCCGACCAGATTGACCTTCATGATTGGATAAGGTTTAATTTTGTGTGAACTGAGAAACTAAGAATAGGGTCGGGAAAGAGAAGAAGAAGTTTGAAACAGAGAGGAGAAAAGAATATAGGAGGAGATATTTTGTTGAATTATCCTTCATTAATTTTATTGAATTCATAATTTGGCTTATATAAGCCTTACAAGCAAACGGTAACACAATATCAGCTCTAGAAATAAGGAACGTGCGTTGATAACTTGGATAGTTCCAAGAATCCTGGAGCACTTCCAAGAATCATGGAGCACTTCCAACAGTTAAAATCCTAACAACTACTTTGATGATTTATTCAAATAATTCAAATAACAATAAAAAACAATAGCAATAACCACTTGCAGACTTCTCTGGTAAGCATCACGTGCAAGTGTGCATAGGTCCTTAATGTTTCAATCTTAAATAACATGGTTGGCAATGATCTCTTCAAACTTGGTTTTGTGTGCGGCAAGAATTTCGTGAATTTCACTGCGGAATTCGGTATTGGATTTAGCGCGGGTCTCCATGGATGTACGGCTCTGATACCACTGTAAGCATAATGCAAATAAATATATGTGCAACTCGTATTGTATGCATAAGTATGAATAGACGCGTACCTGAAAGTCCAGAATCCATGATAGCATGAGAACCTAAAAAACAAGAAAACAATAGAAGATTAATAGGAAGTCTTCTACTCTCTTCTCACCTTACTCAGATTGCCTAATGGGGAGACAGTTCTGTAACATGCGTGAGCGAGAGTAGGGACCCCCTATAAATAGTATAACTTACTAGAATCCTAACCCATAAAGGATTCTCAATCCTAATAGGATGGCTAGTCCCAAAAGGAATACTAGGCCCACACATATACAATAGCCCATACCATATCCTACAGATAATGTAGTTAAGGTTATAGGAGACTCGATGAAACCTTATTAATTTCGATGAAATCGTTGCCAAAAACGAAACTCGATTCGATCAACTTCTCACCACTAATGCCCAAAACCAAACTCGATTTGATCAACTCATCACCAGCAACGAATCAAGGTTCAACCAAATCATCAATGAACTACAGACCTTGCGCCTTCAACAAAGCCAAACCATTTCTGGACAATCTCAGACTCAACCTCATCCGACCCATCAACAAACCATCATTGGACAATTTCGAAACAACTCAGAAAGGGAGATCAATCCATTTGAAACAGGGGAAGCGTCACACAGCGGCCTCGCAGCTCACAATCTGTCCAATTATGACCGAAATCACACAAACTTGAAATTGAATTTTCCCACATACGGTGGCGAGGATCCAACGGGGTGGATTTTTAAGGCCGAGCAATACTTTGAGTTTAAAGGCATAGCCCCCCATCAACAAGTGCAGTTGGCGTCATTCCACTTGGAGCGTGTCGCACTACAATGGTATCGGTGGTACACTAAATCTCGAGCACCAACGAGTTGGACAGAATTCGTGAAGGCTGTTCTCCACCGTTTTGGACCGACAGATTTGGTGTTATAAAATCTGCTGTTAAAAAAATTAAAAAAAAAAATAATAAAAAAAAAAAATTGGGGATTTTTTTTTTAATCAGTGAAATAAAATATCGCTTAACTTGTACTTTTTGTTCTGCCTTAAAACATGGGGATTCGATGTTGAGCTCACAAGAGGTGGTCTTAGCCACGGCCATGGAAGTTTTCAAGGCTGCTGTACACGTCCTGGCTCTTTGCCTCCAGGAATCTTCCCAAACAACCCAGTTTTCCATTGATCAAATTCCACAGTCATTGCAACATTGTATTTCTTCTGATATGCACAACTATATCTCTGTCTCTGTTTGTATGCATAGAAATAGAATTCTAATTTGCATGTGCGGGTGCAGATGAGAATTGAATTTTGAATGAGACCGGAGAGTATTAGTCACTTGTGAAGAGTTTTTGCTCCTTATTTGATTTTGGTAAAGATGATACTGTTGTTGTAGGTGTTAAAATATGGTTTAATAAGTTGTTGAAAATTGTTTAGACACAATGTCATGCGTTATATAATTTTTTATTTGTTGGATGGATTACATAATGTCAGTGAATTATTTCTCTTTTAATGGGTATTTGTCGTGTTTTAGTGAACTTTGTGAATGTTCGTAGTTTGATGAAAGAAAAAATCCATACAAAGATTGTATGCCAAAGTCAAAAGAGAATTTTCAATTTTTCTGAATAATTGCTTTGGTACCTGTAAATGTTCATTGATGAAATGCTGCCTTGTGGTTAAAACACAGAGCTGGCTGCCTCAGTACGTGCCCAAGGCTGAGAAGTTCTGAAAATAGTTTAAGATATGGGATTGAAATGTTAACATGGTTCAACTATCATAGTATATATCATTTGAATTTGGATTATGTGATTGTTGTGCTTATACTAACATTTTGCAATTTTATCTGTCATTATCTGCAGCTGTCTATGCAATGCTGATAAATATATTGATTGGACAATTCACTGGAAATCTTTGACAGACTCTTGATCAAGTAATGTCAACATAATTCTAAAGTTTTCTTCCTTGAATTTATAGTATCTCTTAGAATGCAATAGGTAGGAGAATTTATTGTATCAAGTTGATCAAGTTACATACATTGTTGGCCAATAAGTCCAGTTTTCTTCCTCGAAAATGTGTTTTGCTGAATAAGGGGTATATTTTAAATTGCAGCAATATCTATCATTCTCTCAATAATTATAGGCATGTGCATTTCTGACATGTGCTTCTACATTTGAAGGTTGGTTCAAATGTTCCGGCGAAATGGTGCATAGTAGGTTGCGATTCATTTCTTTGATGAATTCTGTTTGAGGGCATTTGGCTACACGTGTGGATAGTGCCTATATATATACATATAATCATTCGTAGCCTAAGTACCAAGCATTTTATTCATACAAAATATAGAAGTGCGCACAACATTCGACAATTATAACCATGTTTCAGCCGTCATTCACTGTCTCTAAACTCCTCACCAATTATGATATTACTAAAAAACCTGCTCTTCCAATCGAGATTCTTCAGCATATCCCGATTCCGCAAGGAGCACATTCTGTGGATTTGCAGGTCACGGATTCAATGGAAAGAGTGTGGACATTCCAGTTGTACACCCAGCCCCATGAAAACCGAGCAATTCCTGTCATTACAAAGGGGTGGCTGGAATTTGCTCGACATAAACGTCTTAAAGCTGGCGATAAACTCAGCATTTATCCGCGCCAAGATGGAGAATTGCAGATTGAGATTGAGAGAATAAGCTATGTCACTTATCTAGGAGAGCCTGCTTACCTCGATGTGGAGAGCTTACCCTGATTCTGAAGTACTCTACATATCGGGTGGAGTCGAGTCAAGGCATGGCAAGAGTCCGAATGTCCTCTGTTGGCTGTTGTTTGTTGTGTTCTCGTTTTATCAAAAAAAAAAAAAAAAAAAAAAAAAAAAAAAACAAAAGAAGAAAAAAGAAAAAGATATTGTACTTTTGTTTTGTTTTTTTTTTTGTTTTATAATTTTTATATTGTACTTTTGTTCTCTTGCGGCTTCTTAATAAACTATGGTTTTGTTGTGCTTGATCTTGCTTTGTTATTTTTAATGCATACTATATATATATTTTTTTCTGTTGAAGTCAACTTCAACGTTAGCTGTAATTGTAATTGTTAAATTTATCTCTCTATTTGGTGTCCGTAACATTTCTCTTCACTGCTAATTTCTCGTTTGTTTCTCTAAATTATCTTATGAGATTAATTTATTTCCATGATTTCGTTTCGAAGTCGTTGTCACACTCACAGCTCGTAGTGGCGTCAAAACTCCTTGCAACGTCGCTACGTGATCCTGTCACTGCCGTCCTCATACAGCGAAGACGACATTCAAGATCTGGACCACCGTGAGAAGAAAATCTCAATTAGCTGTTCAAATTTGGGGAAATATGTATTTTTTTTTTTATCAGTGAAATAAAGTATCGCTTAAAATGTTGTCTCATAAAATGGTGATTGGGCTTCTTGTGTCTTAAACATTGTGGTGTTTACTGTTTAGGTCAAAAAAATTGGATCTGCCAGAACCGAACCGTACCGTACCTGGACAATGTGGTACGTGCATATCATGGACCCCTACTATTTAACTGCTAGTTTAAGGCTTCGTTTGGTAGGGAGGAAAGAAAATAGAAATGATGGAAAGATATAGAAAGATTTGAAGGGATAGAAAATATAAAGGAAAGATAGGAAAATGATTTTCCCTCGTGTTGTTTGGTAAACAGGAAGGAAAGAAAAGATCATTTTATCAATTTTACTATTTTACCCTTATATTATATTTTATATATTAATATTTTTTGGATAAAATTGTAATTTACCATAATGGTGGACCCCACTTTTTTTTTACTCTTTCTTTCCCTCCCTTTTCCTCCCACTTTTGGGAGGAAAGAATATGGTGGCCCCACATGGTTTTTTCTCTCCAATTTTCCTTTCCCTCCACTTTTCTCTCCATACCAAACACCCACTTCTCCCTTTTCCTTCCACTCTTCCCTCCACCCCTTTTTTTCCTCTCCCTTTTCCTTCCTACCAAACATAGGCTAAGGATCCACGAGCAGGTACCCGGAATATGTAGTCCACGTCAGAATTGGGAGGCGGCCCGAATTTGGGGAGGATTTCGAAAATCGTTGTTTTGTGCATGGGTTCTGGTTTCAAGGCAGAGAATTTTTTTTGTGTTTTCTGTCTGATAATATTTCTTCTTTTTTTTCTTTTTTTTTCTCTCCGATCTCCTCAAACCAGAATCCATGCACACCACCAATTGACCAACACCATACATACTCCCGACACCAACGATCTTCAACCTCCTCCCAAAATTCGGCCGACTCCGAGTTGGACTAAACCCTCGATGACGACGGCAGATTTGCCGCCGTCTCATGGGCCCCTGGTACAGCTAGTGAGTGTGAGCTATATATCAATTCCAGTCAAATAAACATCATTTTTATAGGGACACAAGACTCACTAGTCATCATTTTTTTATTCTATTGGAAAAAAACAGAGGCAGTAACTACTAACTAGAAAATATTCCAATACCTTAAAAGTCACAGAATATATATATATATATATAAAAAGCCACAGATGGAAAGTTGAAAACATTGAAGATAAACACACGACAATTATTTAATTAAGAAAAACAACCCACGTGCAACAGAAAGAAACAAACTGATCAGGCAAGGTACTCCACATCTGAAGTAAGAGGCTCGCCGTTAAAAGTCATTGATTGCCTTTTCACCTCAATCATGTATTCCATCTTCAGTTTTCCATCAGCATCTGTAACTTGATATCCATAAAAGGTTAACTCATCGCCAACTTGAAGATGTTTGGCTTTAACAAATCGACGCCACCCAGTTGTGAAGACGGGACATTTTTTCTTACCAGTGGGCCGAGTGTAGTAACGGAGTTTCCACTTTTGGCTCCTTGAATCCACGACCTTCAAAACCATGGAATGTTGTCCATTCATAACCGGGATCATATGCTCCACCATCTCATTTGGAAGCCCAATTTTTGATCTAATATCAGAATATGTGAGAATTTTAGAGATTTTGAAGAGCCGCATAGCCATGGTACGCCTGTCAATGCAGCACAGCTTTAAAACGAGTATGGATATGATCTTCATTATAATATATAGAGCCACTGCCCACTAACTAGGTATTGGAAAATGACAAAATAATCAAATTGACAAAACGGCATTTTGATTATTTTGTATCTGTTATGACTAATTTGATTAGACAAGTATATGTGATGACGTAATTTGATTAGACAAACCTCATGGACCATTTATATATACTTTCTACTGTAGATTTTTCTTCATTATTAATTAATAAACTATGTTCTTGTTTAATTATTTGCCATCAACATTTCAATCTTGTGTCGTCTTTGTTGCTTAATTGGTGTACTTTCACACTTGGAAATTTTGAACTATTTATTGATTGATTTAGTATGTATTTCATTTATTTCCTGATTCCTCATTCATGAATAATGAACCTTTATCTCCATCTCTTCAGAGATATGAGTCTATGGCTCCAAGAAAATCTTCAATGGAATGATCTCATTATCACTTGGTCCCAATGAGATTATAGTATTTATCTCAAGAACATGAATATATATTATTAAACTATAATTTGATACAATCTCATTAGACGGTTTTATCAAGTGACAATAAAACTATTCCATTAAAGATTTTCTCCTATAACCCCACTCACTGCTGTAATTCCAAAGGTATTTAGAAAATATTAAACATCCACCAATATTTAGTTAGCTTTTTACCGTGAAAATATATTAAATAATAATAATATATATTACACTAGACAATAATTTATGAAATAATATGAAATTATTTATTATTATAATTTTTTTTTATTGGAAGTTAAAATCATGACGGGAAAAGAAAATGATTTTGTATCCTATAATCATGGGTAATAAAATAGGAAATATATTTATTAATTAATTAATATTATTAAAATAATAGGATTAATCAAGCTAATGTTATCATCTATATATTATTGTATTATAATTTTTCCATAATTAAAACTTGGAGCATTTTCATTGTTGGGGGCTATGGTTTCGCCCCTGTGCACATATGCACCACCAACCTACAAATAATTAGAACAGAATGATGTAATATTTAGGGGGTTATAAACTTATAATATAAGTTTAATTAATACGTACAGAAACAGTAAAAACTCTAAAAAGTCGAATGGAGATTGATCCTCATCTTTTGCATTTGCATGTTTTGTAAAGTTTTCCACCCACGCCACAAGGCCAACAATAATTCCAAATATTATATATCGCCACGCCAAAAGCCATGCATTAGCTAAATGATAATGCATATTGACATGGCGCATAATCTAACATTAATATATGTCATGGAACAGTAATTCCTTCTACAGTTCTACTTTGAACTCTTGGTATAATAATTCGTTGATATCAACGTATGTCATGGAACTACCTGTTTTTTTTTTTACTTTCCTATTTAGTAGGATGATTCGAATCTAAAATATTATCCGATTAAATGAGCATTCTTTGTTGCCATCCAACTATTTTGAATGATGGTCAAATAACTTTATTTATTAGTTATTATATATCCATCCTTTCCTTAGATCTTCCATGAAAGTTTTTTTTTTTATTTTAATTACAACAACTGTCGGGACCTAGCTAGCGAGATCAGACTCTACAAGAGTAGCCCAGAATACTACTCTCACTATCGGGAAAAGGAAACAAATGGAAATACAACTTTCACCACTGGAGAGAGGGCTAGTTCCACAGAATCGAGAGACGGTACCCACACTTTAGGAGTTAAAAGCCAAAGGTGAGACAATAATAATATATATACATACACACCAAAGCGTTGAACCTTGGGAGTCTCCAACCACCAATGCAAGAGGCCTTGTGTACCATGAAAGTTGATTGACCTTAATTACACAAATTGTTGCAGGCCGGATGTTTACATTCATGATCATTTATACCTAAACAAGTTTAAATAAATTCAATCAACATGTTTCAGCAATTTAAAAAAAAAAAAAAAAAAACATCAATCAATCAATCAACATATCAATCAGTGATCATCATGTGCTTACAAGTTACAAGTACATATTATAGTGCTCATCAAAGTGCTCTTTTTTCTTTGTTAGGCCATCTCCAACCCTGCACCAAATCAAACGGTATCTTTATTTTGTAGCCAAAATTCTGTTCCAACCCAGCATCATCTTCTGCGGCATTTTTGCGCAAGCTAGCGAAACACTATTCATCTGACGCAAATTTTTTTTATTTTTATTTTTTTAAAAATAAATTGTAGATTGGGTATTAATTGGTTGAAGATTAGTATTTGTTGACAAATAATAATAAAAAAAGGGGAAAGAAAGAAAATATTTTTTTTAGTGTAAAATTTGGTACAATGGGTTGGAGATGGAATAGTGGAATAATGTGAAAGTTACACAATTTAAGTGTATAAGTTGCACAAAAAACACTATTTGGGTTGAAGATGGCTTTAGGAGGGTGTATTCAATTAAGATTTTAAAAGACTTTTAATGACTTTTCTGAAATTAAAAAGTTTAGGTGTATTCAATGTGGACTTTTAACGACTCTATAAAAGTTATGAGGTATTCAATACAGACTTTTATAGACTTTAAAAAAGTCTTTAAAAGTCATGTGGTATTCAATCAAGACTTTTTAACAGTCTATGAAAGTTAGGAGGTATTCAAAATCTCAATGACTTTTAATGACTTTAAAATATCAATGACTTTTAATGACTTTTAATGATTTTTAGTTATAACAAATCTCACAATTTGTCTTCCATTCCTACCAAAGACTTTGAATGACTTTTAAAAAAAAATTAAAAAGAATTTCACTTTAGAAGAAAAACATAAAACTCTTTGAAAAACATCAACCACCGAACATATGTTTTATTTTCAAATAAAAACACACTCATTCTTACTAAATTTCATAAATAAAATAAAACGAATAACTTTTAAAATGAATAAACATTATTAAAAAAAAAAAAAAAAAACATACAAACACTAACAATTTATAACAAAAAAAAAAAAAAAAATCCTAAAAAATAATATAAACAGTTACTCCATCAGCCAATTAAGGAAGAGAGATTTATTTATTTATTTTTTATCTATATTTTCAAGTCTTTTAAGTGGTGGAATGGTCTTCTTTAATTTGCCTAACTACCATATTATAGATGTCCAGAAAGAGAGATAGCTAGTTTCTTTTTCGACTCTGCTTGTTGTGTTTGGAGTAAAATCAATGTGGTTTTTGAATTGTTATTTACAATGATTTTTTTTTTTTTTTACTATTTTTCAAGGCAATAAATTATGTTTTTTTAGTTGTTAATTGATTGTATTTATTTATTAACAGAGTTTGGTGTTGTAACTACTATGTAATATGTTTAAAGTGCATCAAATTTTACGAAGACAATCCAAATAGTAATGTGTCTTTAGAACTTTCTTTGTTTGTATTGCTTGACAGTGTATGATTTTTAAGAGATATAAGCAACCAAACTTGAAGGCCATTGCTTTTTTTTTTTTTTTTTTTTTTTTGAACTACACCAAAATTACTATTTTGAATCATATCAAAAGTTAGTATGAATTTGTTGCCTTAAAAAGCTATCAACAGTTTGGTATTTTAGGAACATATGCTCCTTAGTACAACAAAGAAAATATTATTTTTAGATGTCAAAAAGTCAATGAAAGTCTATCGATTGTCTTTGAAAGTCCATCAATGTCTTTGAAAGTCTTTAAAATGAATGTATATAAAAGTCTATGAAAGTCTTTCATACTTTTATAAAGTCTATAAAAGTCATTAAAAATCCTTAAAGTCTACAAAAGTCATTCACTTAAAAAAAAGTCTTTAAAAGTCATTTGAAATCCTAATTGAATACACCCTCCTTAGTTTTTAGTTTTTTATTTGTTTTGCTATTTTATTTTTATTTTTTTTATCTGCAACTTGCATATCAAAATTAGATTTGCAAGTTTTGGACTGGTGCTGATGTATACATCATGCGTGTGAATTGAACGAAATATATAGAAGTTTCTAATAAATAAAAGTCAAAAAGCTTATATATATCCATTTTTTTTATGTCTCCCATTATATACATCCATTTTTTTTTATGTCTCCCATTATTTATATATATATACTACTAAACCTAAAATACTGATCTGTTTTATGAAATGATTCCATAAAACAAATCACTTCATGAAAAAGAAAAAAAGTTGTAACTTTTTACAACTTTTTTTCTTTTACAACTTTTTTTCTTTTTCATGAAGTGATTTGTTTTATGGAATCATTTCATAAAACAGATCAATATTTTAGGTTACAACTTTTTTTCTTTTTCATGAAGTGATTTGTTTGAAGTGATTTGTAACTTTTTTTCTTTTTCATGAAGTGATTTGTTTTATGGAAGAGTAATGTTAGACAACCAAAAAATTTAGTCCAAATTTCAACCCAAATGATGTGGCAAGTGATTTTTTCATTAACCATATTGCCACATCATTTAGGTTGAAATTTGGGCTAAATTTTTGGATTGTCTAGCATTAGTGTTTATGGAATCAAGTGGTCTTGTTTGTTAAGAAGTGACGACTTAAATCGATCATTTTGAAATAGTGATATGTAACCAATATGTGCATTTCTTTATCCATATGGTGAAGAAAAAAAAAAACTGTCACTACAAAAAAAGTGACCTACAGTGACATTCTTTTGTGACAAATTTTACTATTTGTCATTATGTTTTGTTCAATTAAAACTTTTTAAAAATAATTGTCACAATTAGTTACAAAACTTGATAATTTGTGACAAATAATATAATTAGTCACAAAATTACCTTTTTAAAAGGAAAGATTTTATTTTATAAATAATTAGGTTTTTAAAAGGCGTTAGAATCAATTAATATTTACATTAAAAAAAATCAATTAATTTTCCTTTTTTAAAAAAAAAAATGCCACAATCATGTTGTTTTTTTTTTTTTTTTTTTTTTTTTTTTTTTTTTTTTTTTTTCTCTTTCTTCTCTTTAACTTAAAAAAACTTTTTAGGTTTGAAACAGTGTTTTATCAGATGAAGTACCAAGATTATAGAGAAACTTTTGCCCAGATAAAAATGTAAGCTTATCTTGTTTTTTTTTTTTTTTAGGGTTTGTTTTCTTATACTTGTTTTTCAGGGTCGGAATCTTAAATTCGAGTTTCATATATTGAAACTGTCTTTGAATAAGGTATGATTTTTTTAATTTTTTTTTTTTTTTTTTTAATATAGAATTGTATATAGCTATTTAGAGATGTTTTTTTAACTTTAATTTGTTTTCAATTTTTTTAAGGAACCTATCATTATTATTTCATGATTTATAGTTGTTTATTCTTAGATTTCCACAGTATATGTCAATATTAGTTTATGTGCTTACTAACTGTTTGATAAAATGATTCTTATGGAAAAATCAATTGTTTGATGCAGCATTGAAATAAAACTCTTAAGCTTCTCTTTTTTCTTGATTTCATTTTTTTAGGGTTTGTTTTTTGGTACTTGTTTTTTCAAGGTCAGAATCTCAAATTCAAGTTTCATATATTTAAAGTATCTTCGAATAAGGTATGTTTTTGTTTTTTTGTTTTTTTTTTTTTTGTTTTTTTTTTTTTTTTGTATGTAGGATTATATATACGTTTAGGGATGTTTTTTTAACTTTAATTTGTTTTCAAATTTTTTAAGGAATCATTATTATTATTTCATGATTTATAGTTTTTTGTTCTTAAATTTTCACAATATATGTCAATTTAGTTTATATGCATACTAACTGTTTGATAAAATGATTCTTATTAAACAACTAATTTGTATATGCATACCAATTGTTTGATAAAAGAATTCAAACACTTAATAAGATATTTGATATTTGGTTGGATGAATAGATTAACATTATAGAGGACTTTATATAAAGATAAATAGATTAGCAGTTCCAATAAGTTTTATACTTGGAAAACTTATAGAATTTATTTTATACTTGTATTAAGTTTTGTGAGTATTGTTGCATTTTTCATCGATTTTATTTTGGTGACTTTAATTTGTTCTCACTTTTTTTTTTCTTCATGTCTTCATGTCTTCATGTATATATGTTTCTCTTGCAAAACCTAAAGATTCTTTAGCTACCTGACAACTGACAGTGGATCATTGACTTCTAATATTTCAGAATCAAAACCTCGGAAGTTTCAATTTTTTGGTTATGCAATTAGAAGTTATTGTGTGTGACCTAACACTTATGTTAACTTAGACTAGCCGACTTACATGTGTTATTTAGTAGTAGACTTTGAAAGATGTTGGATTACTTTTGTATCAATTCGATATTATGTTAATTTTTGAATATTTTTTAATGGAATGATTATTTATGGAACTCAATGTCATTCAATGAGTGACATGTTTTATTTGATATATTTTTATATTTTTTATTTTTTTTTATACAATTTAAATTTATATTAAATTTTAACAATTGATTAAATTGTTACTATGTATCAATATAGTGACTTAATATTCATATTGTTAATTGTCACTAATTCTGCGTTGTAGTGATAATTATTATATGGTTAACTTAATTGTCACTAAATTTGTCTGTAGTGACATAATTTTAAGATGATTATTTGTCACTAGATTTGTGAATAGTGACACTTTTTAAACAATAAATTGTCACTAAGAATATATATAGTGACAAAATCTTCAAACGGTTAATTGTCACTAAGAATATGTACAGTGACAAAATCTTCAAACGGTTAATTGTCACTAAATACTAATATAGTGACACAATTTTTATTTTGTCACTAATTAAGGTCAAGTGATAATGTGTCACTAAAAGTTATGATTTGTGACAAGTACCAAAAAACTGTCACAAATACTTTTAGTAACGGGGGCAAAAGTGACGAATTGTTAGCGACACTTTTTTTTGTCACAATATTGAATTTGTGACAATTTCTTCACTTATAGTGACAAATATTTTTTGTCACTGTAGGTCAATTTTCTTGTAGTGTGTAAATTTAATACTTTCTCCAGTAGATATTTTTGTAGTTTGTAGTGCCTAAAATATTTGTAATTGACTAGATATGACTATATGAGAGATGTCATTTCAGATTACATTGTTTCATTAGAAATAATGGTGGGTTAAAGTTAATTTATATATTTATTTACTTGTATCTTTTCAATAGCTTTTAATTTTATAAAATTTTGTTGTTTGTAATATTGTACTGTGAAGAGGAAAGATAACATTGTATGAATGGATTGACTTGATATGAAGATTGAGATGCCATGAACGTCGATAAATATTGTAGTGTTGAACTTTGATGAATATTGTGAACTTAATTTTATAGTTAACGTTTAACGTTTTTTGTTTTTTCATTTTCATTTGAAAAAAAATAAATTGATTTTCATAATTTTCAAATTTTAAAACGCATCTGGTAACAATTGTTAAAAACGATATTCTAAAAATGAAAACATGAAAAAATGTGTATGGTAGAATTAATTTTAAAAGCCATTTTCAACTAAGTGTAACTATATAATCAAACATTCTATAAAGTTTAATTCAATTTTTATTACATAAGTTTGAACTTGTTACATAAGTCGTCATTCACGTCCTAAACCCGAAATTTTGTAATAGTTAAAAAAAAATAAAAAAAACAACAATAATAAAATCCTAATAAATTGTCCTAACAATAACCCTACAAATTTTCACTGATATTATATTTCATTAGATTTAATTAAAGTCAACAAACAGTCAACTAACTGTACTAACAATAACCCTATAAATTTTAATTATTGATAATAATTATCAATTATGATAATTATTGTCATTCCAGATTTCTAACCATTTTTTACTTGATTGAAACACTATTAAAACATTAAATTCCTACGAGAATCAAATGTCAAATCAACGAGATTCAATTTCAATAAAATCATTGAAAATCTAACAACCCAAGCAATGGAACCAAAAATTAAGAAAAAACAAAGTTGAGCATATATGCATGCTTTTGTAGAACAAATAAATAAATAACTGATGTTTAAAGAAAGTACCGAGGCATTTGTAATCAAGGGATCGTCTTAAAATGTCATACCTATTCTTTGAAAAGCAAATTAAATATCTGAACATGAAGATGAATGAGAAACGAAAATATACCACCGGCTAAGTTCTCAGGACATGACATTTTTTTTTTTTTTAATAACGACAATTTTATTTAAAGAGCCTACGAAGGCCACAAGGAGCTACAAACAAGGCGAAGGGCAACAAAACACATCCAGTGGCTAACCCAAAGACAAAGAGCACAGAGCCAGCCCAAAATTCCAACCCCTAAAACCCAGAACGCTAAAAAAAAAAAAAAACACAAACATCAAAGAACCAAGACAGCCCAAAACAAAAGCAAGAGGCAGCCCAAAGCAGCGAGCTCACACGAACGAAAAGCCCCCCAAACTACCTAAGGCCAAGCCCAACAGCTCTCAACAAAGAGCAGCCAACCGAAACACCCAAAAAAAAAAAAAAAAAAACTCTACAGCCCACCATCTCTAAAAGCAAAACAAAGCAATCCAAAACTAAGCTGGGAAACGAGACCGAAAACCCCCATTAGGCATCAGCTTCCTCAACAAGACAGTCAAGATATCAACCATCTTCACTTTCTTTCCTTTGAAATCAAAACCCAACTTCACAACCCAACTTCACGCCGGTCTCAATAATCTTAGAAATCCCCTCCTCAAGGTTCCACGGAACCTTAAAATTAACCTTGGAATACCTTTTCGTTTTTGTATGTACTACGAGTAACAACCAGTACTATAAAGGAAAAACAATATTATATATATTCATTCCATCGGTGTGGTTTTCGCGTGTATTAGCCGGTGTGACTAATAAAACCTAACCTGCATTAATTAAGAAGCTACAGCAAAAAGCACAAAAACTGAGAGCATCACGAAACCATTACGGCATTACCTCTTTTGTAATAATTTCGGTATCCTTTCCGATGCGATGATCTTAATTTGATATCCAACACCAACAATGAAGAGAAAAAAGGGCATGATAAAATCAGCCAAATTGCAGCCATTTCATGAAGCATGACTAATCACAGGCCACTCTCCTCCCACATCATCAATAACAATCAACAACCATGTAACAGCTCCACCACCATATTTAGTATTATAGTTAAATAAAAGCTGATTAATCAATGAAATAAGTTATAAAGAGTTAAATCAAAATTAATTGTTTGTGAAAGCAAAAAGGTGCGCATCAAATGAATTAATAGGGGTCGAAGAAGTGAGAAATAACTGATACAGCAACGGTAAAGATATCCGGGGCAGCAACACACTTCGGTTTCTAGTTATTTTGTTGGCCTGAAATGTAACCGGAATCAGCTATGGTTGGGTTTGATTTCTGCCATTTTTTAAAGTCCCAAAAACCCAACACATCATCATGTACACCACCAGGAAAAGTGAACAAACACATAAAGCAATTAATTGTTATGGAACAAAATGAAATTGTCAAGGTTAAAAATCTATCCTCAGAAACCATCATAAACATCATAAATTGTAGTTGAACCAGAAACATACAAAATGGAAAGGATCATGTTTAGATACACTAAGAATTACAAAAATGTACAGGGTCTTCAACAACACAATCAAATTCCAAGCATTGATAACATAATTAACATAAGATTTATATTATAAAAATAAAATAAAATAAACCTGGGTTCGGTGGCCAGTTTCTGTTTCGATTCCTTAACGCTTGGAGATTGCTTGCTGCCATTGAAGTGAAAGTCAGAAACAGAGAGTGGACAAGTTTTTGAAATAATGGATAGACAAACAGATGTGGGTATTGGGTATTTGGGCCTGTTTTTTAATCGCTGCTTGTGACTATTTACGCAGTTAGTAAGTTATGGCCCTCAACTCACTTATTGGGCCTTTACTCGATATTCTCCGTCACCAATGAAAGTCCAATACCGTAAATAAAAGCTGCATTTTTCTTCGTAAACACTACACTCTGCTCTTCTCTTCTCTGTGAACCCAAAACACACTCATAATAGTCATCAACATCGATTACTTCAACTTCTATATATATGCTGAGAGGATTTGAATATACCAATTAGCACTTTTCCAAAACAAAACACCGTAGTAGAACAACCAAAAATGAAATAAAAAGTTGACAATATTGAAGATATATGTTCCTGCTAGTTGTTGTAGTGTTAGTTTAGGACCTTAGGTTACTAGAGTTATGCTAAGTTAGACAACAAAACCGAGACATGTGTCAGGTTTGAATTGGTTATAACACTGGTCTGAAACTTCAGAAAGAAAAAAAAGAAGAATATTTCAGAGCAGAAGCCAGAAAAGTACTCTGTTGTCCCCTGTTTTCTCAGATGAAAAACAGCTTTTGCTTGCTTTGTGAGGTGGAGCAAGCAGACAACAATCATGGTAAGATACTATGCATTAAAAATGGCAAAGCAAGATCAAACACAACTGCACTTACTTTATTTAATTAAGAAGCAAAGTAAAAAGTACAAAAGTACGTGCTTCATTCAGATTACATATATAGTATAGGGTATATGTATCATGTATGTCCTAAACTAGAATCAGAGAAAGTTCTCCACATCTAGATAAACTGGCTGACCCTGATAAGTGACAATACTTTTTCTGGTCACCTGAATCCTGTATTGCACCTGCAATTCTCCATCATCAGCTCTAACCTGGTACCCGTCAAAGGAAAGTTCATCGCCAACTTCAAGACGTTTAGCTCGAACAAACTGAAGCCACCCCATTGTGAAGACAGGACTTGCTCGGTTTCCACTGGGACGAGTGTAGTATCGGAGTGTCCACACTTGTTCCTTCGAGTCCATGACCTGCAAATCCAGGAAATGGTTTCCTTCCATAATTGGGATATGCACCAGAATCTGGGTTGGAAGCGCAAGTTTTGTATTAATATCAGAATTGGTGAGAAGCTTAGAGATTGTAAACTGTAGCATATCCATTGCTCCACAAGTAGTACAAATATGATTAGAAAGGCGTGCGCATTAGTGCGCATATATATATATATATATATACACATGACGAAATGTACGTAGCATCGACGATCGACTTTTGAATCACATGATTTTTGACTTCATTCTAGACATGTTACATTGATGGTACGGTGTAGTCTTCAAATGCTTTGAAAATGATGCCTAACTACTTGTCTTCCAAAAAAAAAAAACTACTTGTCTTACTTATGCCTTTGAATATCTTTGAAAGAAATGTTTGAAAATCAAAAAATTTCAAGAGAGCTTCTTTTGACAATCCAATATTTTCTTTTTACACTTCTTAAGACACTTCATTCTCAAAATTTTAATTAAATTAAAATAATTCTAAAGACACTTTATTTTGTTCCAAGATTATCCTTTTTATCATTTAGCACTCTTATTCTAAAGATACTCCATTTCAAAAAATAAATTTCTAAAGACATTCTATTTTATTTTAATCAAAGTTAACACAAACCATCATAGCCTTTGGATTCATATGATGAGTAATTTTTTTGAATTAAATTATTAAAAAAAAAATTATTTCTCCTAAACCATTAAATTAAATATTTTATAATAAACACTCTCTCCTAAATTTTTAATTACCATATTAAACTCTCTCTCCTCCAATACATATATCTAATTTTCTATCTATATGCTTTCTCAAGTTTGACTAACAGTTAAGAAAAAAAAAACTTACAAATAAACTTGATTTTTAGGAACCGTATATATGTATATATTAAAAAAAAAAACTCAAAAAACAAGTACCTATAGAATTTTAATTCTTTCATTAGTCTTAGAAATTTTGAGTTTAATCAAATCTAATTGCAACAAATCAAGTTTTCATATATCTATTTTTTTTATTATTTTTTTTTAAAACAAGGTATTTGTATTGACTTTTTAATATATATATATATATATTATTGTTAGTAAAAAACCAAAATATTCATAAGTTTTTTTTTTCTTTAACTATTAATCAGATCGAAAAAGTATGGAAATATGATTTTATTTTATTTTTTGAAAAATGGAGAGAGAGTGTAATTAGGAGAGAGTTTTTTGTATGGTAATAACAGATTTATGTGAGAGAGTTTAATACGTAATATTTAATCTAATGATTTAGGAGAGATTTTTTTTTTTTAAAAAAATAATTAGTTTGAAGTGTCTTTAGAATTTTTTTTTGTCTTGTTTAATAATTTTAATTCATGTTAAAATTGTCATTAATAAAAAAATTTTAAATTGGAGTACGTGTACATAGATAATTTATGGATTGTAAGGAGAAGCTCTTTAATTTCAAACTGTTGTTTTAAGGGAAATTATCGTTTCCCCCCTGAGGTTTTCCATATTAGATAAATTGGTCCTTCTAGTTTCAATAATGGCCAGTCAACCCCCTGAAATCCAAAATATTGGTAATTTTACCTCTTCCTTCAAGTTTTCCATCCAAAATCCCTTTAACCGTTAATTAAAAAATTAAAACGCCTCTATCAAGAATTGAACCTTTGACCTTGTGGTTAAAAAATGCAAACTCTAACAAACTTGCTACTCCAACTTATTGTTATAGGTTTGTTGATTTAAATATATATATAGTTATATAATTTGTTTAAAATAATTTAAATCTATTTATATAATTTAAAATAAATTCATATTGAATAATAATATATCAAAACAGATTTATGAAAAATAAAAAGAAAATAAGAAAACAAAAGGAAAAAAAATTCAAAAAAAGGAAATTATTTAAAATTATATATATATGAATTTATTTTAAATTATATAAACAGATTTAAATTATTTTAAACTAATTATATATATATATACACACACACATTTAAATCAACAAAACTCTAATAATAAGTTAGAGTAGCTCAGTTGGTTAGTGTGTGTGGCTTTTAACTTAAGGTCAAAGGTTCAATTCTTGATGGAGACATTTTAATTTTTTATGTAACGGTCAAAGAGATTTTAGATGAAAAACTTGATAAAAGGGGCAAAATGACTAATATTTATGAGTTTCAGAGGGTTGTAATGGCTATTATTAAAACTATAGGGATAGGTTTATCTAATATGGCAAACCATAGGGGGGAAAATGATAATTTCCCTTGTTTTAATACTTCTAATGTGATAAATCTAATAGGAAGCTTCATGAATCAATCTGGTTTCAACAGTAACATACTAAATTCTAATTAAATTTGTATCTAATCTAACATGAAAATTTGACCAGGCTTGGGCAGGTTAGGTGTATTGTAATTTAATTGAAAATTTGATTGGATATTATTTAATACATTTGAAGTTCCTAATCAAATACAATGCCGAGTAACAAGCAAACTATAAGACAACGAAAAACAAATGAAAATTTGAATACAAAAATTTGGAAAAATCTAATATGAAAATTTGAAAAACACATATGTGGAGTTAGGACAAGGCCAGGTCCTCAACTCACAAGTATCAGAGAAAATTCTCCACATCCACATAAATAGGGTCAAGATTTTCTATTTTGATTTTCTCCATAGTAGAAAATTAAAATCGATTTTCTATTTTATAAAACTAATAAAATCTATCTATGATGAAATTAAGATTTCAAACTTCATGCAGCAATATGGTTTCAATAGTACCAAAAATCTAATATGAATTGTGGTGTCTGTCTCTCTATATCAATAGTACCAAAAATCTAATATCAGTCATCAGTGGCATTGCTGATTGCTCTAGAGACGGAGACAGAGAGCAAAGCCACTGCCGACTAAAAGGTTATTGCCTTCTTGGCAGTAAATAGAAAGAGCAAAGCCAATGCCTTTTTTTGACTTTTCTATTAAGATTAACCTTTTTCAAAAAAGATAGAGCAAAGCTACTGCCCACAAAATATACATAGAGCAAAGCCGGTGCCCACAAAATAGAAAATGACAAAATAAACAATGAGTCAAAAATGACCTGGAGCGGCTACGCCGCCTACGCGAAACTTAAACAAGTTGTCACATAACATCAGTCTACAGTTCTGCACGATAATGTTAATAATCCACGAAATGGCATTTCAAATAAATGGAATCTGAATCATGACCTAAGCTGTCAAAATCCACCGACTATCTATGTGTACTAATGTATGGCTAACCTACGAAATCCAGGAAGGGCAATATTCAAGAATACAAACACGTTTTTTTTTTTTTTTTTTACAACAACTGTCGGGACCTGACGAGATTGGGCTCTACTAGCGCAGCCCGGACTACATCTCCCATAAGCGGGGAGAGAGCACCCACAATTGGTGGGACTACACCCACCCTTGGGATTAAAAGCCAAGGGGGTACACAATGGGCATTGAACCGTGGTGATGGAGACTTCTAGGGGAGAGTCCGACCACATTGGCAAGAGACCCAAGTGTTCAAACGTGTCATATATATAACTAATATTATATATTGTAATCTGTTTGGATTGTTTACATTTATTTTTAAAAAGTATTATAATATATAAGAAGATTTGGGAAGAGGACAGACTCTAACTCACAATCTCATAGTACATGTGTAAGAAGTATACGGTTAGATAGATCTCATGGACCGTGTACATTTACACTTTCTGCTGTAGATTTTTCTTCATTATTAATTAATAAACTATGTTCTTGTTTAATTATTTGCCATCAAAATTTCAATCTTGTGTTGTCTTTGGTTTCTTAATTGGTGTACTTTCACAATTGGAATTTGGAAATGGGATACAGTCTTGCCTACTTGGAATTTGGAAATAGGATAGAGACGTGCCTGCTGTGTTTTTTTTTTTTTTTTTTTTTTTGACTTTCTGTATGAGAAATTGAGAAGCGATTCTAATTAATTATTGTTCCATATAAAAACATATGGATGCAAAACTACTGCAAAAGTAAACCACCTTAACTACTACTTATTGATTGATTTAGTATGGTATTTCATTTATTTCCTCATTCATAAATAATGAACATTTATCTCCATCTCCTCAAAGATATGAGTCTATGATCCCGAGAAAATTTTCAATGGAATGGTCTCATTATCACTTGGTCTCAATGATATTGCAACATTTATCTTGAAAATATAAATATATATTATTAAACTATAATTTGATACAATCTCATTGGACGGTATCACCAAATGATAATGAGACTGTCTCATTAAAGATTTTCGCTTATGACCCCACTCACTACTGACTACTGCAATTCAAAAGGTATTTAGAAAATATTAAATAAAATAATCACCAAATCCTCTCATGATCTCATCAAGCACAGATTACTTGGTACGTTAAACCAAAAAGTTCGCATGAATTATTATTATCAAGCACTTATATGTTACATGCTCCAAACTTCCTAGTGAAAATTAAAACAAGTAGAAACGCTTAATCATTCAAGTTGATAATTTCTCAGATTTAGATTGATATACCTGTAGGTTGAATATTAAAACAAAATCATGATGTTACAATATAAATAAATAAATAAATAACCATCGATAATATATTAAAAAGTTTATGTAATCTTCTGTTGGCTTCCATCAATTAATGCGTAAATATTTAGTCTATGAATAGCTAAAATAGTAAAATCTAAGACCATCTACAATGTATATACCAATGCCGATGCTAAATTTAGCACATCAATTTAGCATTGTGCTCCAATGCATAATCCTATTTAAAATGCTATTTTTATTATTTTATTAATTAAAATTATAAAAGTAAACACTTACCATAAATACATTCATTATTTCTTTTAATGTTCCAATGCAAAATTTCATTAATGCATTCATTATTTCATTTAAAATATATATATATATATATAATGGTATTTTTGTAATTAAAAAAAGAGCATTTATTGCTGTGTCAAATTTGGCACTGCATTAGAGGAGGATTTTTACACCCTATGCTAAATTTTAGCATTGACACAACATTGGAGATGCTTTAACAAATAAAAAAAGAAAACATGATATATACTTGTAATAAGCTAAAATAATAATAATAATAATAATAATAATAATAATGTACAGGACTACCGGTCCTCCACTGATGATTAAATTCAATATTTTAATAAAATAATTAACACGTCTACCTAATTGAATATTTTTACTTAGAATTTTAAAAAAGTAATGAACTATTTTATCCACAGTCTCATTTTTTTCTACTATGCTGTCTATTTATGGAGAAAAGTTTATGTGGGACAGCCTCACCAATTAAATGGTGAGTTATATTATTCCAAATTATACAAATTTTAAAATTTTTTATGTTTCCAAGATAAATTTTATTACAAAGTACAATGTAATTGGACGGTCTCACTGTCACGTGATGACTGGTGGGACCGTCTCATGCAAATTTTTCTCCTGTACATGATGCACCTGCCAAAAATTGCACTAACTTTTTGTTGATAACTGTTAGTGCAAAAATTGCACTAATTGCCAGACAAAGATCAATGTCCATAATCATCATCTTCAATTCCATAATTTAGCAATTAATGTCATTTAGTTGATGCAAATTAAGCTTAGAAGTTACAAAATGCTCGACTTGACATTTAAAAACCTTTAAATTGAGCAAAGCAAGTCAATTTAGCCAACAGAGCTTTAACTTAATTATGTTTGGTTTGTACTAACAACTGAATAGCTCAGCGGCTAATCGTTTTATAGTTATATCTGAGATCTTTTAAGGTTGTATTTTTATTTTTATTTTTCATATATAAAATTGTACAACTTCAAGGGGGCAGTGGCCCCTTCTCGTCCTAAGGTGGCTCTGTCCCTAATAGTAGCCAAGCCCTGTTCTTTAATATTCTGTCTCCTACAGTTTAGATTTAGACTGATTCAAAGAGTTTAATTATTGAGAAACACTTTGTACCACCGGAGTCGCGGCACTTTTGCAGCCCCATAGTGGAAAACAAGAGAAAAAACACGTGGACCCACGTATTAATTACACGGGTCGTAAGTGTTTTCACTTGTTTTTTCACTACGGGACCACAAAGGTGCCACAACCCCGGTGGTGCAGCCCTCTTAATTATTAAACAATGTCAGACACAGTATGGACTTGGAATATTAGAGGAAATTGCTGGTGATAGCTGCGGCAAATCGTGCAGATAACCTTGTGCGCTTACATTTGGTGGCGCTGTGGTGTAAAACATAAACATATACAATTATACATATAGTAAAGCCATCAAAGCTAACAATAAATCCAAAGCCAGTGCAAAATGAATGCCTTTTACAATACCCCAGAACAATATCTTTGCGAAAATAACATTGAGTACAATGCCCACTCATTGTGAATGCCAAACTTTGATAAAAGCATCCTTTTGAATCCAATATACCTGTAAGATATTAGATTTATCCTCTCATATGTAAATTGATTTTTACGTGACAAACACAACTGATGCAGAAAATGCTCAAGAACTCGGTCGTGCAGTACTATATCTATACACCTAAAATAATCAGAGGATCTACAAGGAAATTATGACCATGGGAATCATGCAGCTAAGGGTAATTAAGCAAAAATCTGTCAAAAGACTCAGATCCCTAAACTTTTAGTAGTTGTTCCAACTCAACTTCAACTTGCAGTCTTTAACTACTCAAATCTACAAATCTAATATAAGTTCTCTCTGTGCATTTTACAAATCTAACATATATTTTCACTTTTTGTGTATGTGATTGTGTGTAATTCCCATGTGATACAGAAGCTAGGGCCTCAAAGCAGAGAGCAAGGATGTAAATATAGATCAAGGGAAGTGCTATTTCATCTTGATCCCTTTGGGAGGAGTAAGGCTGAATAAATTTGTTCTAATGTTATTCTTCTTGCATTTAAAAGCAAAATATATGTAACATAACAAGAAAACACACCAATGATCATCGTCATCGTCAGTTCGTCATACCACCCATTGATGAAGCCTGTAAAGATGCCTTCAGCTCCCATTACGTAAACATGCATAGCATTCATGAATCATGCCAATCCATTCCAATGCAGAAACATATACTTCACATCCCAAATATAAACCTGCACGACACAATATATGCATCAGATCAAATGGAAACAGTTAAGAGAATAAAACAAACTTCCATTCTAATGGTTGCATATGGGTGAACTGCACATATTATGAGATTGAAAGATACATATGTTTCAAATCAGGATACCATGTCAATAGTCTTTGAAGACAGTAGAGTTAGTTCCCTAAAATGCTGAGGTTAAAAAGTTTGTTCTGTGCCTCTATCTGTCCTGTATAAGCCAGTACGATCAACAAAAAATTTCAGGGGATATTGCAGTTTCACAAGATTATCCTACTAGGGCATATATGGCTGGGAAAACCTGTGTTACCGCTCCAGATGTTAGACAAACATAGCTAAAGGTGTAAGACTATTTATTCAAAGGAATGGCTGCAAGTGAAAAAAGAGAATAACATTAGAATGGATGAAAACATACCAGATTTAGAGATGGGAATGTTGTCATGCTCCCATGCTCACCGTGCATGAGATGATGCAGAGTAAGTTACAAAAATGAGAAGAGTGAGGTCCATCATGGCCCAATACTTCGGTGTAGCCAAATGCCATGTAACAGAATTCATCAGAGATCTACTATGCACCATTTCACCGGAACATTTGAACCAACCTTCAAATGTAGAAGCACATGTCCAAAATGCACACCTATAATTGTAGAGAGAATGATAGATATGACTGTAATTTAAAATATACCTCTTATTCGGTAAAACGCATTTTCTCAAAATTTACAGCATACTTCATGAATGTCTATATATCAAAGAAAATTTACGATACAATGGTTGAGAGGGAGAGTCCATGCCTCTTAGTGTGAGAGGCTTCCTCTTCAAGAAGGCTTTAGTACATTATAATGTTCCCTCAAAGAGGAAGCTTTAAGATGGTATTTGGCATAACTACTACCAATTCACCACTGGCCAATGGTTAAAACCATCGGTTCATTAAAGTGCATATAATTTGAAATGAGCATGACACCAAGATGGAACATCATTCCGCGAACGCCCTTCATATGGTGAACCTTGAGTGCACGCCATCAGCACTAAGGAGAATATAAACAAAACCGGTTTGAACCGAAAATAAATTGGTTTTCAAATAGTTAAACCAGTTTGAACCGAATAACCTATATGAACCGAACCGAACACCCTTTTTTTGGTTCGGTTCGGTTTGGTTCAGTTTGGTTCCAAATTTTTTGCCCACCCCTACTCACAATAGTCATCAACATTGATCACTTCAACTTCTATATATATGCTGAGAGGATTTGAATATTCCAATTAGCACATTTCCAGAAACAAAACACCGTAGTAGAACAACCAAAAATGAAATAAAAAGTTGACAAGATTGAAGATATATACTGCTCATTTTTTATATATTCGAATAAAAATTTGGAAAAATCATTGTTGAAGATAATATGTTCTTGCTAGTTTTTGTAGCGTTAGATTAGTTGACTAGAGTTATGTTAAGTTAATTTTTTTGTTAATTTCTATAGACAAACAAAACGGAGACATGTGTATGGTTTGAATTGGTTGTCACACTGGTCTGAAACTTCTGAAAAAAAAAATACGGAGTGTACAGAGCAGAAGCCAGAAAGTACTCTGTTGACCCCTGACCCCTGTTTTCAGATGAAATTTTCTGCAGCTTTTGTTTACTTTGTGAGGTGGAGCAAGCAGACAACAATCATGGTAACATACTATGCATTTAATATGGCAAAGCACCAACTGCACTTTACTTTATTTAATTAAGAAGCGACAGTAAAAAGTACAAACATTCAGATTACATATACAGTATGTGTATGTCCTAAACTAGAATCAGAGAAAGTTCTCCACATCTAGATAAACCGGCTCACCCTGATAAGTGACAATGCTTTTTCTGGTCACCTGAATCCTGTATTGCACCTGCAACTCTCCTTCATCAGCTCTAACCTGGTACTCGTCAAAGGTGAGTTCATCGTCAAGTTTAAGATATTTAGCTCCAACAAATTGAAGCCACCCCACTGTGAAGACAGGACTTGCTCGGTTTCCACCGGGACGAGTGTAGTACCGGAATGTCCACACTTGTTCCTTCGAGTCTATGACCTGCAAATCCAGGAAATGGTTTCCTTCCACAATCGGGATATGCACCAGAATCTGGGTTGGAAGCGCAAGTTTTGTATTAATATCAGAATTGGTGAGAATCTTAGAGATTGTAAACTGCAGCATAGCCATTGTGTGGCAATCTACTGCAGTTCTATATTTGATATGAAATGAATATGATTGGAAAGGCTATAGAGCTAGGTTTTTAGGCAAGTAACGTATATAAACATGAGTACATGTCAATTCTAAACATGAGTACATGTCAATTCTAAGCATGTCGTTGGACTTTTTTAAACATGTCAAGTCTAAACAAGTCTATTGGACTCTTCTAAACATGTCAATTTCTCCAATCCTAAACATGTCTGCCATTTTTTCATATCTAGTAGTAGTGTAATACATACATGTCAATTTCTTACATGCTACTATTCCTATCTAGTCGTAGATTCTTCTAATATGTCAATTTTTGAACTGTATCACAAATATATGTCAATTTCTTACATGCTACTACTCCTATCTAGTCGTAGATTCTTCTAAATATGTCAATTTTTAAACTCATTACACATTTATGTCAATTTCTTCTGAACATGACAATTCCTACACCTTTTTTTTTCTTTCATACACACCTCAACCGCGTGATAGTAACTCAAACTTGGCACATTATCATTTTTTTTTTCTTTTTCTGGATGAACACCATTTGATCATTTGTTTCCACTTTCAATAAGTACTGTTTTTAAGAATTATTATATATATATATATAAAAGATATTCTGTATTTCAAAAGTATTAAGTTCAATTCTATGCTTCTATTATTGTTTATGCTTTTTTTTTTTTAATTCTATCTATGCTTTCATTATACATATTTAATTCTAAGAACAATTTTCTATTTAAATTACTATATACATACATATATATACTAATAAGTTTTATGGGTGTCAATATCGGCTATAGGGAGCCGATATTGACACCCATAAAACTTATTAGTAGTGTATAAGGAGCCGATATTGACACCCATAAAACTTATTAGTATACCCATATTTTATTAAAAATTTTAATTACAAAAATATCCCAATATAAATTTACCAATAAGGACAAAGTTATTTTAATTAAAAATAAACCAAATACTATATACACTTATTAATTACACCTATATCTTCAACTATATTTCTTGATTAAAAAAACCTTACCTTTCAAAAAAAAAAAAAAAAACTTATGATAAATCCCAATTAAACTCTAATTTTATTTCAAATATCAAATTTTCTCATCATCACATGATTATCATATTGTTTTTGTGTCTCTTTTATGTATAGTTATAAATTCTATTAAAAAAACAACATTTTTTTTTTTTTTTTTAACTATAGCTATAAATATCAACAATTTTTATTTATTTATTTATTTATTTATTTATTTTTTATTTATTTTAAGATAGCTGACTAGCTGTATAAATAAGAGAACTGTAAATTGAAAATCTTATTCCCTTTTATAAGGCTTCTACATTTGAGATATTTCCAAAAATAAATTTGACCATCATTAAAAAATGATTTGACTCTAAAAATAATATGATTTTTCTTATAAATTGGGTGTGATAATAATTTAAGAGTGTTTATAAATAATATGTATTAAAATGAATATATTTATTTCAATGAGGGTACTATTGGCATTAGGATGGGTGTTTATAGTAATATTTAATTTTTAAAATTTAGACATGGGTGTACTTATAAAAATGAGTGTACTAATAAGTTTTATGGGTGTCAATATCCGTACCCATATATATATATATATACACACACATAATCATTCTTCTTAGTTTTTTAATCGTGAGATTCATCTTATCATCTTGAGCTTTACATATGGCCTGTGAGTTCTCTAACCCCTTACCGATAACTAAAAGACACCAAAAGTGCTTTCGGGAGCAATTTTAGATGTGCTGCTGCATGCATATATATATATATATATATGTATATGCGTTAATGGGCTAAATAATAGCTCTTTACACCCAAGCCACATTGGACCATGGTTCCAGAATACGTTAGACAGACATTGTTTATTCAAAGGCATAATGGCTGCAATAAGAAAGAAATTAAAGAAAATAACATTATATTAGGATCCTATTGGGTATTTTCAGGAATTAAATCTTATTATTGATTTTTAAGATTTTTGTATTTTGATTTTCTCCATAGTAGAAAACAAAAATTGATTTTCTATTTTAGAAAACTAATAAAATCTATTTATGAGTTATGACATCAGGTCCATGACAAAATTGGTCTCTAGGTATTTCTTATAAAATTTTGTCTTGAAATGTGTGAGACCATCCAATTATATTATGCCAAATTATACAACTTTTAAATGATCAAGAACTTGGTCATGTAGTACTATATCTATACACCTAAAATAATAATCATAGGATCTACAAGAAAATTATGACCATGAGAATCAGGTAGCTAAGGATGATTAATCAAAAATCTGTCAGATGACTCAATCCAAAAACTTTGAGTACCTGTTCCAACTCAACTTCAACTTGAACCACTACTCAGATCTACAAATCTAATATATGTTCTCTATGTGCATGCTACAGATCTAACATATTTTCTTTTCTCTCTGTGTGTATGCATTTGTGTGTAATTCCCATGTGATATAGAAGCTACGACCTCAAAGCAGAGAGCAATGATGTAAATATATAGATCAAGGGAAATGCTATTTCATCCCAATCCCTTGGGGAGGAGTAAGGCTGTATAAATTTGTTCTAATGTTATTCTTCTTGCATTTAAAATCGAAATATATGTATACAACATAACA
Organism: Acer campestre; assembly: GCA_954870605.1. Classification (NCBI taxonomy): domain Eukaryota; kingdom Viridiplantae; phylum Streptophyta; class Magnoliopsida; order Sapindales; family Sapindaceae; genus Acer; species Acer campestre. The sequence continues at coordinate 710,435 of OX940801.1, forward strand.
AGAAAACACACCAATGCATTATGTGGGTCATTGTCATACCACCAGTTGGAGAAGCCTGCAAAGATGCCTTCAGCTACCATTACGTAAACAAGCATAGCGTTCATGCTAATCCGTTGTAATGGCAGAAACATGTACTTCAAATCCCAAATATCAACCTGCACATCACAATATATGTATCAGATCAAATGAAATTAGATAAGAGAATAAAACAAGCTTCCATTCTAGTGGTTACTTGTGCATAATGGTGAACTGCACATATTATTAGATTGAAAGATAATATATGTTTCACATTATTACTGAAATCAGAATACCATGTCAATAGTCTTTGAAGACCATTTTTTAAAATAAAAAAACAAAAACAAAACAACTAAGCACATCAACCGCAACTAAACTAACTCAGAACACAAAGCATCTAGGCAGAGTTAGTTCCCTAAAATACTGAGGTTATAAAGTGTATTCTGTGGTTCTATCTCTCCTGTATAAGCCAGTATGATCATATTCCAATAGAACCTTATATATATCCGATCAACAAAAAAAATCATATTGCAGTTTCAAAAGATCATCCTACCAGGGGATAGATGGCTGAAAAAACCAGTGCCGCTCCAGATGTTAGAAAAACATAGCTAGAAGTGTACAACTTTTTATTCAAAGGGATGGCTGCGAGTGAAAAAAGAAAATAACATTAGAATAGATTAGTAAATGATATATTCAGAGAAAGGAATGTCGTCAAGCTTCCATGCTCACCATGCATGAGATGCAGAGTAAGTCCAAAATGGCCCAATACTTTAGTGTGGCCAAATGCCCTCAAACCAGGGACGGAGGCATGTGAGGACGAGAGGGGGCCACTGCCCCCCCCTGAAGTTTTACAAAATTTTAAATTTATCCCTTAAAATTTTAGATTTTTATGTTTTTACCCTTGTTTCATATTCCTTGAAGTTTTACAGTTTTATAAATTAATCCACTAAACTTTCAGATTTTTATATTCTTACCCTTATTTGATATTTAGACTTTCTATTTCTTTTATAAATTAAGTGTTAATAATTTTCTCGTAATCACATAGAAAATATATTTGATTCTAAACATATTATTATTATTTCTTTATATCTCAAATATAAATCAAATCGCAACGTATATATTTTGTTATGTCAATTGTAATTTTTTCTTATCAAAATTACAATTACTCAATTCTATCTTAACTAATTTTATTATATCCTTGAAATATTTTCTCTCTCCAAATCTTACTTATCTCACCCCTAGTACAATAATACAATGTCATACTTTTGATAAGTTATTTATATAGATTTTGCTTTTTTTTTTTTTTTGTTGATTTATATAATTAAAACATGTCAAGTAAACATAGTCGTATATTTATATAATTATTAAGAAATTTTATCGAGCAAACTTTTATAATTTTTAACAATTAAAATAGTTTTTAGATATTAGAAAAATACTAGGATAACTTTTAACAATAAAATTTCATCATCTTATTTTTCATCAATGCACAAATTAAGATAATTTATCTCAATAGAATATTATTATTCATTTAAAATAATTAATGAAAAAAGTAATGTTTTAAAATATAAACAACATTTTTTTAATTAACCTTTAAAATATACATTGATTTAACTCATTATTTTATGGCGCCCCTTCTAAAACATATTCCTGGATCTGTCCCTGCCTCAAACAGAATTCATCAGAGAAATGAATCGATTATTGGCCAACAATGCATGTAACCTGATCGACTTGATACTATAAATTCTCCTACCTATTGCATTCTAAGATATACTATAAATTTAAGGAAGAAAACTTCAGAATTATGTTGACATTACTTTATCAGAGTCTGTCGAATTTCCAGTGAATTGTCTAATCAATATATTCATCAGCATTGCCTAGACAGCTACAGATAATGTCAGATAAAATTGCAAAATGGTAGTATAACTGTATAAGCACAACAATCACATAATCCAAATTCAAACGATATATCCCATATCTTAAAAACTATTTTCAGAACTTCTCAGCCTTAGGCACTGAGGCAGCCAGCTCTGTGTTTTAACCACAAGGCAGCATTTCATCAATGAACATTTACGGGTACCAAAGCAATTATTTGAAAAATTGAAAAATCTCTTTTGACTTTTGCATAAAATCTTTGTTTTTTCTTTCATCAAACTACGAACATTCACAGAGTTCACTAAAACACAACAAATCCCCATTAAAAGAGAAATAATTAACTGACATTATGTAATTCATCCAACAAATCAAAAATTATATAATGCATGACATTTTTTTTTTTTTTTTTTTTTAAACGGCAAATTCATTAAAAAGCCAGACGGCAAAAGGGGGACACCCCCAAACAACAACAAACCCAAAGAAACAACACACCAGCCGCCCCACAAAACAACAAGCAGCAGGCACAAAACAGAGCTACCCTACAAACAAAAGCAAAAACCAGAGAAGAACCAATGTCTATACAATTTTCAACAACTTATTAAACCAAAATCAAATGCCTCGCATATTTTAACACCTACAACAACAGTATCATCTTTACCAAAATCAAATACAGAGCAAAAACTCCTCACAAGTCACAACTCACAAGAGAGTGAAGTGACTGAAACTGAAAGTATACTCTCCAGTCTCATTCAAGATTCAATTCTCATCTGCACCCGCATATGCAAATTAGAATTCTATTTCCATGCATACAAACAGAGATAGACATATAGTTGCGCATACCAGAAGAAATACAATATCGTAGAACTACTTGTTGCGAGGACTATGGAATTTGATCAATGGAAAACTGGGTTGTTTGGAAAGATTTCTGGAGGCCAAGGGCCAGGACGTTTACAGCACCGGAGACTTCCATGGCTGTGGCTAAGACCACCTCTTGTGAGCTCAACATCGAATCCATGTTTTAAGGAATGATAGTATGGTAGTTTTCCACATTTAAGCGATATTGTCTTTCACTTCTAATATATATACAGTATATATATATATATATATATCTGAAACCTTTTATTAATAAAAAAAAGGAAAAAAAAAAATACAAAAAAACAAAAATAAATAATATTCCCAAATTTCATTAGCTAATTGAGATTTTCTTCTCATACAATCCCTAAAACACAAAACAATCTTAAAACCAAAATAAATAATAATAAAATAATAAATAAATAAATAAATAAAATTCCCAAATTACAATAGCTAATTGAGATTTTCTTCTCATACAATCCCTAAAACACCAAACAATCTTAAAACCTAAATAAAATAAAAGAGCAACCGCAACTTGAAAATGAAATCGAAACGGATAAAGCATCTTAACTTTCTCAAAAAAAACAAGACAAATCGTGCGAGTTTAAGTGTTTGTGTACCAAAAGTGATGGAGCTGGCAGCGACGGAGTCACGGTGGTCCAGAGCTTGAGCGTCGGCTTCGCTGCAAAGAGCTGTACAAGAACGGCAGTGACAGGATCACGTGGCGGCCGTTGCAAGGAGTTTTGACGCCAAGAGAGAAGATAATTTAGAGAAATTAGATAGAAATCTACCTCAATAGCAGTGAAGTGTGAAGTAGTCGGCTTATTTCTTAAATTTAACAATTTCAATTACACCTAACGTTGACGTTGACGTTGACTTCAAAATAATTAGTAACCAAAAACATATATAGTATATGCTGCTCAATTTTTTACATATTCCAATAAAAATATGCATTAAAAATAACAAAGAAAGATCAAGCACAACAAAACCATAGTTTATTAAGAAGCTGCAGCAGAAAGAAGAAAAGTACAATATAAAAATTATTAAAAAAAAAAAAAAAAAACAAACACAAGTACAATATCCAAGCATACATAATTTTACATTTTTACATATAACATTACAGTTCTCCACATCCAAGTAAACAGGTTTAACCCCATGACTTGACCTGACCCGACCCAACCCGACATGTGTCAGAATCAGAGAAAGCTCTCCACATCCAGGTAAACAGGCTCTCCTTGATAAGTGACATTGCTTGTTCTGGATACCTGAATCTGCAATTCTCCATCTTGGCGCCCATAAATGGTGAGTTTATCGCCAGCTTCAAGACGTTTAGCTTGAGCAAATTCAATCCACCCCCTTGTAAACACAGGATTTGGGCTTCCACGGGGCCGGGTGTAGTACCGGAATGTCCACCCTTGTTCACTTGAATCCGTGACCTGCAAATCTACAAAATGTGTTCCTTGCGGAATCAGGATATGCTGAAGAATCTTGATTGGAAGTGCAGGTTTTGTAGTAATATCATTATTGGTGAGGAGTTTGGAGACAGTGAATGGCGGATTAGCCATGTTTATAATTGTCGAAGATTGTGCCCAGTTCTATATTTCGTATGAATATAGGAAATAATAAGCACATGTGTGCTACTAATGGAAGCTAATATTTGGTACTTAAATGCAGACACAAAATTTTCTCGTATGCGGACAAAAATTTTCTCGTTTGCAGACAAAGATTTTCTCGTAAGCAGACAAAGATTCATTAATGGAATTAAAGTTTATTAATGGTGCTATGGGAGATGTCAAGGGCCCACGTAAACAGTCAATTATGCGATCTAGAAAGTATAATATTCTCGTACTATTCGTATTTGTTAAAGTTAGAAAGTATAATATTTAATTATATTTTTATACTATTCCTATTTGTTAAAGTTAGAAAGTATAATATTTAATTATATTTTTATGTTGATTTAGGTGACACCACAACTACTTCAATTCAAAACATTCCAAGGTATATTCAATCAACACGTTTCCACGTAAAAAAAAAAATAAAAAATTCAGTCAATCAACATATCCATCATTCCATCATGTGCTTACAAGTACATATTTTTTAGTGCTCATCAACGTGCTCTTGTTCAATCAACATTGGTCTTTAGTTTTTTATTTGTTTTGCTACTAGCTAGCTAGCTAGCTACTTTTTTAAAACGTCATACTTCGGAATTTAACGATATACTGTATATAGAACACGTATTCTAATAAATAAAAGTCAAAAAAGCATATATATCCATTTGTGTTATGTCTCCTACTAAAATAATGGTTAAACAGATCACTTAAAATAAATCATTTTAGAAAAAAGTGATCTAAGGTTTGTTAAGAAGTCATAACTTAAATCGATCATTTTGAAAAAAATGATCTATAAAAATTTTATTTTATTTTTTAATCAAAGATTATTTGAAATATATAATTTTAAAACCGTACATATTTATAACAAAAGAATCAATCCAAATAGATTTTTTAATTTTGTTTGAAAGGATATTTTTTAAATCTCTTACATATTCTATTATATATAAACAGATAAATCTGATATAAAATCATATTTTCTTTTATTTTTTAACTAAATATTTTACTAAATAATTACATTTTCAATAATAAAATAGCGCCACATTTTTTTTTGGAGTTTTCAAGAAAAGCTGACTGGTGGGCCAAGCGTTGATGTTGGATTTGCAAGAAAACTCCAAAAAAAAAATCTCACAAGGTGAAAAGCAAGTGGTAGGAAAGCTGACTGGTGTGCCCTATGTGTTCTGATTTCTCTCCAGGACACCGCAGGCCAGTTTCTCTGATGTAAACAAACTTTATAGTACAAAGTGAGAGTTTTTTATTAAATAAAAATGTGTATTAATGTCAAGTAATAAGTGCAAAAGATAAATTGGAAAGGTTAATGGGAAAGATAGATAGCATTCCCCATATATATATATATATACCCCTCAGGAAATGGATTTATGGTAAATTTATGGTATGTGGGCTCCATTTTTTATTTTTATTTTTATTTGTGAGTTTTTAAGACAGTTGGATTCATCCAATCCAGCGGTTAAAATGGGATCTCGGAATTTCTTAGAATCCAGGAATTCATAGTTGAAAGCTACTCTCTCTATGTATATACCTTTTCCGATTAAAAAAATATCTGGCTCTATATAATATATCATTTAGATAGGAACTATATATCTAGCTCTATATTTAGTCTTTTAAGAGAAAAACAAACGTGCAAAGACAAATTATATCAGTTATCGCTTCACATACATGACTCCAACTCATCCTGATTCATTAAATCCTTTTAACATATATATTAAATTATAGTATAGAATTTAGAATGGAAGAATACACACTAAATTTATAAAAATGAAAGTTGATGCACAACATAATGCATTGCTCCCATGCTTTTTAGATGGCAAAATTGTCATTGGCTCATTAAACTACACATAAATTGAAATACGATGCTTGACAAAAATTATTGGCCTTTTTATATCAGTGTAGAGATGGGTCTCAACTCATTTATTCGGATCCTATTGGGTATTTTCGGCATAATATCTTATATGTTATTTTTGATTTTTCAAGTTTTAAAATGAAACAAGTAAGTTGATGTACTTTGGTGATCTGACTATCTGACCATCTGAGTATCTGAAAAAAAGAAACAAGTTTGTTTAAGAAACTGACAAACTAACAATTGTTTATTATGGCGGTTTTCTTTCATCATAAAACCTCTTTTTTCTTGTAGTGATAAGAGAGTATAGGTGGGTCTGGACTGCTTACTGGACCTTTAATGTCATTTTGGGCCTGTTTTTATTTGAGTAGATTCTTGGTGAATTTTCCAGCCACGCCAAATACAACTTGGTCACTCTTAGGTGGCGTTTGGTTAAATGGCGGAATGACAATCGAAATGGTAATGAGAATGAGAATGAGAATGAGAATGAAATGGAAAGCTGATAATTTCTTTATTTGGTTGAGACTTTAGAATTAGCATATAAATCAGTATTATTTTGTTTGGTTAATAACTAAATGGAATGGAATTAACTGTATTTTGACCAATATACCTCTAATTATAAAACATTCATAATAACATGATATATTATGGATGATAATAATAATTAAATATAAAAGTATATATAATATTATATATATTATTATAATATATAACAAATCACATATATTAATATCTGTTTATATATAATATTATTTATTAGTAATATTAATATTATTATATATTATATAATACGAATATTATATATTATTATATATAATATATATTATATATAATAATAATATTATTATATTAAATAATATATAATGAAATATATAATATATATTATTATATATAATATAATATAATATATATTATATATAATAATATATATTATATAATATATATATTTATATATCATTAATATAATATACAATGATAATATATTATTTTTGGAAAGGAGGGTATTTTTGAAATGTAGTTTGTGCATATGAGGGCTTTAATGGAATAAATTTTTTACATTAGAATGGAATGAGCATTCCATTGGTTTTTGGATGGAATGCCCATTCCATTGGATTTTAACCAACCAAACATATGGAATGAATTCCATTTCATTCCATTCTTGCCCATTCCAACCAACCAAACGCCACCTTAATGTGTCTTGAAAAAGCTAAGAAGTAGGAAAAAAAAAAAACAAGAAGAAGAAGTTTTACAGGCAAGAAGAAGTTTTAATATTGTTTCTGTATATATATATATACGATTCTATATATGTATTAACTATTATAATACTGAAATCTGAAGCACTCATCGAAAGATAAGTAGTGATGAAAAAGTTGTCATAGGAGTAGACCAAAGAGCAATCACATATACGAAACTCACTTATCGGGATATCCTAATGTCGGCATGAAATATATCTTTTATGAAATCAGAGAGCCATCATGTGAAGAATCCCTTATTTTAATCTTGGTAAGGGCTTTCATGAAATCACATCGATTTTGATGAATTTTATAATGAATGATAAGTTCATTGAAATCTATATATCTAGATGACAATTGTGTTTTATCAATGATTTCTCAAAAAGATGTCTTTCAGACAGTAATAACCTTAGGCATGTTTGACATGCCGTACAGTATTGGACTGGACTATATTGGATTAAATTTAGTACTCTATTTTGTTTGGTATATGATAGTATTGGACAATACTTGTGTAGTGTAGCTAACATAATTTTTTATTTATTTAAATTAAACATTTATAAATATATTTAAATATTAAATTTTGAATTTAAAAATAATTCAAAAATTCAATTTTTTTTTTAAAAAATGGATCTTCACCGTCATCATCTGATTGACTGTGGAGTCATCATCTAATGGATGGTGGAGATCTATTAATTTTTTTTTTTTTTTAAGAAGAAAAATAATAGAGTAGAGATAGATCTCCACCCCATCAGCCACCGGATCTCTCCATGGATGGAGATCTATCCATAGAGATCCAGTGGTTGGTTCTCCAAGCGGCGAGAGATGTGCTTCCCGAGTAGATCTCCAACACCGATGGAGATTCAAGTAGTTTGATCTCCATCGCGATGGAGATCACAACGTGAGGTCACCGACTTTCATTTGTGGAGGAGACTAGCCAACGACCTTGACGACAAGGTCATCGGCCGGTGTCCTCCATGAATGGAGGCTAGCGGCCATTGAAGATGAGGCCATGCAACCTCCAAGATGAAGGCTGTTTGGCCTAGGGCATTTTAAATTTTAATTGTTTTTTTAATTTTTACAATATATATATATATATATATAATTTGGTATATGCATTGCAAAAAATGAAGGATGATGTTGAGTTCGGTTTAGATACAAAGAAAAGGCAAACGATTTTAGATGCATTTTTTGGGATGAACTGAATTGAGAAAAAAATAAATTGTAAGTAAAAATTTCATTACTATATATTATGAATTTTTATGTGTTATTATTATTATTATTTTTTTTTGTGTAATTAACCAATTATTAATTTATATATTCGTTGGACCTTAAAAGATTTTTAAAAAATTATCATCTTATGCATTTAGCAAGGTTATTATTTTAGTACATTGGCTTGAGTTGGGATCAGAAAATTATTATCTCAATTTCAAGCAGAGGCAAGCCTGCTGCCTGCCTCATGAAATCGTGGGACCAATTATGTTATTTGCAACTGATGATCATCATGATTAAATGACATTAAATTCTATTAACTAAAGACATTGTGGTCAAACATATATAGTTTTTCTATATCTAGTCCTGCATTTTCTACTTCGTTGTGTCATCATGAACTGTAAATGTCAGATTGAAATAATAAAACAACCAAAAACAAAATGGAAGTTTGATAAGATTTGAACTGTAAATGTCATGTTGATACATGCAGCTTATTTTATAGATATATAAGCTGCATGATGAGTGGAATTAAAATATTAGAATACAGTATTTTATAGATAGGACAAAAGTACACAATCCAAGCAGAATTCAGTGCCCTGACTTGCATGTATTAGGAGAATCACCGTGCATTAATACACAGTTAATTACGTACTCACTGCGCTCTAAAGCATATGCATTTCCCGATTGGATCCGAAATTTAGGATTAGAGAAAGTTCTCCACGTCCAAATAGACTCACCTGTTAGGTTTTGACTTGTATTCCTAAGCGAACTAAATGTGAACCAAACGAGACTCAACTAATGTGAAGCTTCCTGGAGACGTGGGATACGTTTGGAAGTTTTGAATGGTGGTGTTTAAGGGAGATTGAAGATTGAAGAAGAATTGAAGAAGCGTAATCTGGTAGGTACCGCTGCGTAGGACCGCGGCATAGGCAAGTGCCTAGGCAGCGGCACATGGAGCGGTAAAGTCCAGAGGATCAGGCGCAACACAGGACCGTGGCATAGGCAAGTGCCTGAGCCGCGGCACATGGAGCGGTCATGAGCAGAATAGTTTTTCGTGGTGTTGGAAGCGGGGTGCACACCGTAACCTATACGGCAGAGACGATGTATTGCTGAGATCGAGAATATTACGCAGAATAGGAAAATGTATTCTTCTGGAAGTTCTTGTGCTTGAAGGAAAATGATTTACTCCCTACAAGAAGACTTGTCACTACAAGAAGACTTGTCATAAAAGGAAATAGTATTTATGTGGAATAAGTAAGTCTTGTACGTTTAGGAGTAGGATTTTCTTTTATCTTAAACTCCCTGTAACTAGTATAAATAGTCCTAATATTTATGTTATTAGAATTAAGGTTGTGGAGAAAAAGAACACCATGTAACATCAGAGAGAGTGTGAGTGAGATCCGGGGAGACCCAAGGGAATATCCGAGAAGGGATCCAAGGGAATATTGGTGGATCTAGTTAGAGATCCGTGGGTGATATTTAGGGGAGACCTAGGGGATATTGTGGGGTTCTTTGTGAGGATCTTGTGAGTGGAGTTTGGGTTAGGTGTGAGAGAGAATCCTGGAGTATATGGTTGTAATAATTTATCATATAGTGGAACTTCCTCTGTCGTCTTGACGGCCCGTGGTTTTTTACCCGTTTTGGGTTTTCCACGTATATCTTGTGTTGTGATTGTTTTATTTTCTCTCATCTATTTTTCTGCTTATTGACGTTATTATTTGCTATGAGTTATGGGCGTATATTAGGCACGGCGATTCCGCGTTCATCGGGTTTATAGGATTATCCCCAACATCACCTTGATAAGTCACATTACTTGTCATGGTCACCTGGATCCCGTACTGCATTTGTAATTCTCCACCAGCACCTCTAAATTGGTGCCCAGAAAAAACTTGAGTTTGTCGTCAACAAGCCACCCAACTGTGAAGACGGGACCTTTTCAGTTTCCACAAGGCCGAGTGTAGTAACGGAGTCTCCACATTTGTTCCGTTGTATCAGTAACCTGCAGATCAACAAAATGTATTCCTTGCGGAATTGGAATGTGCTCTAGAATTGGGGTTGGAAGGACAAGTTTTGTAGTAATGTCAGATTGGGTTAGAAGCTTAGAAATATGGAAATGCGACATAGTATAAGGTATGGTATAATTGTCTAGCAAATTAGCAATGCAGTGCAGCTAGCTTATGATTGGAAAGACAATGATCATGATTCATGCATATGATTATATATAGAGAGCAAGGTAGAATTTGTAGAAAAGCTAGCAGGTAGAAAAAAGAAGTTGTACAGGCCAAAAATTGTTTAAAGAAGTTAAACGTCTCCTCACTGTCTAGTGTCTAAACTGAGAGAGTTTAGGAGAAGCTTTTCTGTGAGAAATTTTGAACAACTATGTAGGTTTATTTATAAGGGAAAATTTCACCACCACATCATGTTCTTGTTGTTTCAAATAATTATCAATTTAATTTCTCATTTTTAACTTGCATCAAATGAATCCTTTTAGGGAAAATTGCACTAACATCCCCTAAATTTAGGTGAAATTGGACCAATAGACAGAAGATCATTTTATTGCATAAACCTCCCTTGAATTTCGTTGACCAAACGTTGACCACAGTTAGGACTAACTGTTGACCAGCCTTGACCCCTGAAAACTCACATTTACCCTTTGTCTTCAATCTGGAAATCAAACAAAATAATTATAAAAAAAAAAAGGAGAAAGATTCTGGAAATCTCCAGATCTATTTCAAAACTCCATCAAACAATTTTTTTTTTTTTGGTTGGAATCGATCATATTTAATAATACCCACCCAAATCAAATTCCAATTGAAACCTCACCATCTATCTCTCATCTCTCTCGTCCAATCTCATCTCTCTCACTCAGTCAACAAAATCAAACCCAAAAACCAAACATCAATCTCTGAAACGCCATCATCCACAGACCCAATCTCGATTTTGACAACCAACACCATTGACATCTCCATCTCCTACACAGATGTCAAGAACCACATTCTTCCTTCATAGCTTTTTGTCAAGATTCTTGCTCTTGCGTTGACGGAATCCGAAAATCGGTTTCTACCCACTACAAGACTCATCCCTCTGACGCTCTCTCTTCAATTGCAAGCCAAATTTACTCTGGTTTGGTCTCGGCTGATCAGCTACGCGAGGCCAATGCTATACAAGACCCTGATGTTTTGGATGTGGGGGTTGGTTTGATTGTGCCACTCCCCTGTACTTGTTTTAATGGCACCGATAATCTCTTGCCTGCCGTTTAGTTGAGTTATGTGGTTACGGATCGATTCTGATGGGTTAGATCGTGAAGAGAGAGAGAGAGAGTGTGTGTTTGGGTTTGTTTGTGGTGGTTCGATTTTGGTGATGAGAGGGTTTTTTGGTTGGGCGATTTTGGTTGTGGAAGGGGTTTCTGGGTTCGAATGGGCGGCAGAGATGGGCTCGAGGGCAAACTTGGTTGGGCGGTGCTGGGTTCTGTGATGGCTGATCTGTGGTTTGGTGATGATGATGATGATGATGATTATGGTGGTTTAGGGTTGGGTTGGGTTTGGCGATGATGATGATGATTAATGTTTTGTTTTAACTTTTTAATTATTTTTTATTTTTATTTTTTATAATTATTTTGTTTGATTTCCAGATTGAAGACAAAGGGTAAATGTGACTTTTCAGGGGTCAAGGCTGGTCAACAGTTAGTCCTAACCGTGGACAACGTTTGGTCAACGAAATTCAAGGGAGGTTTATGCAATAAAATGATCTTCTGTCTATTGGTCCAATTTCACCTAAATTTAGGGGATGTTAGTGCAATTTTCCCATCCTTTTAATTTCATTTCAGTTTGGATTGCCATACCTGCCTTTTTTATTATAATAAATATTCTTGATGGAGGCGGTGCGAATGTGTTATGTGCGATTGAGAATATATATATAGATATTTTTTGCTCCTTACATAAAAGTAATAAAATATTACTTGGATCGATTATAATCGGATATAACCTGTTTCAAATAACTTTGCTATCAATAGTTAAAATTTAAAAAATATTTCAATACGCCTGGACATATACAATCAACTAAATTATATATGTTATGTCATATATAGAATGTATCATTTATATACCAATTATTCATTTATACATATACGTCTGGATGTTTATTCATGATTATTTTTAAACAATGTTTGAATCAATATATACATTTATTCAAAAAAAAAAAAGAAAAAAAAAAAGAATCAATATATACATCCCGATGTGTTTACAAATAATCACTTTTTTGTTAGTTAGTATATAGTGTTCTTGTTAGTTTTCAGCTTTTGACCATTAATCTATGCAAGCCGGTGGAAGATTAAATAAAATGAATTTACATATTTTATTTATGTGGTGACACATTTGAGCAGTTTAGCTTCAACTTGCACTGATTTTCATTACTCAAAAAGTTATGCATGGGACCGCATCGATCATAACATGCAACACCACGTGTGGTTTTGTAACTCGCATGTCAAGATTATTTCCCAAGTTTAAAATTGTAACTTGCATGTCAAGATTACATTTGCAAGTTTTGTATTGATTCTCAGTAAACTACAATCATGCAAAAACTCCTTGTTAGATAGGATTGTATGAAATATGATTGGACTAAATTAGTTGAGATGTGTTTGGTGCTGCAAGAGATTAGATAAAAATAAATAAATTATATATTTAATACAATATAAAATTGATTGATATAAAATAAATTAAATTATTTGTAAATAAATAAATATTTTAATTTTTTTAATAAATAAAATTATTTAAATTAATATTAAATAAAATAACATTTTTTAAATATTATAACAAGATATATTAAATAAATATTAAATTTTATAATTGAAAAAAATAAAAGAAGAGTTTTTTTTTTTTAAAAAAAAACATAAGACTATATAGCCTCACTTCAACTAAATAAAATGATTGCATAGAATTGAACTGATTAAAATAATTATTTAAATTAAAATTTGAAAAAAATAATTTAAACATTTAAAGCCAATTTAAAACAAAATAATAATGTTAAAATTGAAAATTATTGTTTTTAAAATGTTTAAAATAAAATATTTTAATAATTATTAAAATATATTTATATAGTGTAAATTGGTGGGGCTGATTAGTCCAACCAATGTGGGAGAAGTTGCTTCCATGGGATTAAAAAATCTCATCCCATACAAGCAACAAACATGGAAGATGGGTCTATCCGATAGCCAATTTTTTGGCAGTTTTTATTTTCCGAAAACGATTTTAAATTTACGTTTGTTTACCGTTTTTCATTTTGTTTTCAAAAAACAAAAACAAAATGGAACAAAACCAGTGTTAAAATATTTAAGCTGTCTTGTTGTTTCTTTCTCTACTGGATCACTGTCCTTTGCAAAGCCCAAACCTTTGTCCACCCGATCCTGATCTTGGCCCACTAAAGGGCTGGATCCCTTCCTCAGAAATTGGCTTCTAGACCCATATTGTCTTGTGAAACAAGGTGGGCCTATCTGTTTCCCTTCTTTTTGAGCATTTACCCCTCAACAAGTGGGAATTTGAAAAAGTACCCCCCTCTAGACTCACTTTCCATCAGAGAGGAGCTTGATTCGTCATCACTATCCATCCTAAACCTGCCATCACACTTTTCATCAATCACGAGCTTAGCATTATAAAAGGAGGGTAGCTTTTGTTTGGTTTTCGAAATTCTAATTCTGAACCCTTTTCCTTTATCTGCAGCTGTCACAAAACCCTCTTTGTCAGCCTTATTTTCCAGATTAATACCTTTGACCACCTTCCTCAATCTCCTGTCTATCTCGAGCTGTCCTACAGCCTTTGTAGGAGACTTTTAAATAACATATGTATATAATCTAATATGAAATGTGTTTTCAGATATTTCTTAGTTAGATTTTAGCTTTTCATTTGTTTTGTTAACAAGCTACTTAATTCAATCATTTTAATTTACACTAATCTTGCATTACGTTTAAGTTTTACCACCTCATCTTGTCATTCTTATTCTACCCATTAATTGATACATAACATATCATTTTTTTAATTATATAAATATATATATGGTTGGGTCATGTCACGTAGCAAAGTTAATTCTGATTTGGTTGTGGTTTGAAAGCTATATATTTTCCACGTTTCGGAGTCTAATGTATACATATTTTCTATTATCAGTTCGTCCTGACAATAAATATATCATGACGAAAAATGTGGATCACTATATTTACATACTTTGACTCAAAGTGTATGCACTTGTCAAAACTTCTCTATAACCTATGGTCCACATTCTTCATCATGATATATTTATTTTCTGGACGAACTAACATTAGAAAGATTGTATATATATATTATATGAGTATCACTAGGTTTCTCAAATTCATATCCAAATGATGTGGTATGTGAGTTGTCAACATCCTGTAAATCATGAGATTATATAATGAGTGATGTGATGTAATATTGTAGGAAATATAGCATTACTCATATTATATAGGGCAAATTGAACAAACATACCTTGACATTTGACCTAATTGCCCTTATAATCAAAGATACCCTGCCGTCAGTGGTGCACCATTAGACGTTAACGATTGAGGGGCAAAAATGTATTTTGGCCTATTAATATGAAAAAACTTTATTAATTATTTAAATAATACTTAATTATTAAAAAAAAAATGGATGGAGAATAAATAATATCCACCATTGAATTGTTTTATTTTTAGTTGGAAAAACAATTTATTTATAAAAAAAAAAGGTTTGGAAGATTTGAATTTTTTTTTTTCCAGATCTCCTTCTCCGAACTCCATCAGATGGAGTAAATTTGCTCCATCATAGATGGAGATCTTCCACTTGTGATGGTCAACCGCACAAGAAGGTCCATCATAGATGGAGATGGAGAGATGGAGCTCCATCTCTAAGATCTCTGCCAATGACCATTGCATATGGAGAAGAAGCTCTGTCTGCGATGGTCCATCGAGAAGAAGCTCGATTCTCCATCTAAGATGGATCAATTGATGCAAACAAGGAAGTGTGGAGAACTTCATCATTGACCTGTTCCATTACACCATTTTTCCATATTGAACTTTCTTTTGTTTTTGTTTTTTATTTTTATTTTTGGTGTGGACTTTAATATAAAATATACATTAGGAGTATTTAGTACCTTTTATATGGTTAATAGAGTCGACGGTTATCTTTAACTGTTGACCACTAACGGCTAGTTATCTTTGTACAATTATGAGCAAAAGTTGAATATTAGTGCAATTAGATCAAATGTTAGGGCACATTTGTGCAATTTACCCTATTATATATTGTATTAGTTTAGACTTTAGATTAGACATTGATTAGTTTGATATTCCTTTTGGAAAGTTAAAATTAGCTTATTTTATAATTTTAATATAAAATGATATTCGATAAAACTTCCAATGGATTATCGAATATCATTATCTCCTCCAAATCAACGGGATTATTTTATCCCCTGCAATTTGACTGTTCTTCTTCTTCAATGGATTAAAAAAAACAAAACCAAAAAACAATTTCAAATGAACACAGACCATCACCAACACCAATCATCACCCAACTCCCACATCAGCTCCCATAGACCACCACCACCAACATCACCAACAAGAAATAGAAACCTAGAAACTGACACCCAACCAGAAAAAATTAGTTCCGGCCTTTTTTATTTTATTTTTTTTGGCTGAGACCCACCAAATATCAAAACCAAAAAAAAATAAAAAAAATTCAAGGGGAGATGATTTTTAATCGTCAAACCCAAAAATTTTTTTGAAGGGGAGATGATTTTCAATCGTGAAACCTAGAAAAATGAAAAACAAAATTGAAAAATCAATCAATCATCTATCACCACCACAACCACCATCGGAATCTAAAATCCTCCCACATCAAAAACCCAAAACATAATCACCCAAAACCCATAAATCCAAAGCACTCCCACCATCAATTTTTTTTTCTTCAAGAGTGAACTTATCTTCTGATCACATGACTGATAATACGGTATTTTCAAGTTTTTTATATATATTTTTTTACAAACGAAATTTTAAATAAAAAAATTTAAAATTGAGAGAGAGAGAGGAGTTGAAATCTGGAAACAGAGTTGAAGAACATAGAAAGAAGAAGAAATTAAGTGTGAGAGAGAGAGGATCCGATCAAAGAAAGAAGAAGAAATTAAGAGAGAGAGAGAGAGAGAAAGGCTCAGATCAAATCTTGAAAAGGAGTTGAAGAACAGAGAGAAAGAAGAAGAAATTAAGTGAGAGGGAGGATTAGAACGAGAGAGATAAGATATTTTTGGGTGGAGAGATTTTTTTTATGTGGGTGGAGAGATAATTATAAAATTTCTTTTTACATTATTTTTCTCCAATCCCATTACATACCAAACACAGGATAACACTATTTTTAGTTCAATCCCATATTGCACCAAACACAGGAAACATTATAATTAAGGGTGCCGATATTGATACCCATAAAACTTATTAGTACATCCATATTTTATTAAAAAATTTAATTACAAAAATAGCCCAATAGAAATTTACCAATAAGGACAAATTACTTTAATTAAAAATAAACCAAATACTATATACACTTATTAATTACACTAATATCTTAAACTATATTTCTATATTAAAAAAAAAAAAAAACTTATGATAAACCCTAATTAAACTCTAATTTTATTTCAAGTTTCAAACTTTCTTATTATCACATGATTATCATATTGTTTTTGTCTTTCTTTTATGTATATTTATGAACTCTATCAATAAATTAACAATAGCTATAGATATCAACAAGTTTTTTTTCTTTTTTTTTTTCTTTTTATTATTTTAAGATAGCTATATAAATAAGAGAATTCTAGATTGAAAATCTCTTGACCCTATATACGGTTCCACATGTTCCATTTTATAAGGCTCCTACATTCGAATATTTCCAAAAGTAAATTGGACCATCATTAAAAAAAGATTTAATTCCAAAAATAATATGATTTTTTTTAATAAATTGGGTGTGATAATAATTTAAGAGTGTTTATAAATAATATGTATTAAAATGAATATATTTATTTCAATGAGGGTGCTATTGGCATTATGATGGGTGTTTATAGTAATATTTATTTTTAAAATTTTAGACATGAGTATACTTATAAAAATGGGTGTACTAATAAGTTTTATGAGTGTCAATATCCGTACCCTATAATTAATCCAATCCTATCCAATCCAATCCAATCTCTTAAAAATAGTCAAATCTTATTTCACGCACCAAACGCACCCTAAGAAAATTCTTCTCATTCAAATCTTCTCATTGATATATCCGACAATAAATCAAACTTTCGGATATATCACATAACATATAAGGTCATCTCCAACCCAAAAACCCCTTTTGATGCAACTTTTGCACTAACAATTTTAATTTTTTTTTAAATTCCTAATTTAACCCTCACATACTTAATTATAACAATATGTATTCTAAAAAAATATACCGTTGAAAAGATCTCATTGAGATCTTTAAAATGACACTAATATTGATATACATATTCAATTTATTTATCAATTATATATTTAAATAATGTTAAACTTTTAAAATAATTTAAATATTTATTTGGAGAATATTTTTTTTTAAATGTTTTTTTAGTGTAAAATTTGATGTTGAATATTAGAATGGAAAAAAATTTAGTGTAAACATATTCCCAAAAGATTCCCATTCAACTTCAAATTTCAAATTGGAGTAGTCAGTAGAGTTTTGTGCCTAACATTGGAGTTGCACTAAGAGCCCTATTCATTAGAGATGTAACCAAATTATATTTTTACAAATGAACACTCAAGTCATGGTTCACCTGCCACTAGCCTATGTGTGGAAAGCCACAAATCTAGTTGTGATAATTAGTTAGATGATAAGGACAGCCCTTTTGTGGGCCATCCCGGCCTGAATGTTTTGGAAGAATTTGAAAACAAAAATGGAAAAAACTCGACTTTGACAACAAAAAGTTAAGAATATCAGAATTCACAATGACCAAAAAAGTTTAAATGATTGATAGCTCATGTGTGTCTCTTTCAGTTTAGACCGATTCAGAAAGTTTATTAATAAACAATGTCGACCACAGTATGGACTTTGAATATTTACAGGTCCCATCTTATTCAGGATGCTTGAAAGGCAGCTGATAGTATAACCTATTGTAAATTGCAACAAATCCTGCAGATTTCCTTATGTCTTACAGTTACATGCAGTTTACATCTAGTGGTGCTGTGATAGAAAACATGTACGTATACATCAAGTACATCCATCCAAGCTTCCAAATTAATACGAAGCAGGTGCAAAATGCCTGTTACAATACCTCAGAGCAAGATCTTTGCCAAAATAACATAAAGTAGAATGTCTACTCGTCGTGAATGCTAAACTTTGATAGAAACATGCTTTTCAATCCAATAATCTGTAATACATTAGATTTATTCTCCTGTAAGTAAATGAATTTTTACGGATGCTGAAAATGATCAAGAACTTATACACCTAAAATAATAATCACAGGATCTAGAATAAGATTATGACCATGAGAATCGGGCAGCAATGATTAAGTGGAAATCTGTCAAATCCCTAAGGGTGCGTTTGGTACGCGAGACAGGACGGGACGGGACGGGACAATTTTCTCTTGTCCCGCGTTTGACGCTCTATTAACATGGGACGGGACGGGACAAGGTGGGACAAAAAACCCAAAAACTTGTCCCACCCAAATAGGTCGGCCAGACTTGTCCCATGCATGGGACAAGTCTGGAAAAGACATTTTTGCCCTCAATTCTTCCAAAAATTACAAAAATACCAACTATAAAATAAAACTCAAACCCATTTTCATGCTTCTCTCTCTCTCTGAAACCCACCCATCTGGCCATCTCACATTCTCACGTTTCTCTCTCTCTCTCTCTCTCTCTCTCTCTCTCTCGCTCTCTCTCTCTTCTTTGGCCGACCGCCGATGGTGAGGAGCAAAGATCTCCGTCTCTCCCACTTGTCTCTCCCTCCGTTCGACCTTCGATTTTGGAGGTGGTGGCTGGAGATGATTTCGATTTTGAGAAATCGATTTAGGGTTCTCGATTTGGGGGTTTTTGATTCACGGTGGCTGGGTTCGTGAGGTTGAAGAAGAAGAGGTTTGATGAAGAATTTCAGATGATTTCGATTTTGAGAAATCGATTTAGGGTTCTCGATTTGGGGGTTTTTGATTCACGGTGGCTGGGTTCGTGAGGTTGAAGAAGAAGAGGTTGATGAAGAAGAGGTTTGATGAAGAAGAAATTTGATTTTCCAGATTTTTCTTCAATTTTCCAGATTTTTTTTTTCAAATTTTGTGTATATAATGATGATTATAGATTAATGAAGAAGAGGTTTGATGAATATCTCAGAATTTGTTTTCGATTTGATTATGATTTGATGAAGAAGAGGTTTGATAAAGATTTAGATGATGTTTGGATGTTTGAATCTAATTTGATGTGTTTAAGATTTTGATAAAGATTTCAAATTTAAGTAAAAAAAAGGTTGATCTTCCAGTAAAAAAATGGTTGAATCAGATGTTGGTGGAGAGTGGAGACCAATCTCCAGATTGGATCTCCACCGTCCATCAATCATGATGGACGGTGGAGATCCAATCTGGAGATTGGATCTTCACCTCAATTTATATATATATATATATATGTTTTCATTTTTCAGTTTGTGTTTTTTTTTTTTTGGTAAATTCTATTTAATCTTCACCATCCATCACGAATATGAATGGTGGAGATAAATTTTAAAAAAATATATTTTAAGAATATTTTGAAAATTTATTAATTTGATCCCAACTATTATCTTAAATAATCTTATAAAATTATTAATCAATAATATTTTTCAATAACAATAGGCGCATGTTGGTCATTTGAACCTCTTGTCCTGTCCTGTCCCAACCATACCAAACGTATAATAGTACAGTCTACAGTTCTGTCCCAGGCATTCCAAACACAATACGGAACAACATGTCCTGTCCCGTCCCGTCCTGTCCCGTCCCGTCCTACCTTGTCCTGTCCTATGTCCGTACCAAACGCACCCTAAACTTTTAGTAGCTACTCCAACTCAACTTCAACTCGAACCCCTACTCCAATCTACAAATATAAAATATATTTTCTCTCTCTGTGTATGCTACAAATCTAAAATATATAATAAAACATGCTTTTGAATCCATTATACATTAGATTGATCATTTGGCAAGTAAATGGATTTCTAAGTAACAAACACAACAGATGCTGAACAAGTGAAAAGGATCAAGAACTTGGTCATGCAATTCTATATTATAACTAAAATAATCACAGGATCTACAAGAAAATTATGACCATGAGAATCAGGCAGCTAAGGATAATTAATCAAAAATCTGTCAGATGACTCAGATCCCTAAACTTTGAGTAGCTGTTCCAACTCAACTTCAACTTGAGCCCATGCTCAAATCTACAAATCTAATATATGTTTACTATGCGCATGCTACAAATCTAACATATATTTTCTTCTCTCTGTGCGTATGGATTTGTGTGTAATTCCCGTGTGAAACAATAGCTAAGACCTCAAAGTAGAGAGCAATGATGTAAATATATAGATCAAGGGAAATGCTATTTCATCCCAATCCCTCGGGGAGGAGTAAGGCTGTATATATTTGTTCTAATGTTATTCTTCTTGCATTTAAAATCAAAATATATGTATACAACATAACAAGAAAACACACCAATGCATTATGTGGGTCATCGTCATACCACCCATTGGAGAAGCCTGCAAAGATGCTTTCGGCTACCATTACGTAAACAAGCATAACGTTCATGCCAATCCATTCTAATGGCAGAAACATGTACTTCAAATCCCAAATATCAACATGCATGACACAATATATGCATCAGATCAAATGATATTAGATAAGAGAATAAAACAAGCTTCCATTCTAGTGGTTACTTGTGCATAACGGTGAACTGCACATATTATGAGATTGGAAGATAATATATGTTTCACATTATTACTGAAATTAGAATACCATGTCAATAGTCTTTGAAGACCATTTTTTAAAATACAAAAAAAAAAAAAAAAAAAACAACTAAGCACAGCAACCACAACTAAACTAACTCAGAACACAAAGCATCTGGGCAAATGTCCTGCCACACTCTCTCTCTTCTAGAAGAGATGGCCCTCGAATCCAAGTTATGGGCCAAGGTATTACCTGCTCTGGGGATAGCTTGACATTTAGAAACTTGGACCTCAGCACTCCTCAAGGACAAAACCAATATTACTTTTAAGAAATCTGCAGTCGTTGATGGCAGCTGCCACATTACCTGCATCCGTTTCAACCCAACAGTCAGTAGAGTTAGTTCCCTAAAATACTGAGGTTATAAAGTATATTCTGTGGCTTTATCTCTCCTGTATAAGCTAGTAGGATCATATTCCAATAGAACCTTATATATATCCAATCAAACCCCATATTGTCTCCTCTTTGACAAAGACCCGAACTATTGAAAATTACGTGTGTTCGGTTGCCTTTGCTACCCTTGGTTACGACCATATATGTCACACAAACTCCAACCCCGTTTTAAACCAAACACAATGCATTCCTATGTCTAGATCGTGTCACCAATAGGATCTATGTCTCTCGTCATGTCATATTTATCGAAACGAAATTTCCGTTCACCAAAGAAGTCAGCCGTCAGTCCCTTCCCAACTCGCACGTTGTCAGCTCTTGGCTTAAGTCCCTTACTCCCGCTGTCAGTTCTACACAAGAAACACCACAACAAATTGATCCTAACTCCCATTATATTGATCCTACCCCACACGATATAATCCATGTCCTAGTGTCCTCACATGTGCCATTGTCCCAACTACACACAACACCTCCGAGTCAACTCCCACCTCCCCGAACCCGATCGCAACACACCGACTTCACAGCCTCGCCTCAAACTGCACCCCTTCCCATTCCCCACCTCGCACCCCGAATCGAGTCAGCCCATCACCAAAACGGAACCTCTCCCTCCCACCAGAATTATTCAAACCAGATCCAAGAACCAGATTTTCAAACCAAAAGTGATCCTTGACCTCTCGGCCACCACTCATACTCCTCCACAAACCGAACCAACCTCATTGACACAGGCCCGAAAACATTTGGAATGGCGTCAAGCCATGAGTACTGAATATGATGCCCTTGTGAAAAATACCACGTGGGATTTGGTTCCCTCTCATCCGTCTCAGAATGTGGTAGGCTGCAAATGGATCTTTCGGATTAAACGCCACCCTAATGGCTCTGTGGCTAGGTATAAAGCAAGATTTGTGGCGAAAGGATTTCACCAACGTCCTGGTGTCGATTTTCATGACACCTTTAGTCCTGTAGTGAAATCAGTCACTGTTCGACTTATTCTTACAATTGCCGTTACTAATGGCTGGCCTCTACGCCAGTTTGATGTCAATAATGCTTTTTTGCAGGGTACACTAATTGAAGATGTATACATGGTACAGTTGCCTGATTTCATTACTACCACCAAGTTGCAGCATGTGTGCAAACTTCGAAAGGCGATCTATGGTCTCCGTCAGGCTCCACGTGCATGGTACACGGAACTTCATACATTCTTATTGGCTGCCGGATTTGTTAACTCCAAATGTGATGCTTCCCTCTTCATCCGTCACCATCTTGGGCACACACTGTACCTCCTCGTCTATGTTGACGACATCATTGTCACTGGTTCTTTAGACTCTCAGGTTCATGACTTTATTGCCTTCGTGGCCCATCGGTTTTCTCTGAAGGATCTAGGTTTCCTGTCATTCTTCCTTGGTGTTGAAGCTCACCGTTCTCCACATGGGCTCTATCTATCTCAGCAGAAGTACATTCGCGACCTCCTTGTCAAGACCAATATGATTGATGCTAAACCGGTCTCTACACCACTCTCACTCATTGAAACATTGAAATTGAATAATGGCAGTGCACCCACAGATGCAACTCAATATAGATAGGTTCTCGGCTCTTTGCAATATCTCTCCCTCACACGTCCAAATGTCTCCTTTGCAGTGAACAAACTCTCTCAGTTTATGCACCGACCAACCACAAACCACTGGACAACTATCAAACGTGTACTCAGGTACCTCAGGGGTTCTCTTGATCACGACTTACTTCTATCCCACAGCTCTCCACTTCATCTTCATGCCTTTGCAGATGCTGACTGGGCAGGAGATCCTGATGATCGACGTTCCACCACAGCCTATATAGTGTTCATTGGTTCAACTCCCATCAGCTCGAGCTCCAAAAAGCAACACACAGTTGCACGATCATCCATTGAAGCGGAATATCACGCTATTGCCTCGGCTGCAGCTGAACTTAATTGGATCGGTCACCTCCTTCATGAACTTCGAATTCTTGTACCTACCACCCCTGTCATATATTGTGACAATGTAGGTGCTACCTATGTATCACTACAAGAAATTTAGTCTTTCCAGACAAAATTTTAGGAGACAAAGCAAGATTTGTCTGGAAAGGTTACCTTTCCCGACAAAATGAGTTTCGTCTGGAAAGATAACGTTTCGTCGGGAAAGGTAACCTTTCCCCACAAAACTCAAAATTTGTCGGGAAAGGTTAAAAAAATTTCCCAACCTTTCCCCACAAATGAGTTTCGTCGGGAAAGGTAACCTTTCCCCACAAAAATCAAAATTCGTCGGGAAAGGGTAAAAAAAATTTCCCAATCTTTCCCCACAAACGAGTTTCGTCGGGAAAGGTAACCTTTCCCCACAAAACTCAAAATTCGTCGGGAAAGGGTAAAAAAATTTCCCAACCTTTCCCTACAAATGAGTTTCGTCGGGAAAGGTAGCCTTTCCCCACAAAACTCAAAATTCATCGGGAAAGGTTAACGAAATTTTTTCCCAACAAACATTATATTTGAAGGGAAAAAGTTAATTAAAATTAAAAAATATATATATTAATTAATTAATTAAAAAATATATATGCTAAAAAATATTAAAAGTCACCACCACCAAACTAATCAGTAGTGGACACCCGATACATAAAACTTTGATTAAATAAAATATAAACTATATTGAAATGGGGATGGGGATGGGGAGAGGTCCCCCCATCCTCATTTCCCCATTTCCGCTAAAACATATATAAATATAATTATATATAAATAATTATATTAATATGTGTATATTTATATATAAATATATTAACATATGGAATGCTTTTTTTTTATATTATTGTTAATTTATAATTTTTAGTCAAATGGGGAAATGGGGGAACGGGGGGAACAGAGAAACGGGGAAAAACGGAGAAAATGGGGAACTGGGGTTGGGGATGGAGATACCTCCACTCCCCAAAAAAAAAAAAAAAAAAGATTTTTCAATATATGTTTGTCATTCAAATTAGATTTTTGATTAGTTGAATAAATTTAAATTTATCTAACAAGTTTTTTTTTTTTTTTTTTTTTTTTTTTTTTTTTTTTTTTTTTTTTTAATTTCTAACAACTCATAGGTTATATATAAATATAATGCAAATGATAACAGATCAAGCGTTGTAGTCCAGCGGTAAAGGCTTACCACTTTGATATGAGGTTGCAAGTTCGATTCCTCATAACGACAATTAATTGTAAATATTATCAAGGGTCGGCCGGCGGTGGTCGATGGGCGGTGGTCGACGGTGGGGAGGCCGGACGACGGTCGACGGTGGGGTGGCCGGACGTCGAATTAATTTTTAAAATTCTAAAATCTTTGCAGACGAATATGTACTCTTAGCAGACGAATTTATTCGTCGGCTAAAACCTCTTTAGGAGACGAATTTATTATTCGTCGGCTAAAACACTTTTAGGCGACGAATTTATTCGTCGGCGAAGATGTTTTAGCCGACGAAACAAATTCGTCGCCTAAAAGTGTTTTAGCCGACGAATTTGTTTCGTCGCCTAAAGAGGTTTTAGCCGACGAAACTCAAAATTTCGTCGGCTAAAACCTTGCCCGACCATGATGTCCCGACGAAGCGGCCGACGAAATTTTTTCGTCGTGTAAGGTCTTTCCAGACGAATTTTGACCTTTCCCTACGAAATTGGTTTGTCTGGAAAGACCAAATTTCTTGTAGTGTATGCGCAAATCCTCTATTCCACAGCCGCATGAAGCATGTTGCTATAGATTTTTTCTTTGTTTGGGATCAGGTTGCGCGTAATCAGCTGCGTGTTACAAATGTCAATACGAAGGATCAGCTAGCTGACTCCCTCACTAAAGCTCTCTCCCGTAAACATTTCCTAGATCATATGGCCAAGATAGGCGTCCTCGCCGAAAGCTCTATTTTGCGGGGGAATATTAGCGGTAGTGACTCACAAGACAACAACTAACTCTACCTTGCTGTTACTGCCGTGTATAAATAGGATTGTATAGTTAGCTTGTATTTTATTTTAACTCTATCAGACCTGATGTATCTTGTATAAATACCCTATATCATGAATGAAAAGCTAAGGCATTATTCACACATAATTATTTTAAACCTATTATAGGCCACTCTCCTCCCACATCATCGACATCAATCAACAACTACAGCTACACCACCATAGTTAAATAAAAGTTGATTAATCAATGAAATAATTTATAAAGAGTTGAATTAAAATTAATGGTTTCTGAAAGCAAAAGGGTGCGCATCAAATGAGTCGATAGAGGTTGAAGAAGTGAGAAATAAGGAAGTAAAGACTGGTATAGCAACTGTAAAGATATCTAGGGCAGCAACACACTTCGGTTTCTAGTTATTTCGTTGGTATGAAATGTTACCATAATCGACTATGATTGGCAGGTATTGGTGAGTTGTTTTGGCTTTGATTTCTGCCATTTTTTGAAGTCCCAAAAACCCAACACATCATCGTGTACACCACCAAGAAAGTGAACAAAAACATAAAGCAATTTGTTGTTATCAAAAATGCTCTAGGTTACAGCTAGTCAGCCACCATGTTAAAAATCTAGCCCCAGAAACCATCATGCACATCATCCATTGTAGTTGAACCAAAAACATACAAAATGGAAAGGCATAAACACGCCATCATGTTTAGATACACTAATAATTACACAAATATACAGGGTCTTCAACAACATAATCAAATTCAAAGCATTGATAACATAATTAACATTAGATTTTTTTTTTTTTTTTTTTAAAAAGAACAGGGTTCGGTGGTTTCGGTTGGCAATTGAAACCAACTTCTGTTGGCAATTGAAACCAACTTCTGTTTCGATTCCTTTAACTTTTGGAGATTGCTTGCTGCCATTGAAGTGAAAGTCAGAATAGAGAGTGAACATGTTTTTTAAGATGATGATGGATAGACAAACATGTGTGTGAGAATTGGGTATTTTGGGTATTTTTTTTTTATTTGGATATTTCTTGGTGATGTGCCCAGTTACGTTAAATACAACTTGGTGACGTGCCTAGTCACGACACCTATAATCTCTACCTCTGACCATTTACGCAGTGTCAGGCCCAAGCCATCCTAATTCAGTTAGTAAGTTATGGGCCTCAACTCACTTATTGGGCTTTTACTTGATATTCTCCATTTCCAATAAATGCCCAATAAATTGAGTTGAGACCTGTAACTCGTATAAAAGAAGCTGTATTTTTCTTCGTAAACAAGACACTCTCCTCTTCTTATCTTTTTTCTCTCCGCAAACTCAAAACACACTCACAAAAGTCATCTACATCGATCACAGAGAAAGATGGAGACTGCCAGTTCAACTTGTTTATTTATCATACCAAGTAGTATGTGGATTTAGATCTACCATAATTGATAATTACTTTTTTTTTTTTTTTTGAAAAGCTGATTTATAAGGCACATGGCCAAGACAGAATACACAACCTGAGCAACCACCACCATCAATCACCTGCGACAGGGGTTACAACATTGATAATTACTTAATGGTTTGAATAAATGATGAGATGATGAGATGATTTGAATATACCATGCGTGTCTCGCACATTTCCAGAAACAAAAACACCATAATGTTCCTTCGAGTCCATGACCAGCAAATCCAAAAAAAAAAAAATGTTTTCCTTTCATAATCGGGAAATGCACCAGAATCTGGGTTGGAAGCACAAGTTTTGTAGTAATATCAGAATTGGTGAGAAGCTTAGAGATTATAAATTGCAGCATAGCCATGGCAATGCAGCGTAGCTCTACAATCAGTATGAATATGATTAGAAAGGCAATGTGTGTATATATATAGAGCTAGGTCTTAGAAAGGCAAAGGTATCTGCACATGTGGATTGTGGACTCATACATGACAATGGCTTTTTTTTTTTGATGTTGTAAACTTGTACTACTTTTGCCTTTGAATATGTTTAAATGAGTTGATTTAAAAACAGACAACGTCAAACTATTGTTTTAATACTTCTAATGTGATAACCTGATCGCCAAATTTCATGGAGCAATTTGGTTTCAATAGTAACATACAAAATTTTAAATAAATTTGTATCTAATCTAATATGAAATGTGTATTCAGATATAGGAGCAATGAAAACATAATTTAAAATCTTGAATTGTAACAATCCAAAACTCTATATGGATAACAAATTAAGTCAATCATGCTTTGTTACTAAAAGAAAAGCAAGTGTAGAGAGATCTCTTTCCTATGTTCAAAGGAATTGCTGCAATAAGCTAGAAAACAAAATAACATTAGAATAGGATTTTAAATAGACATTTTTTTTTTTTTTTTGAACAGCACAACTTTATTAGGCAACAGCCAGAAAACAAGCACAAAACAGGGGAAACCCCCACCAAAGCCAAAAGCCAAACAAAAAGGCAAAGAAACAGGGTCAAGAAGAAACGGGAAACAGAGCCCAACAACCAACAAGAGAAACCCCAGGTGCGAGCCTAAAAATCCCACAACAGCTTATCTCCATCAGAATTGGATCCCGCTTTCGCAAGACCATCGGCCACGGAATTGGTCGATCTGGGATTGAAAATGACCTAGATACCCTCCCTCGAATCTAACCAGCACCTGATGTCGTAAATCATATTCACATGCTTATGGTTACGAAACCCACTTCTATCATTCACCCACGAAACGGCGACCTTAGAGTCACTAATAATAGAAATATCCATATTACAAAGAGCAGAGGAAGAGGCACACAGCATACAAGCTTTATGAATGGCCGAAATCTCAGCCGTATTAGAATCCTGAATCCCAATGAAGTACGAGAAGAGGCCAAGAACTTGACCGTTATGATCCTGAAGAACTCCCCCAATGCCAGCTGGCCCTGGTTTCCCTCTGGCAGAACCATCGACGTTGAATTTGAAGGACCTAAGAGGAGGAAAGGACCACTCCTCCGCCTTCCGAGAATGCCTTTTTCTAGAGTCCACACATAACTCACTAATGTTGAGGAGCAGCGAATTAACCGAGTCAGACGAGCCACTGTTAAGATTCTTGAACCACCAGACGATCCTGAATTTAACAGTATCCAAAACCACATCAAAATCGATCCCCTTGTCTTCAAAAAGAAGCTTGTTTCTTGTCTCCCACACAGTCCAAACCAGAGCCACGAAAAGGGACCACCAAGCTCTAAGATTCTTAGCCGAGGGACACAAACCAGGCCACCCATTGTACCAATCCACCAGCTTAGAATTCTGACAGCTACTGACCCCCCACCAGCTGATACAACTCTGCCAAAGCCCCCAAGTCCAATGGCATTTAAGGAAGAGATGATCAACAGTTTCAGACTTCAAGCCACAAATCGGACACAGAGAGCAAAAATAAAAAACGAAACCGAAACGATTAATAACATCGCGAACAAGAACCCTCCCTTTAAGTAATTGCCACAGAAAAATTTCCACCTTTGGAGGACAAATACCTTTCCACAGGCAGCCAGAAAGAGAAGAAGTAGAGGGCTGAACAACTTCGAAACTTTTACGAAAAGAGCTAACAGAAAACATACCCGTCGAGTTGTGAGTCCAAACAATCTTATCATCGATCAACTGGCGAATGTGAAGATTATTAATGACAGCCATGAAACCTTCCCAACGTCTGATCTCCCAGCCAAAGAGAGGTCTCCTCAAGCCAATATCCCATCTCCACTCATTACCGTCCCAATGGCCTAAATTCTGAATAAGGCCCTTCTTGTTGGAGGATAGAGAGTAAATCCTAGGGAAGACATCCTTTAGAGGGGAGGAATCCCATCTGATGTCTTCCCACAGCCTATGAAGATGCCGTTCCAAAAAAAATATACATGAAGACGTAAAGCCATCAAATAAACTGATGCAAAAATTGCCATGACATGAAAAAGCATATATATCATTCATGCCAATCCATTCCAATGCTATGGTGCAAGGGAATGCAACAGAGATTAATGTGGACAACTAGTCAGCTATTGCTTTGTCAAAGAATCCGGTGTTCCATGACCGAAGTAATCATATTGATACGAGGTTTCATTTCATTAGAGATTGCATTTCGAAAAAGGAGATCCATGTTTGATTCCAGAATGTTCAATTCGTTTGCGGATAGTTTAGCGAAGATGGGATCGAATTGCAGGGGTGATTTTGTTGAGTGGAGCGTTTTTTAATTCTGTTTCTGTGGCTGCTTTGTGGCTGTGTTGTGGCGTTCTGGGTGGGTGGGGGGTTTTTGCTTCTTGCTTTGTTTGGGGGTTTCTGTTTTGCCGGTGTGGCTGTGCTTGTTGTGTTCTTTGCCTTGCTGTTGAATAAAGTCTGCCTTTTCAAAAAGAAAAAGGAGATCCATGTGAAATATGTGAAGTTAGAAGACCATATTGCAGATATTTTCACCAAGCCTATCAAGGTTGGTGTTTTTAGCAAGTTGAGAACTTTGCTTGGAGTCTTGCAGGAAATCATGTTTAAGGGGGGATGTTGGAAGTTAAACATGAATTTATAGTAAAATATATACATGAACCTTGGAGGATTTGACACATTCATCTAGAGGTTTGTGTTCATGTACTTGGAGGATACATATATTTGGAGGGTTAATGTATTTAGATTATCTATGTAGTATTTAATGTGATGCATGTATGAGTAAGTTCTTTGTATTGTAGTTATGAGAGTAATCTAGAACTCCCCATTGAGTCCTATAAATAGTTTGGTGTTGTAGGCATTTGAGCAAGTGTGAGGAAAACTGAAAATATATTTGAGTGGTGGTGTGATACAAATATTGTATCAATTGATAGAGTTAATAGAATTTTTATTCTCCTCAAAATATCTTTCTTCTTATTGGTATGAGTGAGTTCCCACCATCAAAGTTTTCAAACATACGATTAGTATGAATAGAAAAAAAAAAAGACAAGAAAAAGAAGTTGTACAGACCAAAACTTGTTTGAAAAAGTGACTTATAATGTCTGCTGATCAGAGAGTTGAACAAGCATGTAGGGTTTATTTATAATAAGAGAATTCTTGCATTGATGGGATTGGGATTGCCTATATCTTTGTTTCTAGACATGATCACTAAGAAAAGTAATAAAATCAAATGTTCCGAAGGAATAATAACGAATTTAACCAAGTTTTGGACTGAATTCGCTATAAAAAAACCAGTGACAATATCTATAATTTGTCCAGAATAGACAAAACTTCTATTTGGACTCACTCACTTCGCTTGTTATTTGTTAAACTTGTTAAAAGTTACTTGTTGAAGGAGTCAATCAACTTTATTATCCATCCATTCTTCATTTAAACCAAGTTTTTGTATCCTGACGTGTCTACAACTCTACAAGTAATCAAACTTCTTTGTATTTTTTGTCATATTACAAAGTATTCATCGATGTGTTCTTTTGCTTGGAAAATCTCACCATCAATCTTGTTGTTTCAATGACTAAATCCCTCTTATTTAACTTGCATCAAATAAATCATCATAGTTTCATGTTACTATGCAACATTGTTGATCTTGATTGTTGATCACAATCATAGTCACGAGGCTGAGGTTTCTTACTGTTAATAACAAGACAAAAGTGTGTTCCTCAAGTTTCCGAGGCCTTAGCAATTCTTCGCGGGTTGCAGCTGGCTGAGGATGCAGGATTAGGGCCAATTTGTATCGAATCGGATGCAGCTGTTGTGATGGATTTAATTTGTGCAGTTGTGCTGACTTTGGCTGATGTCGGAGTGGTCATTGCAGATATAAAGCTGATGATGAGTAGGCTTCAGCCTCAGGTTCTTGGTATGGTTTAGTTTATCTTTTTCAGACTATTATGTTTGGTTGGAAGATTGTCCGCTCTGTGTAAAGAATTTGGTCCTGGACAATTGTCCAAGGTGATTGTTGTTTTGTTTTGGCTCTCTCTCAAAAAAAGAAAAATAAATGGCAAACCTTTAAGGGCGTAGCTCATCTGATAGATGGACGAACTTTGGGTTTGGGGATTTCCAAATCGGCTCGAATCCTACTAATTGTAAAAATTCAAAATAACACATGTTTTAGATAGATGAATAGATTGATACCGTCAAAAAATAAAAATAAATAAATAAATAAAGATAAAAGTATGTTTGTTTATGAAGATAATTAGATGAATAAACAAACGGACTGTTTATTGGGCCATTATTGGGTATTTGCGGCCTGTTTGTATTTATTTGGGCCGATTCTCGGTGACGTGCCTCGATATGTCACCTATAATTTCTGGCTGTGACTATTATTTGGAAAAATCATAGCATATTATATATGTAATTAAAATGGCAAATTAAACAAGATCAAACACGACAAATAATATTAGAATTAAATGGACACGTCTGGATTCGTGCCCTGCTTGGATTTGTTTTAGGTCATCCATGCACATACACATAGTAACTCACTACGTTCTAAAGTTCTTCCTCCATCCCTCATCACCTCTCTACTTCTTTGAAAATCAACTGTAAATGGCAATGATGATTATCATGTGAAGAATCCCGAATCCGGACAATCGGAGTACATGACCGCCGGCGTCATTAATCTTTACTGATAAGTTTAAATAAAAAGAAATTAAGTTCTAACTTCTAAATTCTAATCAATTACTTCTAAATTAAGTCCTAATCACCACCTCGGCTTTTTTTTTTTTTCTTTTTTTTCCTTTTTTTTTTTTAATTAATAAAAGGTTCTTTCATTTTATCTTCTTTATGAAAAAAAGTAGAGCTTAGTGGAAAGGTAAAACATAGACCACAGGTGTCCCCCATGCTAAAAGCAAACAGTAATTAACTTCTATTTTTTTATTGATTTCTTTTATTTTCTCTTTCATATACAGATAAGGAGCAAATCAAGTAGCATTCATTCATATTGTGATATAAGTACAAAAAATATTACCGTGATTATGGGATAATCATATACTCGTCATTGTGGGATTTGTTTTGTATATTCTCTAGTATATATACCTGCAATGCAACATATAATGAATAACGGGTATGTTTACTAATCAAGAATTATAATAAGGAAAATAAAACTTAATTCTAATTTTTGATTATAGTATTTATTAAAATCATTTAGAATCAAAATTTGTGGGTTTTATACACAAATTAGACCGGAAAAAGAACGTAATTCCCTCTCACCTAATGAATCAAATTCTCTTTCTTGATTCATATAAGCTAGACAAGACAATGAGCACCTGACAGACGTTGGTGTGGGCCAGCCCAACTTAAGTGTTTTGAAAAATCTCTGTGGTACTATGGTATAGTTGCCTTTTTATCTTTTTGTTTATTTTCACTCCTAACTTATATATAGATATATATATATATATATATTTCTCTCCTAACTAGTGTCAACTATGTGTTGTTGCAGTTTCATGTGTTAACGTGTTATATAAATTGTTGATTAAATGTAGGGAGGATGTGCACGTTAGGATTTTTCACTGCAGGTTGGTCTTTCGGACTTGGATTCTCTTCTAATTTTTTTTTATTTTTTTTACATAGTTTTAGGCCTAAACATTAATGGAAATTACATGTTAAGATTTGTTAAATGTTTTTCGCATTTTCTCTCATGCAACTATGCAAGTAAAATGGTCTTTCAACCATTTTTTTTTTTGGAAAGGGAGCCAAGAGAGTGAAAGACCACATCAAAAGAAGCAAAGTTGGCAACGCAGCAAAAACAAGAAACAGAGACCTGCAGCGAAGACAAATAGACCAATAACAGAACAACCAAGGAGCTACAAGAGAAGAAAAAAATGAAAGAAGGTTAGGAAATGGTCTTTCACTTTTCACTAAGCTTGAAAAAATAAGGTTAGGAAATGGTTTTTCGCTTTTCAATTATGTTAAGACTTTTAAATTCCAATAAGTCGACAATAGTAGGCCCTACAAACGAGAAAGTCTTAGAAGAAAGTCTTAGAAAATGTGAGTAACTAGGATTTAATAAGTGTGAGCTAATGTTGGCCTATCACTTTCCACTTTTATTTTAATAAGTGTGGTTTGCAGGGCTTATTCTTAGTTTTCATGTGCCGAAGGTTGACTAGATCTCGATGAAGATTAATGAATGATTGATGAGTTTCGTGTGCCGAAGGTACAAGCGACAATAGGCTAGAAATGGCACATGACATCAGTTGACATCAGTTTTTTTATTCACATGACATCAGCTTTGAATGTTAGGTTTTTGACTTGATTCTCATTCTATATATAAGATGCCATTCTGTATTTTGAAAGTATTACCTATGTTCTTTTTCATGCAAAAGTTGATAATTAAGTAAAGATTTTATTACCATGGCAAAATGTGGCAATAGACTATATTCAACATGGCAAATGTCTCAAATAGTTAAATTTGAATCAATATATCCGTATGTGATATATAAAAATAGAGTTTCAAAAATTAATAGCATTATTTGTAGAGCCTTTTATCGTTTGTGGGCTTACCACTAGCTACTTTATTAAATTGAGTTTATATAGCACCTAAAATTGTTTTGGGACAAAAATACTTAAATCTTTACTCCTACTCCAAACAACACAAAATAATGCAGCTAGCGCGCAAAGGGGGCAAATAATTTGTGTATTCTCTTAGAAAAAAAAAATGAAGAAATTAAAACCAAAAGAGATAAATTAGACATTAAAACTAAAACAAGAAGATGATATATAAATCGATATGGAAATCAAAACAAGAAAAAAAAATATATTACACAAATAAACATATTTAAAATGAATATATATATATTTGAAGACATTTAGGTCTTAATCCTAGATTTAATGATCAATTAGCAAAGTCTATTTTGGACTTGCTATCAAGTCCCAGATTGAGACTATGAATCTGAGATAAAAGTCTTGGTCCCTATCAAAGGCTAATTAATTACTATGTAAGTCTCTTTAGAAATATTTAGGTCTCAATCGAGACTTATCTAGCTTGTGTCTTTTGAGACTTAAAACGAGACTTATTTAAGTCTCAATTTTTAATTTCATTTTGGTCGAGACTTAATTTCTTGTCTTTATGGTTCATATTTATGTCTTTTTTTTTTTTAAAAAAAAAAATTTTGTTTTTTAAGGTTAAACAATCCTAAAAAAATCCAATTTTCTACCCTCAGGATTGAACTGAACTTTTAAGATTATGACGAAATTTGTGAGTCATTGATTAAGTTTAAGAAGAATTTGACTAAACTGAAGTATGTGAATATAATGGTTGATAGTTGTGGAACTTATATATATAAAATCCGTTCGTCCTAAAGAGAAAAATACTATATATATAGTTGTTCTCTCATAAGGGATCCCTTATTTTAATTTCTGTAAAGACTTTGATGAGATCACATCCATTTTTATGAATTTTGTTCTGAATTTTCTTTGTGGATGATATGTTTAATGAAATCTAATACCAATTAATGAATAAAATTTCAGAAATTTTCAAGTCCTACAACTATTTTTCTTGAATTTTTCTATATTTTTCTCATTTTTCGATGTCTTTATATTTAACAAAATTGGGATAAATAGTTGTAGTACTTGGAAATTTAGTAAATTTTATTGATAGGTAGATTGCATTGAACATATCATCCATACAAAAAATCCAGACCAAAAATTAAAACAAATGGATATAATTTCATTAAAGTCCTTACCAAAATTAAAAAATAAGAAATCCATTATGAGAGAACCATTTATTCATATAATATATATATTATATAAGTAAATAGATCTCATATAAGGGATCACTATAACTCATTTCACGTCACATATTCGAAATCAAAGAAGTTTTTTCCAATAATAATGAAATTCGTAGAGAGAAATAGAGAGGAGAAAAATAGTGAGAGAAAATGTTTTTTTTTTTCTTTGGTTGAAGTGATGCCGTGTCTGATAAGTGATAAGAGAGAAAGAGAAAAAAGAGGGAGTGACAGTGTGCGATTATAAGAGAGAGAGAGAGAGGAAAAAGAAAGAAAGAAAAGTGAAGTTGATAAAAGTGAAATGAAAAAAAAAAAAAAAAAAAAAAAAAAAAAAGAAAAAAGAAAAAAAAAGCTTAGAAAAAGGCAATGATGATGGGAAGATTTTCATTTTCGATAAAGATGATGCCATGATTGGAAGATTTTGATATTCTAAATGTAACCCAACTTTGATTAAAGAAGACTAGAAACACTGGTAGGCCTTTTTTATGGAATATAATTACCTTTCAAAAAAAAAAAAAAAATCACTTCTTTGAAACAAAGTTCAATCAACATCCATCCAGACCTGTTTACAAATAATTACTTCTTTGTTAGTTTTTTTATTAGTTATTTTATTTTTTTTAACAAATTTACAATTGATCCAAGCCTGAGGAAGATTATAAATGAAATATGAAATTTTAATTAGTGAATGAATTTAGTATATATGGTAGTCAGGTAGTGGTACTTATTTATTTATTTGGTGACATTAATTTGGGCAGTGAAGCTTATTTAACTTGCTCTGATTTAAGTTAAAAAAATCGATTAATTAATCATGGATGGTATAATTGTCCGGGGAAGTTTTATGATTAGTATGAATATGATTGTAAAGAGAAGAATGGTGATGCATATAATAAATATATAATTACATAGATCTTGGTACTGGTAGAAAAGATAAGTTGACAAAAAGAAAAAGAAAAAGAAGATTGTCACGATTTTGCATTGATTATAAAAATTTTCGAATGTAGGAAAAGCTCATATGTATTGATTATAAAAATTTATAAAAATTTAACCATTAAAAAAAAAGAAAAAAAGAAAGAAAAAAGAAGGTATCTTTTGGGTGAAACTTGTTAGAATCAGAGCAAGTAGAAAGCTTCACTGGCCAAATTCAATTCAAGTAAAAACTAAAGTTTTTTTTTTTTTTTTTTTTTTTTTTTTTTTTTTTTTTTAATATAAAAAGATTATCTTTATTTTTAAATTTTAACAACTAAGAGTTTTTTTGGTCATTTGATTAATTTAATTTTAATTTTATTGAAGATAAATGTACTTTTGTTTAGGAGATGAATGTAATTTTGTTTAATAAACTAGGGAAAAAGCAATGTGTAGATTGATATAAAATCACAAATGAAAAGTGATGAAAATGATTATGAGAGAGATGTGAGGTACGAACTCTCAAGGAAAATGAAAATGATATATAATGAAACAAAAACAAGTATGGCATCCAGTTAAATTCTACCAGTACACTAGAGATTTATCAAAATGATTCACACAATTTTTTTTTTAAAATTATTATTAATCAGAGGAAATATCCCTTTTTAGCAATGAAATTAAGGGGTTTTCTATTCTTAACCTGGATTAGTGTTTTTATTGCTTTTAGCAAATAATCCATTGAAGAGACAAAATTACCCATGTTTTTCCTATTTACTTTTATTTTTTAAAACTAATTTTCTTAAATAAATAAATAAACTTTTATTTTTTTTTATATTTTTTATTGGAAAGTGGGTTCTTTCTTAATTTTGTTTTTCCAGATCTCATCCATGAGCATTTTATTTCCTTTTTAAATTTAACAAAAATTATCAACTTGTTGAGACCGTACGTAAATGATTTTGGTGGTAGCATGCATCCTGTGCACTCAAAATTTTCAGTGCGAGCGTGTTGTATTGATTTTTTTTCTTCTTTTACAAGTAGATTAATTTTGTAAAAACAAAAGACATTTCCATAGTGAATTGTGATGATCCTACTTTTTCAGATAAACACAACACTCCACTTTTTTTTTTTTTTTTTTTTTTTTTTTTTTTTTTTTTTAAAGGAACTGACAATTGTTTGAAAATGCTTGATACATTTTTGAGATACTTCCCATATATATTTATTCTAAAAATTATGAGAAAATTCATTTATGTCTGATCTCAACAAGTTGATCATTTTTGTTGAATTTTTCCATGAGTTGTCAAAAATGTTTTTGCAGACTCTAGTAATACAGGTACTTAACTTAAAATCTTTTTTTCCTATTTCTTTTCACTACCTCTTACTCTCTCTCTTCACCCTTACTGTTGTGTAAAGTTGTTTTGTTATATTTTTGTGTTATATGGTTTCAGGAATTTCATCGTGTAGTCAACAAATATAACTTCTCTCCCTAACTTTCAACTTCCTCTCACTTAATTTCTCTACCTTTCTCTCAATAGGTTAGAAAACCTTTGTGGGGTCAATTTCTCGGTTTCCCATTGAAAACCCAACACTCAATTCAAAGACTCTATTTCATTTGAGAATACAAAATGCAATTCACAAAGAGAAAATAGTTAGATAATTAGGTTTAATAAAAAAAATGATTTGTTTAATAAAAAAGAGAAATTTTAAGAAACAGAGAAAATCTGATGTTGACTAACATAGAGAACAAATAAAAAAGGTTCAATTTCGTAAAAAAATCATATGAAGCTCTTGGATTCGTGGGTTCTTTCTTAAATTTGTTTTTCCAGATCTCATCTATGAGCTTTTTATTTCCTTTTTAAATTACTTTGCTTTTCAATTATTTTTTTAAATATTTTCAAAAGGAGTGATTTAGTGTGGTTTTTTTTTTTTCAGTTATGTGTCACCCACTCACCCAGTTACAGGGCAAATGTGTCCACAATCATTTTCCTTTTATTGTAATCAATGCATTTAGATAAAGCATTGTTAATGATTATTTACTAGATTTTTTTTGAATGAAAACTTCATTTAAAAAAAAAAAAAAACAAGAAACAGGACTAGCATGGACAATCATCCAGGACCAGGCTCTAGGGCCGTCTCCAGACATTTCAGTGCCCGATCTATCTCTTGATATTAACAAAAATCGGGGCCCCATATACCAAATACAATGTAATTCTTCACCTTAAATAAATAATTCTTTATTTACCAAATATAATGTAATCCACATAAATTAAAAAAATATATATTTATCGTATCTAAAAACGTTAAAACAAAACATTATTTAAATTTCTATTCTTCTTGCTTTTTGAAGAGCAAATTTTCTAATTACACTACTACCATCAAGATTTGATAACACTTTTTTTTTTTGGATAGATAACATAGTCATTCCACTCATCCACTACAGCAATAAGAAGAATCATATGCCACAAAAACCAAGGACTGGTTTTAAAACGTTCCAGACTATTTAAAGAAAGTAATAGAAACAAAAAGAAGAAGAATTCATGGGAGATAACCATAATAATGCTCATTCCATCTTGATGAATCAAAGCTTTACCCAACTGAGTTACAAACGGTTAGCTATCTATTAACCACAACCATGATACTAACAGAACTACATATCAATTAACCAGAGAAGGCAACTAAATCTTTTCAACTAACAGGCCTTATAACGAAAAGAGGTTGGAAAAAACCCAAAGCTAAAAGTAAATGCCTAAATGGAAATAAAGTAGGCGATTGAGTACAATACACATCCACCTTCCCACGGCACACTCTCTAGTCTCTAAATCCCATTTAGATTGATTGATTTACCACGATATAGAATCAAAAAAATTCAGCCTTAACAACATTTACCTGTTACAGTAGCAGTTTTTTCCTTATCTAGATGAAGTGACTGGCAATTGAGCATTTATACGAAATAAATGTAGCACAATAAACTCAAAGTTGCTTTAAGCTCACACATTAATCCTCCAACAAATCCATTATCCGCGCAATGTGCACTAACGTGCAATCCATGCAATCAAGGTAAAACTACTATAAGAATCTCTGGTCAACGAACTATCTAACTTTAAGCATCCTCTCATGACAATAAGGTCTCTCAATTTTTCCAAAAAGAACAGCAAAAGTAATAATTGAACACCCACTAGAGTAACATCAATCAGATAATGAGTGCCCAAAAACATGAGCTTTTCTATTGATTATCAAGCAAAGGCAAGTCTGATCAGAAAAAAAAAAAAAAAAAAATAGTTTTTGAGTCTTTCCAAGAAACAAATTTCGTTTTTATTTTTATTTTTTGATTTTTGATTTTTGATTTTTTTTTTTTTTTTGGGTTTTAGTAAAAAAAATTCAACCTTCTAGCTAGACTTGTGAAAACAAAAGGGGAAAGGAACTACAAGTTCAAGCAAAATCAACAGTTTTAGCCAAAAGCCCTAATTGAGAGTTGAGACTAGCAAAGAACTTGAAATGCTTCTCTTAAAGTGCTGACAAAGAAGCAGAATTTAAACCATATCACGCACAATTCATACAAGTTTCTCACAAATTTAACAAGTAGAACATCACAAACAAGTAAATAAATTCCAATTAAATGTACCCGTAACAAAAAAATCAACAAGAGAGCCAAAAACACTACCTCTTCAAAGCAATTCGATAAGAGAGAGACAGTAGGCCAGTAGACCAGTAGTTGTAGAAGTAGGAAGCCGGAAACCCAACCGAAGAATACGATTTCGGCTCGCCTCTGGAATTCAAAGATGGAACAAAATCGTCATAAATTAGGTTAGCAACTAAGATGAACAATTAAATGATGTCTGATAAGAGAGAGACAGTAGGCTAGTAGTTGTAGAAGTAGGAAGCCGGAAACCCAACCGAAGGATATGATTTCGGCTCGCCTCTGGAATTCACAGACGGAACAAAATCGTCGTAAACTAGGTTAGCAATTAAGATGAACAATTAAATGATGTCTGATAATGTGCTTTGTTAGAAATTAGAATTCAGTTGGGTCTTTCTTAAATTTAAATAAATCGGATGTCTTAGATTTGGCCCTTTTTAAAATTTAAATAAATTGGATCTTGGAACCCCTGATTTTACAAAAGATGAAAAGGTAAATAGGACCAATTGGGGACCCCAGTGAACTGCTGGGCTTGCTGGCCTCATGGGCCGGCCCTGCCAAGCTCCTCATAAGGAGGACAATCCTCAATCCAGAAACAATCAACAATGGAACACAAAGCCAACTTGACAAGACTAAGAGTGACTTTATTAGTTTCTAGAATTATTTAATAAATTAAATAAATATGAATTCTAATAATAATTAGGAGAGACGAGATGAGGTTGGTTTGGTGGTAAAACCCATCACACCTACACCATGAGGTTGTGGGTTCGAATCCTCCAATCCTCCATCCAAAAAAACCCTGAATTTATATAATACTTTAAAAAGAAATAGTAATTAGGAGAAGTTAATTTATTTTGTAAACTCGATTATTATTCTCCACCTTCTAAAGCATATTTGTCACACCCTTAGTGTATTAATATTAGTAGCAGTAGTTAGAAGTTAGAACAGAAAAGTCAAAGAAACATACGCATGTTCAAAAAAAAAAAAAAAAACATAACCACGTAGGCATGTCTGCCATATTCCCAAGTGCACCAATTAAAGCATTAAGCAAACCAAAAGAAAAGGGAACCATATATGGTGGCCCGCCTATAACTTTGCTTCCTTGACTAGTTGACTTTATCATCTAAGTAAGTGATTTTATGGCGAGATGTTTGCATTAAAGTATCTCTAATTCTAAAGTGATTTAGATTTTAATAATTTTTTACATGTCAACATTATTAGTTATTAATTAATGATATGTAGTTTCACATTGAGTAGCAATGAATATTACATTGAAGAGAAATATTTTTATTTTTCCTATTTCCTATATAATTTTTTTACAATTCAGTGTGGCAGTGAAGATGTCTTGTTTGTAGACTATGTAGTGTAATCTCTAATGAGTAATACTATTTTGTCCAAATTTTGTATCCAAATCTGATGCATAAATGAATGGATTATAGTGATACCATATTATTTAAGCACCAGATTTAAGCATCAAATTTGGATAGAGTAGTATTATTGATCTCTAATTTATTTGTTTTTTTGTTTTTTTTTTTAAGAAAAAAAGGAAAGTTTGACAAGATTGAAATGTGGAGAAATCAATCATATATAGCATACTATATATATATATATATACTCAGTAAAAATGGCAAATTAAATTATTAAATAAGATCAAACACAACAAGAACTATACTATATATAGTACATTATTGATATTTAAAAAAGAGCTAAGCTACTTTTCAATAAAGGAGGAAGAGAAAAAAAGAAAAAAAAAAAAGAAAAAAAAAGCTAGAAGTGAAAGGACCAAAAGTACACAATGAAGAATGCAAGATTGAATATGATGAGTTCACGGAATGATGGGACCTGCTTCTTCTTCAACTTGTCAACATAATAATCATATCCATTGGCTTTCTCTAATCCCTTATAAATACAAATTTCAAAGCCAAACGAGTACCATATATGGCTTATGACTACACCTTACTTTAAAATCTCTAAGATCCTCACCCAGTCTGATATTTCAAAACCTGTGCTTCCAACCGAGATTGAGGAGCATATGATCCCGTTTATGAGAGGTAAACATTTCGTGGATTTGACTGCTGTGGATTCAAGGAACCAAGTGTGGCCACTCCGTTACTACACTCGGCCCAATGGAAATAGAAAAGTTCCCGTCTTCACAACTGGGTGGAGTATTTTTGCTGACAAAAAATGTCTTCAAGCCGGCGATGAACTAATCTTTTCTTCACATCAAGTTAGAGCTGCTGATGGAGAATTGAAGGTTCTGTTT
Source organism: Acer campestre (assembly GCA_954870605.1). Lineage (NCBI taxonomy): Eukaryota > Viridiplantae > Streptophyta > Magnoliopsida > Sapindales > Sapindaceae > Acer > Acer campestre. The sequence goes on from OX940801.1 coordinate 752,841, forward strand.
ATGATTCAAGCGACCAGACTAGGTCCGGTAAGTACTTTTCAGGGTCAGCCTATTATTAGGCTTGATGTGGAGCACTTTCTCTGACTTTGAGTACTACATACATTGATACACGTCCTCATCTTCTTCTTCAAACCCCTGTTGTTTGTGTGCTTGTGTTTTTTTTTTTTCTTTTTCAAACCCTTGTTGTTTGTATTTATGTTTTTATTTATTTTTTATTTATATATATATATACAGTGTGATGGTGATCTTGTATTTTTCCAAATTCTTATTTGCTTATCTTAAAAAATTGAGTATTGACTATATATATATATATCTTCAATGTTTTTGATGTTCTTGTAGTTTGTCTGCTTCTAGCAAGAACATGCATGATGTATCATCTTAGCAATATGGACATGATAAGTAAACTTCAACATGAAAGCATATATACTGTTTTCAGCCTTTTCTTATATATTTTCTTTTTCTTCTATTATTATCATATATGCAATTAGACGTAAACAAGTTTTGGACTGAAGCATATTAAAAACAGTGACTGATATTATATTATTATATAATTATACGAATATATACAGGCACGGATGCAGCATAGGACGAGGGGGTGCCACTGCCCCCCCTGAACTTTTGAAAATTTACAAATTTACCTATATTATAATTTTTGTAATATCTTTAATTCTTAGATTTTTATGTTTTTGCCCCAATTTCATTTCTTATTTTTCTATAAACAAGACATATAATATTTTTTTTTCCATCAAATCACATAAAAAAATATCTTTTATTTTATATATAGTATTTATTTCGATGTATCTTAAATATAAATGAAAATCGATCATAACATATATGTTATATCTCAACTAATATTATTTTCATTCAAATAATTTTATTCTCTCTTACCATATTAATTATCTCACTCATCACCCTAATACCATATTATAGTTTTGACATGTTATTTATTTTTACATAATCAATGTGTTAATTCATATAATTAAAACATATCAACCAAACATATACTTTTTTAGGCAAGATGGGGTTGACCTATTTGTATGCCCCTCACACCCATGACCCATACCACGAGATTATATGTTTAAGTCTCTCCCTCTATCCAAACCCCAAATTATTATAATATTTCAAAAACATATATACGTATATTTATATTTAACTATTAAGATATTTTATCAAACAAACTTTTTTATTTTTTTAAAAATTAAAATAGTTTTTGGATGTTAGAAAAATACAATTAAAACAATTTAAATTTTAATTAGTTTTCTAACTCCTAAACAGTAAACACTATTATTGAATCTTGAATAAAGGGCCATAAGATTTTACTACATTATTTTTAGAGTAATTATAAACATTTGAACTCTATAAATCAACTTGTATTATAACTACTAATGTTTCAATTGACAAATAAATACATATTAACGGTATTTTTTTTATAATTTTTTTAAAATAGTACCCTCTAAAATACACTGTATAACTCATTATATTTTACGATGCCCCTGCTGGAAATAATTTTTGGCTCCGTACCTGAATATATATGGTTATGTATATAATCGCCGGAGACAAGACAATAGATATATATACTTGTTCACTTTATATCTTCGAATATGTGTGTTCTATATTACAGTAGACAACAAAAACTCACTTTTCTGGTGCTCAAAAAAGAAAAAGTGATTTCTCAGAATATAAAAAAAAAAGTGAAGCTTTTTCTTGTTCTACAAGTTACAACTAACTCTAACTCTTCAAGTGTTTAATTATAAATGTATGATAAAAGTAATTCCAACTTGTTGATCATTAAACTGCACATAAGAGCATCTCCAATGCAAAACTGACTTACATATCAATAATTATTGACATGATAAACATAAAAAAAAAAAAAAAAAAACTTGATAGACAATTAATCCAATATTTGGTCTCCAATGCTTTTATCTAAAACACAATTTTTTTTAATGATGTGTCTATTTTTTTTCTCTATTTTTTTTTATTTTATTTCCTTACCAAAAATATATGAAAAATTAATGTCAGTTTTAAATGTTTGCTGAGTCAACCTAAAAAATAGTTGTACAACAGACCGTCTGAAAGTGGACGGTCATGTTGACAATGTCTAATATTTTTTTTATCACGTCAGTTTGATGTTGAATATGCACGGCTGCATTTGAAACACAATTATTAACATAAAGTCTATTTATTTTACATGACTTTTTTTTTTTTTTTTAACAAACTACATTTATATTGTAGATGCTCTAAATTGAAGTACGATGATGTCCGAGTGTGACTAACTTTATTGCTATACGTGTAAAGATGCTTGACCCCATAAGATCTGCAACTCACTTATTGGGATATCCTATTGTCAGCGTCAAATATTTTATTATTGATTTTTAAATTTAAAAAAGAAACATGTAAATCATTATACTTTAGTGATCTGTATATAAAATTGACTGGGTGAATCTATTTTTAATCAAATATAGTAAAAATAAAAAAAAAATAAAAAAAAACAGATATAACCGGTAATTTTAAAAAGATCGTTTTTCAATGGTTTATGACCAATAAAAATACAATTTTATCAAAATATCCTCATTAAATGGATCGCAAGCTTTTTTTTTTGGATTACATAAAATATATGAGGTGTATGAATGGATCACGAAACATGTATTTGAGTCACGATTGGATCTCGCACTTTTTTCTAAAACATAAGAGATTGCAGCTTAGTTTAAGGTTATTTAAGACCTATTTTGGTGTTTGAAAACTGTATTTGATTTAAAAATGTAATTTTTTTTAAAATGTTACTAAATCTGATAAAAGCACGGTGAAGGTATATTTTCGTTTTCAAATAGCCCTTTTCGTTTTTTGAGTTAGAAGCGCGTGTTTTTAGACAAAAGTTTTCAAGAACACAGAAAACGATACACTACATTTAACGTGTAAAAATTTAGCAGAGAGAAAACACCAAATTATTGTTCTCAACTTTTTGTTCTCGATTTTCTCAAATAGGGCCCACATTCAATTTTTTTTAGAGTACAAATCATTCATTCTGTTTACTATTTAAAAAAAAAAAAAAAAATCATTCTGTTTACGATAATAAAAATATGGGTTAGGCTAAATTAATTAAAAATTATGACTTAAAACGTTAACTTCAACATCACAACCATACGTTAACTTTTAATCCAATGGTTGAGATTTAAATGTATTTATAACTCTTAAATTAAGAGTCAATGAGTGGTTGAGATATTGAAGTCACAATTTTAAGTTATTCTGATCTGACCCTAAAAATAATATATAGTTATATATATATACAAATATTTTGATATAACACTATTTAATCATTAATAAGTTATTAATTAAGATTAATAACTTATTAATTTTTAATAAATTATACATTTGTTTAATCATTAATGACTTTTAAATAGTTTACATTGTAATAATTTTTAATTAATAACTTCTTTATTCTCAAAAGAGCTAAGTTTCGCTTCTTGAAGGAAAAGAATGGCCAGTTTTTGCTTCTCCAGTAAACTGCGCACCGCTCTCTTCTTCTCCCCTTTACCTAATCCTTTATTATTCCATGAGATAGTTAACATTAACAAGAAAAGAACTAACACCACATCACCAACACAAACTACTGGTTGTCGATGTTCAACCTTGCCTCATCTTCCAATTCTCTTCTAGCCACCACCACACCTATCTCCTCTTCCCTGCCATTGAAATTGAAACCTAAAGCTACCCCTGTCTCAATAACTTTTGCTATTTCTTCCTCCAAGTTCCAAGTTGCCAGTTCTGACTTCAAAAATCTCTATTATTAGAATATATAATTGAACACATGCATATGCCAAAGCTTTACGTAGTCACGCAATTCAATTAAACATCTATAAATCCATTCTCTTATGTAACAGGTAGATAATTTTTTTATTTTATTTTACCTGCACTGCACAGTGGTGATGGTGGCTATAAGTAAGAAATTTAGATCCTCTACTGATTGATCTGATCATTTTCCTGATCTAAATAGATATACTGATATGTGTAATCAATGACTAGATTTATTGCTTTTATTTATTTCATTTTTATTGTATTTAAATACATAGTATTATCTTGAAATGTTTTAGATTAGAAAAAAGATCATATCAATAGAGGATCCTAATCAATAAGTTAAAAAGAAGTTGAAAAAAACGAGAGACAAAGTCATAGACAATTAGACATGCAGTATTTTCTTTTTGTAATATGAACTAAAATCAAGGTCAAAGAAGCAAAACTTTAAGAGTGCAATTGGCACGCCAGATTAGGGGAGCGTGATTGTACTATTTTTGTTCTTATTTTTAGGTCCCCAATTCTTATTTGTTGTGCTTGTTCCTCGGGTAAAACCGGGTATTTAATATGTTAAAATAAGTGTTTCAGGTATTTTTGGAGTTCAGGGGCATTGGCGTGATTTTAGAGAATCAAGGTCAAAGTGAAAATATGAATAATATATTAAAGATTCTGTGAGCAGCCAATGTTATTCCAATTCAAAAGGGAGATAAATTTGGCCTTATACAATGTCTAAAGAATGAATTGGAACACAAATAAATGGAGGGGATTCCTTATGCATCCATTATTGGGAGCTTAATGCATGCATAGACTTGTACCAGATTAGACATCAGTTTTGCTGTTGGGATGTTGGGCAGATATCAAAGTAATCCAGTATTGGATCATTGGAAGACTGCAAAGAAAGTTTTAAAATACTTGCAAGGAACAAAAGATTGCATGCTCACTTATCGAAGATCTTATCAACTAGAGGTGATTGGATATTCAAATTCAGATTTTGTTGGATGTGTCGATACTAAGAAATCCACATTTGGCTATTTATTCCTTTTAGTTGGAGGAGCAATTTCATGGAAAAGTGAGAAGCAGTCATTGCTGCATCCACTATGAAGGTTGAATTTGTGGCGTGCTTTGAGGCCACAGCTCACGGATTATGGTTGCGGAACTTTATTTCAAGACTTGAGATAGTTGACAGTATTGCCAGGCTGCTGAAAATTTACTGTGATAATGCCGTAGCAGTTTTCTTCTCTAAGAATGACAAGTATTCGAAGGGTGCTAAACATATGGAGATAAAAGACTTTACCGTCAAAGAAGAAGTTCAGAAACAAAGAGTGTCAATTCAACACATTAGCACAAATCTTATGGTTGCAGATCCATTAACCAAAGGATTAGCACCAAAGACATTTATTGAGCATGTTGAAAGAATGGGTATTATTGGATGTCATTATTGATAATTGTATTATGACTTTTATGGTTTTTAATAATATTGACACTCTGAGCTCACTTAATTGTTTCTTATTTATCCTATTTTCTATTTTGTATACATTATTGAATTTGATGAATGATAATAGGAGTTGTCTTTAACAAAGACATTAAAGTTGGACCATTATTATAAATCTCATTACAGATCATGCTAAGCAGAAAACTAATGAAGTGGTACTTGGAATGGGACTATGTCGAAACAATGACATACAACCGCCATGACTCTCATTATTTTTTCTTCTTAACTGTGATATAACGTTATAGCAATAACAGAGGATTTAACCTAATATTATTGTGCACATTATATATATATATATATTATTAAACCATGAATGTAATGTCACATGGGTCAAGTGGGAGAATGTAAGAATTTAATGTGACCCACATGACACATATGATATATAAACTATCAGATATTCTAATTTAGTTGTCTGATCATTTAACATTATAGTTTAATAATAATTTGTATGCTTAAATCCTATTGGCTATGAAGAGATGTGACTCTTCTGTATTGAAGAGATGTGATTCTTCTGAATAGTTGTGTCTCGATGGAAGACACTGTTTAAACTTTATATATACAGAAGTCTGGTCCTCTCTCTGCCTAACATAATTATTAGTACTCTATTTACATCAATAAAACTACATTAAATAAAAGAGGTCAAGAGAGAGAAACATAGATTACTTCTTTTATAAATTGTCTTCATTTAACTTTGTCTTTTCCAGATAAAGTGCAATGGACCAAGGTATATTTTGAATTTATTTAATTATACTGTGAAAATCTTGGTATAATTGTTATCTACATAATATTTTAGTTTTACACATTGAGCCTGATATGAGTCGACCGTGACTCAAGAAATGAAGGACAATAAATATGTGTGTATATATATATAGCCACAGGCAACAACACAACCAGGGCAAAGCAAAGGCAACAAGAAGGCAAACACACCACCACACATATATTGAAGGACAATATATATTATGACTCAAGATGAATATATCGTAAATACATACATTCCTAGATTTTTTTTATATATTTCTTTCTTTATTTTATTGAGTAATATATTTTTTTCAACTATGTCTTGATCAAACAGAGCAATGGGTTTTGGAAGAGTATTTGTTGGGATGGTAGAAAATAAAGTTTATATAAGGAGAGAGAGGAGAAAATCATATATAACATAGAAAGAGGGAAAAAAAAAAAAAAACGTAAGAGAAAATATTACCTGGATTTAAATAGGAAAGTGAAATAGTGAATCTATAAGAGAGGACATATATAGGAGAGAGGGAAAATTAATGATAGATAAAAGAGAAGGAAAAAAGGAAAGAAATAAATTAATTAAATCTAAATCATCCAAATCTCACCTATCCAATGACATATTAAGATAAAACAATACATGTGAGGTTCGGATAATTTCTTTTTTTGACAGTATATATACACCTATCAGTATTTTTTAAAGATTTTTACTGTTGATAGGATTCAAACCGTAGCCCAAATAAATACTCACACAAACCAATACTTGTAAAATGCATATGGCAGGACTAGCTATTTGGATAATTTTATTTAGTTTGAATTTGATAGACTATTAATTGATGCATGCATGCAAGCTAGTGGAAGATTAAATAAAATACGAATTTCTAATTAATGAATGAAAGATTTTTGATTTATATAAATTATAATTAGAGGAAATGGATCTAAATACTCCAAATTCAGCTGAAGTTTTGTGAATAGCACTCAATAATATAAGTTTATATAGCATAAAAATAAGTGAGTGACAAACATGCCATTCTTATTGGGCCTTTTACACAGCGTATGTAAGGCCCAATTCCATCCGAATTCAGCTAGTAAGAGATGGACCCAACTCACTTATTTGTAAGAGATGAAACAGTAAAAAGTCGAATGGTGATTGATTCTCATCTTTTGCATGTTCATGTTTATATATAGTAAACAGTATGGAGAAAAACGACACCAAAATTGAATCCTTATGCTTTTCATTGTTTTCACTTTTAAAAACTAAAAGTAGTACATTAATAATATATACTGTATAAGATATACATTTATGAATATTGAAAATATCAAATTCAATTCAATTAATACTTCTATACTATGATAGAAGTAGAAAGAAGGTGCAGCTAGGGTTTTAGGAGCAGGGCTCTGATACCATAATAGATTCTAATATTTGTGGAAGAATTTTGATCTTACTCATTCACTAATCAAATGTAATATTTATACACTTTACAATACTCACAATAGGAAAGTAATTAACCTACTTACAAAAGGAAATACTTGAAGGTTAAGTGTACAGGTAATTGAGGTTTTATGAATCTATTATACTATACATATTTATTTCTAAAAACAACTTTGTAAAACAAAATTGAATGCAATTATTGAAATTCCTTTTTTTTTTTTTTTTTTTTTTTTTTTTTTTTTGTAAGGGAAATTCATTATGTTATATGTGTCTTCTTTATATGCAATTTTGAGAAGTACTATATATGACCACATTTACATGTCACTATGATCTTGCATTGGATTTGACTAAAGAGAAATAAAAATAAATAAGGGGTTGTATGTTAACGTTTTCTGTTTTTTTTTTCTTCATTTTTATTTGAAAAAAAGAAATTGATTTTCATAATTTTCAGATTTTAAAATGCGTCTGGTAGCAATTATTGAAAATGATATTCTAAGAATGAAAACATAAAACATGTGTCAAGTAGAATTAATTTTAAAAACCATTTTCAACTAAATGTAACTATATAACCAAACATTCTATAAAGTTTAATTCAATTTTTATTACATAAGTTTTAACTTGTTATATAAGTCATACAACCCGAAATATTGTAATACATTTTATAACATTAATTATTATTCAAAGTTATATGAATGCACAAAGAATGGAGAAAGACAATAATCTAAAACGTTTTATAATATTAATTATTATCCTAATTATTATTCTAATCAAGTTATATGCATGCACAAAGAATGGAGAAAGACAATAATATAAACGTTATATAATGTTAATTATTATCCTAATTATTTTGACACTAAGATAAAAAATATTCTTTGAATGCATATTCATGAATATAATGACTATTAAATAATCACAACTATATGCATTCATGAATATCAATTGTTTCATTTTCTTAAAAGTTAATGCGACGTATCTCTCTATATATAAGGATAAAAAAAACTCTTCTTAGAATTCATGCCATGGTCTGTTACTTGAATGCGAGACATGGCAAATACACACCCATAAATATTTTTGTCTAGGTTCAATATATCTTTGTCAAGGATGGTTATTATGGATGATATAGGAAAACAAGTGAGTCTTCCAACTGAATTCTCTTTTATTGGTCTTTGATTCATTTCTTTTTTGATGCAAATCTTGAATTGTGATGATGGGTAATTTTTAATGTGATCCATTAATTTAGAGGGTAGGAATTTACATACATATGTTACTGATTAAAATTCAATATCATCTTTTGGGAGAATATATATATATATATATATATAAACAAAGGAAGAAATAATCAAGTCATCAGCATGGATAAAAAATACAAATTGCCATACCTATATCTCTTTGATTCATATCGAATGAATCATTTTTGTTGTTTTATTGTTTGCTGATTTAGATTTTAGGATTAGGTTAATTATTCTATGACTCTTTGATCCATCCAACTTCAATCATGCTCCGGGTATAGATTTGTTAACACTTTTTGAACCCACATTCAGCGCTCTAGACTCTCCAGGAAATGCAACTTTTTTTTTTAGCTTCTTCTGAGATATATATATATATATTAATTAGAGTATTTATATATATATATATATATTAATTAGAGCTAATAAATACTCTTATCTTTTCTTTGGATTTGTTTTTTTAGAGAGATTTGGATTATTGGATAATCAGTTTTCTGTGGTTAACTTGCAATGGTTTTTATTTTTATTTTTATTTTTTTATAAGGAAATTCATTAAAGAAACCGGCGCAACCTAACCATGACAATTTGCCAGGACCAGCTCCTCCACGCAAGAAGGGCAATAATCAAGCTAGAGGCTATCAACAATAGAAGACAAAGATAATTTTGTTATCCAGCCTTTGTCAAATGCTTTGGTTAAATATTCAATATTCCATGCGTTTGTCTTCCTCTTCTATCTATCTCTCTTTATTATTATTTTTAATCTTTAGTATTATTATTATTATTTCATATATTTTTCTTCTTTCATTTTCACGTTGAACTCACTACCAGAATTTAGGGTATGTAGTGGCTATTGGGCACTCAGTAGTTGGTCACCCAGTAGTTGGTCACTTTTTATTTTTTTATTTTATTTTAAGAGAGTAGTTGCTCACTCTTGATCATGCCCCGAAAAGACATTTCAAAGAAGAGTGAATGTTAATAAGAAATTTAAATTCTTTTGATATTTCTTATTAACATAAATATTAAATATAATAACATAAATATTATGACTATTTATACTAGTTACAGAGAGTTTAAGATAAAAGGAAATCCTACTCCTAAACGTACAAGATTTATTTGTTTCACATAAATACTATTTCCTTTTATGACAAGTATTCTTGTAAAAAGTATTCCTTTTCCTTCAAGCACAAGAACTTCCCAAAAGAACACTTTTCTTTTCCGTTGAAGATTTCCCGTTCCACGCATGCTTATGATTGACTACGATTTGGGTTACGGTTGCACAACCGTTTTCTAAACCGTTACAAGTCACCTTAAATTACATCGCTCAGAAAACTGCGATCCATACGATGAAACAAACCACTTCTTCAGTTCTTCATGATCTTCAACCTCCCTCAAACTTCACCATTCCATATTCTAAATGTATCCCACATCTCCAGGAAGCTCCACATCAGTTGAGTCTTGTTTGGTTCACATTTGATTCGCTTAAAAATACAAGTCAAAACCTAACAGATATTGGGTCCCCTTGTCTCAATACCTTCTCCATTCCAAACTGGGGAGTTGGTCTCCCGTTAACGAGTACTGATAGTAACGGGGATGAAATATATTCCCTAATCCAACCTCTCTATTTTGCCCCGAATCCCATACCCTCCATCATGTGATCTAGAAACTCATGATCAACACTGTCGTACGCCTTTTTGAAGTCTAACTTTACTAACAAACCTCCCACTTTATCACATTTCCATTTATTTAGGATCTCTTTAGCTATTTGATCGGACGATTTATATACCTATTTGAGGTCCCCATTTCCTATCGTTTGTTCTCGTTTTCGAGTATGTTTTTATATATAATGTGTTTTGTGAGCCTTGTGTAGGTATATATTCCCTACAATGGTGTTTGAACGTAAAGTCAAGTTTGGGAGGCAAAAATGAGCTAAAAAGTGAAGAATTGGAAGCCATTCAGAGTTGTTGCGGCCTCGCCGTTGACCCAAACCACGGCGTGATTCATGGTCAACCACGGAAAGCAAACCCATGTTTTTGTGGTGGATCCGCCATTGAACTAGAACCTGACATTGAGACCGCAGCACTGGTCAACTATGATTTCCAAAGGTTGATGGGCTGAAATTATAAAATGTCCATACAGAACACCCAACTTTCGGGGTCCATATCTCCCTTCTCGGATTGAACTGGGTTTTGTACCACATATTTTTAGAAAGCCCCAGAAGTCTACTTTCCAGCGGTTTTTACGGATCGCAATTCTGAGCTTTCTAGAGGGATTTATACCCGTTTTCGTAACGGTGCGCGAGGTTGGAAACCTGACCGCGGTAAGACCGCGGCAACGGCAATGACAGCGGCACTTAGACCGCGGAAATCACTGTCACAAGAGTGCCGTCGTGCCCAACAGCGGCACACCTGATGCCAAGACCGCGGCAAGCCGTTTTTGAGGGGCAAATGTGTCCTTTCGCACCCCAATTCGTCCCCAAACTTTCCCTAACTATAAATACACCACTTTCCTCTCTTCTCAAGCACGAAGAACACACCAAAAAACACACCAGCTACTGCAGTTCATCTTCTTCCCAAAACCGAGAGAGAGAGAAGCTTCCAAGCTCCCATGGAGGACCTCCATGGGAAGCTCACCACCACCACTTTCTACACATCCTCCACCACATTTGGGAGTAGATTGCAAGGAGAAAGGAGAGGTCTTAGACCAATTTCAAGCTAGGGATTCATGGAGAACTTGGAGGGATTTCTTCAAGGGTTGTCTCCTTTAAACTATTCTCTTTGTATTTCTTGTTTTCTCTTATGTGTAATCCCCACTTGGGAAATATTGTAAACCTTATTTGTGCTCAATATATGTTGGTTGTTTTTATATTCATTTGGGTTTTGATTTATTCTTGTTATTATTGCATAATCTCTTATCTTGATATGCATGTGTGTGGAGATTGGAAATTGATATGTGTTCATGGATGGGATTAGGAGTAGATTAACTTAAATGTAGGAGTAGTTGTAATCAAATATCTCATTTGTGTGTGTATGTCTTTGGAAAATCGAAATGCCTTGTTTTGATGGGTTTGAGTGTATGTGGGTTAGGATTGTACCTCCATGGATGACCTTCCGGGTATAGTCTTAATCACTTAGCTCTAAAGAATTGATGAAACTTGTTTTATGCATGACCGTGCTAGAATAGGTTTTGGCTTATGTTCATATGCTTAATGGTAGGGACTTGAGGCACAATTGCTCTAGCCATGACCTTTGGGGAGTGATTCGTGTCTCGAATCTCTTAGTTGAGATTACAAGCACAATTGCTCTATCCATGACCTTTGGGGAGTGATTTGTGTTTGTGAATCTCTTAATTGAGAGAATAGACCCATAACTTGAATTGGATGTCCTTAAAGCCTAACAACCACTATTTGTGCACTTATGTATGGTAAACCTATTGAACCTTATGTGATCATTATCATACATCTCTCCAAACCACCCTTTTATTATTTGTCTCTTTAAACACAATTCTCATCCCTCCATATTCCTTTTATTTTATTAGCATTCCTTTCATTTACATTTCCACACACACCACACCGCAATATGCATACACCTCACACACACCATTCTCACCACATCCGCATTCTATTTACATGCTTTCAATAAACTCTAGAACTCGATACGGTTGACGGATGACACCTCTCTGTGGACGATACTCTTGCTTATTGCTATACTAGTCTCTAGTCACTTGCACTAACAAGGTGAACTTTAAATATAAATGTTTTGACATGTAAAAACGAAACCTGTCACTATTACAAACGAATCCACTATTTGACGTTTGGACACCAATGCCATTTGAGATTCTCCAATGATCGTGTCCATAGTCTAAAAAGTCATATTTTATGTAATCTTTCATTGGCTTGCATCAATTAATGCGTAAATATTTAGTCTATGAATAGCTAAAATCTAACAACAAAAAGAACTCATGATATATACTTTTAAGGGTTCAAAAATTAAATAGAACTTTTTGGGGGAGGGCTTATACAAATAGCACTACATTAATAAGTCTTGTTTTAATAACACCAAAATAGGTGGTGTGACCAAAATACCCCCACTTACTCTTTTCCTTTGTATTTTTTTTTCTCAAAAATTCGAGACTTATTTGCAGTTTCGAGACTTATTAGGTTAAATTCGAGACTTATTTTGAAAATTCGAGACTTATTCATGAGTTTCGAGACTTATTGATGCGTTTCGAGACTTAATTCAAGTTTGTTCGAGACTTATTCTGTTCGACCACCATCAATGGTGATAGTGACAAGCCGACGACAGTGTCGGTTGACTCCAGAGATAGTCGGATCTAGAAGATTAGACGACGCAAAGTTCGTTGGCGCCATCGGTTTCGTAGGATTCGCTGACGATTGATAACTCTTATTTCTACACGAAGTGTAGCCCCCTTATTTGTATCTTTTATGCTCAAATCCCGGGTAAAACCGTGTTTTTAACGGATTTAATAAGCGTTTCAGGATTCCTTCCAGAAGAGGGGCTTTTGTGCAAAGATTCAGGAATTCTGGGGCAAATGTGCAATTTCTGGAAGATGGTTCTGCGCCCTTAGTGGTTTTGCGGTTAGGGGCCGCAGAAAAGGGACCAGAAGGTCCCATTTTTGTCACAAATTCTGCGCCCCTGATTCTGCGCCCTTGGCCGCAGAACAGGGCGCATTTTGGTTTCCAATAGGAACAATTTTTGGAATTATGCTCCCAAGGGCGCAGAACAGGGCGCAAAACAGGGCGCATTTTTCTCCCGATGCTGTCAACTTCAGTTGCCCAATTTCAGGTCCTTGGGCCCCCAACTTTCAGCAATCCAGGATCTTGTCTCTGACCATTGCCTTGGCAGAAAATAGGGAGGTAATGATGAGGAATCCTTGGTGGGCCCTCTTCAATTATGAAGCATGATGGTGTTTGTTGTCATTAAGAGGGGGGAGAGAAAGACCTTGGGGGGGCATTCTTCTTCTTTCCAGCAGAAGACACGACCACAACACCTCTCTCTGCAGAAAACCTTCCCTTTTCTCTCTATTTTGGTGGTTCTTCATCAACCTTTGAGCTTGGAGGAGTGATTCTTGGAGAAGGAAGCCATTGGAGATCAAGCATTACAAGAAGGAGATCATCATCTTAGTTTATCTCTTAAACTCTACCTTTTATCTTCTTGTAATTGTTATGATCTGTATTTATTTGAGACTTTGTATGGTTTCTATGTGTAATATGAGCTAAATACTCTTGTGCTAGAACAATGATGAAACCAAACCCTTAATCTATTGTTAATGATTCCTTAGTTTCTCTACAAGTGTTTGTGTAGTTATATGAATGTTTTGTATGCTTAATGCTTTTGTCTTGATTGGCCATCTTGTTGAATGATCACTAGATAAACAAACCATTCACTATATATGACTAGAAAGTGAGAGATACACTAGGCTAGCATATAGGGTTCATGTATGTGTTCCACCATTCTTAATGAGTTCATCCATATTTTGTATGTTTGGATACAATCTCTAAGACATCGAGAGAGATTAGAGATTGATTTAAGGGAATACGAACCTATAATCTATACTTGCACAAATGAGGGATTAAGTGAGTCAAGAGTTAATTGAAGGGTTAGGTGGATTCATGTTCTAGCACACTTTTCTCATATCATCACATTCACTTTAGTTGTGGTTAGTGTTTTAATTGCTTTAGATTTAATCTTTATATTGTTAGATGTTAAAAACTATCATTTTCAATTGTCCAAATAGTATATAAGCTGATAAAAGCCGGTAATCAATCCTTAGTCCTCGTGGGAACGATCCCTACTCGGTCATTATATTACACCCCGACCTCGTACACTTGCGAGAGTCTTTACCGTGTGAGTTTGGACCGATCAACGATGAAGGTTCAGAGACGATTCGGGTTTGGCTTCGTTTCTCTCTCCATACAGCTCAAAACTGAAAATGGATACTTCCGTTACAATGGGTGGCGCACGACGGACGTTTTGCCGGTGGTTTTGTCGATCAACTCGTCGGTTGGCGATGGCACCTCCATTGAAGCTCCATCAATGGAGGTTTTGAAAAAAAAGAATAAGAAAGAAGGTGAAGGACACATAAGAGAAAAGAAAAGAAACTAAGGGGTATTTTTATCAAAATTCCATTTTTTGTACTATTAAAACACGAGTTATTAAAGTGTGATAGTTGTACAAGTCAAAATTTTAAAAGTACTATACATCCCTTTTTCCTCGTACTTTTAATATGTTAAAATAATAATAATAATAATAATGTACTGGTCCTGCAGTGATGATTAAATTTAATATTTTAATAAAATAATTAACACGTCTTCCTAATTGAGTATTTTTACTTTTTAGATTCTTTACATTTTCTTCTACCTTGTCGGCATGTTGTCTATTCATAGGCAGAGTACTTAAAATCGATAGATATACCGAAATATCCACCGATATATCCATATTTTGGAGGGACCGATATCGAAACAGGCAAATATCCAATATCCTGCAGAATATCCGGCCGATTTCGAAATATCCGTTAAAATCTCCCGATATTCCCGAAACATCCCGAAATTCCCGAAATTTTATGAATTTTACCCCGAAAGTCCAGGGATATTTTGCATATTATTAAAATAATTTTTTTAATCCTAAACAATTAAATTATTGTTAAAATAATTTAGCTTGAAAATTATTTTAGAAGAAACATTAACAAATTTATAAAAATTTTCAACATAATAGTCAATAGTAAAATTATTGAGGACTTGAAGTAAAATTGAATAAAGAACAAAAGAGTGGACATGTAAAATATGTAAAAAATTTTGAAAGCAATATGAAAAAAAAAAAAAAAAAAAAAAATTGTTTGTGACTCAAATGTGTAAAACTAATTCCAAATAGTATTAAATATGTACCAATCAATTTATAAATATATAGAATTGATTTTTTTGTAACTTTGTGCCGACATTCCAAATAAAAGAATCTTAAAATTATTTGTGTAAAACTTGTAAAAATAATCAAATTGTTTCTTTTGAGTTTTGAGTAGAGAATCTAAAGAAACTCAAATATTTTTATAAAAAAATAAAATAAAAAATAAATAAGAACATAATTATTTGGTATGGCCCGTATGGTAGAGAATCATAATGATAGAATTTTGAAAAATAGTATATTGGGGATAATTCGGATCTTCTTATACATAATGTCTATGTGCAATTAGACACTGAAGCTGCAGGAATTGCTAATTTTGGAAATAAGGTAAAAAGTTACAATTTACAATCAATTTTATAATTTCAGTATTATTAATTCTTTGCATGTGAGTATTGTGTCATATACTCATATTAATATATATTATATACATATTGATCTCATGAATGTAGCTCACATACTTTAAAGATGGAAGGAAAAGTTTTGGTGAACGAGCAGCCATTGCAGTTAGAAGCAAAATGCAACCAGGTATATAATTTTTATTACAAAAATTTACATATTAATAATAAATAATAATATCATTGAAATAATATTCATACTTATAATACTTAATAATTTTTATTACAGCTGATTAGTGGGTAATGTATGGAAACTGTGCTCCATCATTGAGTGCAATAGCAGTTCGCATACTATCACAAATATCATCATCTTCTGCATGTGAAATAAATTGGTCCACATTTGCTTTAATTCACACAAAACAAAGGAAACGTCTTGCCTATTTTAAGCTTGAACAACTTATTTATTGTTATTATAATATGAAATTGAAACTTAGGGATATGGCAGCTGAAAAAGATAAAGTAAATGAAACTGATTTTATGGATCTACTTCAAGTAGCTGCAGGAGACGATAATCAGAATCCTATTTTTAACTGGCTTAGACCTGCCTCCTTGGATGATGACGAGGGAAATCATGATTCACATATTGCTTCGCATGCTCGAGAAATGGGAATAAATGTTGAACAAGTGATTAGAGAAGAAGTTGTTGTAGATCGTGGAGTTATTGTTACAGCTCTTCCGATGACCAACATACCTCTGATGTAAATAGTGGAGGAAAAGATGATGGAGATGATGGCGATGGTGGGGATGAGGCAAGAGGTTAGGATTTTGGTGCAGGAGGTTGGAATGCTGGTGCAACAAATTGGGATGTTCGTGCTGGAGGTTGGGATGTTGGTGCAACAGGTTGGAATGCTAGTGCGGCGGGTTGGGATGCTCATGCAGGTAATTTTGATCAAACTCATGGTAGATAGCATGGAGGAACAAGTCAAAATGATGAAGATTCTTTGAATATGACTCTCTCCTCAATGAGTATAGACACAGAACATAGTTCTTTGGGTGATTCGCAGACAATGTCAGATTCTCATATACCATATTATGGTAGTTATGGTGGCTGCAATATATTTGATTATCCTTCTCCACAAATGCCATATGCAATACCTATGTATGCAGATCAAAAATATCCACCAAGTTGGGTAAATCCAAACTACCCAATTCATGGATCAGTTGGAAGAGATCAAGCAGCATATGTGTGGCATATTAATAACTACATTGAAAACTATGCAAGCAAGTTTTCTTGGGAAATTTATTGTTCGAATCAAGATAGAAATGTATCTTATGTATTTGAACCAGCAAGGAATTCATTTTGGTTTTAAATTTCAGACACGCAATGTATTATTATGTATGAATTATGATTTATGATAGAATTTTGGAAGTGTGGAACTATTACTATATATATTTTTTAATGATAATTTTGTTTATTAAATATTTAATCTCTTTATATTGTATATAATATTATAAAAGTGAAACAAAATATTATTCTATTAAATACTCAATTTTAAAAATTATATACAGACTCTATTTATGTTATAATTTATATTAAACTCATAACTATGCTAATTTATTATTGAAATATGATTTATTTGATGTATAATTACTTGTTTAAGCTTGTCCTAAAATTTCACAAAAAAAAAACTAACTTTAGATGTAAATATCCATCATTTTTTTAATTTTTGACAGAATATCCACCGATATCGATAATATCCCCGATATATCCGTAAATTTAGAAGCCCGACATTGATGCCGATACCGATATTACGTTCCTTGTTCATAGGGAATAACTTATGTGTCACAGTCTCACCAGTTAAATGGTGAGACCATTCAATTATTGTGTCAAATTATACTACTTTTAAAATTTTATATTATATTGTGCAATATAATTTTTTTTGAAAAGTTTATAGAATAAAAGGCAAAAGCCAAGGCTCAAGCAGAGCAACAAAAACACAAACAAAAGCCACCCACAAAAAGCACCCCAAAACAACGACAAAAAACAGAAACACCCATATATTGTGCAATATAATTGGACAGTAAATACTATGTTGTGAGACTGTTCCATATAAGTTTTTCTCCAATACGATGCACCCACCAAAAATTGCACCAACTTTTTGTTGATTAACGGTTGAAATAATCAGTCACAGACAAAGATCAATATCGGATGTCCATCATCATCATCTACAATTTCATAATTTAGCAATTAATGTCATTTAGTTGACGCAAATTAAGCTTAGAAGTTACAAAATGCTCGACTTGATATTAAAAATCCTTTAAATTAGAAGTTTATTCGATGAATAATTTGTTACTTGTGTGTTCATTGATTAACTTCCTCACGAGACTATTAAGCAAATCAAGTTAAAGCTTTAACTTAATTAAGCTTTAACAACTAACTAGCTCAGCGGCTGATCGTTTTATAGTTATATGAGAGATCTTTTAAGGTTGTATTTTTATTCTTATTTTTCATATATTTTACAGATTACAAAATTAATTAACATGATAAAAAGTAGAGATGCGGCAATGGCATTGAAGCAGAAAAGAAGTTCAAAGAGCTAGTAGAAAAAGTGATAATTAAAATTTGCGGAAAACAAACTGACGAGTAAATGAGTAATGGAGTGAAAGAATAAATAACAAGTAAAGTCACTTTTCCATAGGTAATTTAATATTATTAAATTGAGTTGATTTGAAATTAATATTATATTATAAATTTTGAAAATATCAAATTGAAACCTATGCTTTCATTATAAAAATAGCGCGACTCTCTCGTAAGAGATTTCTTATTTTAATTTCAATAAGGCCCTTAATAAAATTATATCGATTTTTATAAATTTTGATATGAATTTTTGTATAAATGATAAGTTCATTGAAAGTTTTGTATAAATAAAAATTAAGAATTTTTCAAGTATTAGAACTGTTTATCCCCTTTTTATATAACTAGATTGCGGGTCATATTCATTTTATAGTCCATGCCCATTTTTGTAGGTCCAAGGAAAGAGACTGTTGAAAATTTTAATTGATTAAACTGATCATGTGATGATTGTGATCCAATGTATACTTTATTTGTCGACTTACTTATAATAGATGGAAGAATTTTTATTAAAAAAATAAAAAATAAAAAATAATATAAAAAAAAAGTGGAAAAGTTTGACATCTATGTGAGAAACAACAAAGTAATGTTATGATCAATTGTAAAAAAAAAGTTAACAATATCAAAATCCCTAGTGACCAAAAAGTTTTAGGCTATGTTTGGGATTGCTTTTGCTTGAGAAATAATAACTTATTTCTCAAGTTTTGATCAAACAGGTGCTTGGTAAACTTTCCAAAAGCAATTTATTTTACAATTTACTCCTCCAATAAGTAGCTTTTGAGAAGTTGGCTGGATGTTGCTTTTTGAAGCAGAAGCTAGCTTATTGTTTATGCAATGTCAAGAATGCCCTCACTATTTTAATAATAGACAATATTACCTTTATATTTAACAATAAAATAAAATAAAAAACTAAAAACTAAAAATATGAAAAAAAAAAAAAAAACTGATCGGGTATGGTGGTGGTGGTGGTCACCACCGGAGTTG
Organism: Acer campestre; assembly: GCA_954870605.1. Taxonomy (NCBI): domain Eukaryota; kingdom Viridiplantae; phylum Streptophyta; class Magnoliopsida; order Sapindales; family Sapindaceae; genus Acer; species Acer campestre. The sequence goes on from OX940801.1 coordinate 772,377, forward strand.
GAGGCTGGAGGAGATCCCTCCCCGACAACCACCACTGCTGACGTTGCCTCGCCTCGCCTCCCTCGCAGCCATCGTCTCCGTGCGACACAACACCATCAGCTCTGCATCGCTAACCTTGCCAAGTTGACCTTATCTCCCAGATCTCCTCCACTGCCGAGTCTCTCTTCCACAGAGTACCTCCAGCTCCGCATCGCCGACCTCGCCAAGCCGACCATCCTAGCCTCTGGCTTTCGCCTTCGCTAGTGGAGCGTTCAAGTTCTAGATGAAGAGCGTTGCCGATTTGACTGCGGAGGTTCTCTGCGGAAGGGACAAAGGAGACGTGGTGGATCAATCGCATGGGGCGGCAGGTGGCGGGTAGGTTTTCAAGCAAATCGGATCAAAATCATGGGTCAGGTATTTTTTGGGCCTCTGGTCTGTAATGAGTCCATTCTCCCTACGCTATTTGAAAAGCCCAAAGCTATCATTTTAAAATTGCTTTACAATGTTATTAAACACATCAAAATGATGTACATTTCATCAAATAAATATTCCATCTTTTCAAAAGCAAAACAATTTCAAAATTTAGTTTACCAAACACCTACTCACTTTTGTGTTAAGCTAATTATTTCTAAAGTTAAGCTATAAGCGGAATATTTTTTAAGCAAAGTAATCCCAAACATAGCCTTAATCATAGATGTCTCATTTGTGTGTTCCTGATTGGAATGAAGATTGTTCTTCTGAGACTGGCTATCAATATTGGTGTCAAATTAGCAAGGCGTGTGGGGGTTTAGGAATAGGGAGAGTCATGGACAAGAACAAAGCTATGTTAGCCAAATGGATATGGAGATTTGGGAGGGAGAACGATTCGTTATGGAGGAAGGTTCTGTGTTCCAAATATAACATTAATGAAGGGTTGCTGCGTTGGAGTTGGAATTGCACTAAAAATCCTTCTTTTTTTGTCAATTCGATGAAAAGCCTTTTGAAGGAAGGGTCTCATTCGGCCAAGATCATAAAGGAAGGTTTTTTTACTGTGATTGGTAATGGCAACAGGGCAGAGCTGTGGTCTGATGTTGTTTTGGATGGAAGACCTCTCAAAGAAGCCTTCCCTAGATGTTTTGCGTTGGCAGCAAATAAAAGTGGGGTCATTTCAGATTTTGGTAGGTGGGATGGCGAGGTTTGGGAGTGGGACATCGTCACGAGAAGACCACCGTTCGATTGGGAAAAAGACCAATGGAGAGCGCTTTCTACTGTTCTGGCGTGTATCCCGATTCGCAAGCATATTCCGGACGCAATTGCGTGGGCTTGCAATAAAGATGGTCTCTTTTCCGTTGGCTCTTTCAGGAGGCAGATGGAACCGCCTGGGGTTAGGAAGGAAGATGGTCCGGATTTTATTTGGAAAGGAATTTGTCCGCCGAAGATTTCGGTTTTCCTCTGGCAGCTTTGGAAAGGTAGGATTTTTGTTAGGGATTATTTGTATAAGTGTGGGATGGGGCAGGATATGATCTTGGATTGTTCGTTGTGTCAAAATGACATTGAATCCTTGGATCATCTCTTCCTCCATTGCCCTTGGTCGAAAGCTCTATGGCAAAAATGTATGATGTGGTGGGATATTCGTTTTTGTGCGAATAGGTTGGTGAAAGATTGGTTAGATGGTTGGGTTGGGCTTTGTCCTGCTCCGAATCAGAAAAGAGTGTGGTGTTCCTTATTCTTTGCGATTGTGTGGACCATTTGGGAATCGAGGAATAATTTGATCTTTGAAGGCAAAGAGCAGAATGTTGATTTGGCCGCTGATCTGGTGAAGTTTAGAATCGTTTGGTGGTTCAAACATTTAGGAAACGGCTCCAAGGACGATGTTGAGTCGTTAATCCGCAATGTTAGTGTTCTTTGTGTTGATAACAAGAAGATGAAGAATTCCAGAGTGGCTGACTGGTTACCGCCGGCTGCGGATGTCCTGAAATTTAATGTTGACGGCTCTTCTAGGGGAAAACCGGGTCCGTCTGGCATTGGAGGTGTGTTTCGTGACTCGTATGGGAAAGTGATTTGCCTCTTCTCTTCTTTCATTGGGGTTTTGGATTCGAATGTGGCTGAGCTGATGGCCATTAAAAAAGCAGTGGAGCTGTGCTGGGCGTCGCCAACTTTGAGGGGCCGTGACATTTTTGTGGTTAGCGACTCCAAGGTGGCGGTGGCTTGGGTGAATAAGGGGGAGTTCGGATTCGTGGAGCACTTGCAAACGGTCTATGACATTCGTAGTATTCTGTTAGAAGCGGAGAATATCAAGGTTATTTTTGATTTGAGAATTTACAACTCTTTTGCGGATAGCTTAGCGAAGATGGGATCAAGCAACCATGGGGATTTCGTCGAATGGGGTGACTTGGGTTAATGGGGTTGCTGTGTTTTTGGTGTGTTTGTTTGGGTTGGTCTTTTCCGGGGTTTCTTTTTGTTGGCTGGCGTCGTTTTGTTGGGGTTGTTCTCCGGAGTCTGTTTGTTTTTGCTTGTTTTTTCTGCTGTTTTTGGCTCTGTCAAAGTGTAGGGACAGGGGCTGTGTTTCTGCCCTTGTCGCTGGATTTTGAGGGGTGGTTCTTGCGTTTTCCTTCTCTGTTTGTTCTTGTTTTGGTTGGCTTTGGCCTTCATTAAAGTTTACTTTTCAAAAAAAATATTGGTGTCAAATTATTGTTTTTTTTTTTTTTTTTTTTTTTTTTTCAAATATCTAATTTAACCCTCTTATACTTAATTCTAAAAATATGTATTCTAAAAAAATATACCATTGGAAAGATCTTGTTGAAATCTTTAAAATGACACCAATATTGATATACATATTTAATTTACTTATTAATTATTTATTAAAATAATATTAAACTTTTATAATAATATATATAGCTAATTAGGCTATAAATGATATCTACAAATTTTTTTTTTTTAGAGTGCAATGGAAATTCTATACGTTAGAGATAGAGGCACAAGGCAGCTTGATAAAAATTCAAACAAAAATAGAAGCTGCAACTAACTATAATATCAACATCGAGTTTGTTTCATCTTAGAGCAACTAACAAAATAACAAGATGCAGATACATGATATCACAAAGCTTTGCAAACAGATCTATGACTGCAATGTTACCTCTGTTTCAATGATTAAAGTATCATTTACCATGAAATTAAACCATTTTTCGGGTCCTTTAGTTCAGCCAATGACAAGAACTGAGACCAACCCCAGTCACCTTTATTTGACGCATTGAAGTGATTGTCTTCAAATTCAACGTTTTTTCCATTCTTTTGATCTTTGACATGCATAGTAAATTTCACAACCAATTTAGTGTCCTCAGGAATACTTGATGGAGACACGTCTAAATATATTGAAATACTACTGCCTTTGCCTCCTCCATTTCCATCAGGGTATAGCACAATATTCCAGTTGTAGTATCCAAATGAATTGGATTCATATCTTTCCTTACCTAAAGTTGAAAACTTAGTAACTTTCCAAGAATAGAAATAAGTAGTAGGGTATTGAAGAAGGCAATGTTGATGAAGAGGTGACAATGATTATGGAAATTGGGGTGAAATTGGGTATTGACTTCAAAGGGAAGGAGTGTGAGGTGGCGGAACTTATTAAAAGAAGAGAAATGGAGGATGCCGACCGATGGGGTCGGAATGGAGGACAGTAGGTGGTTTGTTTGTTCTGCGTCTGGGGTTGATATCCTTTTCAATGTTAGTGTTGTCATGGAATGTTAGGGGCCTTGGGAGGAAGGATAAGAGAAGGGTGGTGAGAAGTTTAGTTGGGAAATTAAAACCAGCGGTGCTCTTTTTGCAAGAAACAAAACTGGGGACTTTTGACAGGAATATTGTGAACTCTTTGGGTGGCAGTTGGCTTTCAAGAGGCACGGGGATGGAGGCTCAAGGGTCGGCTAGGGGGGTGTTGACGCTGTGGAATGAGGACCCATTCTCTGTTTTTGCTAGTATCAATAGCCAAAGATGTATCATTGTTGCTGGTGAGCTGCTGAAAATCAAAAAATTGGTTGTGTTTTACAATGTTTATGCCGCCAATATTGAGAAGGAAAGAAAGGAGTTGTGGGATTACATTTTGCAAGCTCAGAATTCTTTACCCTTTCCGTGGTGCATTGGAGGGGACTTTAATACGGTGTTGAGGCCGTCGGAAAGAAGTGGTCGGGTGTGTGACCTGGGTTCCATTAGGAATTTCAACAATTTTATGCTGAAAGCTAAAGTGGTCGACCTGCCGATCAGTGGTGCGAGGTTCACATGGTCTAACAATAGGGAGGAGGCTTCGTGGGCTCGCCTTGACAGGTTTTTGCTTTCTCCTGAGATTCTGTTGTGGTTTCCTAATTTAATTCAAATTGCTGTCCCAAGATCTGTGTCGGATCACAATGCGATTACTCTAGGGGAACCGAAAGAAGATTGGGGTCCAATTCCGTTTAGATTTTATAATAGCTGGTTAGAGGATGGGGAATTGATGAAGAAAGCTAAAGATGGTTGGAAGGGGTGTAGTGTGAAGGGCTCAAAGGGCCTGGTTTTGGCGGCCAAGTTGAGAGCTGCCAAGGGTTCCATAAAAAATTTTCTACCGTGTAGGAATAGGGAGACGTTCTCCCTACAAGAGTTTGAAGGAAAATTATTAGATGTTGATAGGAAAGCGGTAACGAAAGGTTAGGGATTTTGTGTGATATGTGGAAAGGTATTAGGAGGGAGGAACAGAAGTGGAGTCAGAAATCTAGGGTCCACTGGCTGAAAGAGGGTGACAAAAATTCTAAGTTTTTTCATTGTGTGGCAAATGGGAGAAGGAGAGGGAATTTTATAGGGGACATTGTGATTGATGGGAGAAAAATCACAAAGCCTTTAGAGGTAAAAGAAGGGATTGCGGATTGTTTTAAAAAGCACTTCAGCAAGTCCAAGGTTTTTCGGCCAGCTCTAGGGGGGCTTGATTTGAAGAGGCTTTCGGATCATGAGAGGGTAATGCTTGAAAATCCTTTTTCCAAAGAGGAAATTTGGGATGCCGTGAGGGGGTGTGATGGGAATAAAGCCCCTGGACCTGACGATATGAACTTAAATTTTATTAAGGCTAATTGGGAGGTGATTCAGGATGATTTTGGCAAGTTCATGAATGAGTTCTATACTGAAGGTTCTATTGTGAAGGAGTTAAATAATACCTTCATTGCCCTCATTCCAAAATACGGGAATCCGGGATCTTTGACAGATTTTAGGCCTATTAGTTTGGTGGGATCGTTGTATAAGGTCTTGTCGAAGGTCCTGGTTAACAGGTTGAAACTGGTTATGGATTCAGTCATTGGGGAAACCCAGATGGCGTTTGTTAAAAATCGTCAAATTGTGGATAGTTTCATCATTGCAGAGGAGGTGATTCACTTGTGGAAGAAGGATTCGGAGGGTGGGCTTATTATTAAGCTTGATTTCGAAAAAGCTTACGACAGTGTTGATCATGATTTTTTGGACTCAATGCTGAAAGGTATGGGGTTTGACAATAGATGGAGAATGTGGATGAGGAGTTGTATTACCACTCCAAAGCTCTCAGTTTTGGTTAACGGTAGCCCATCCTCACAGTTTGGTTTAGAAAGAGGGTTGAGGCAAGGTGACCCCCTGTCCCCTTTTTTATTTAACATTGTCAGTGAAGGTCTGAGTTGTCTTCTTAAAAAAGCTACGAATTTGGGCATGTTGAGAGGTGTGGTCTTTGGGGAAAATGAGGTTCACTTGACTCATTTACAGTTTGCTGACGACACAATTTTATTTATTAAGCCGTGCAGGGAGTATATCCGAAATACTAGGAGAATTCTAAGGTGTTTCGAAACGGTTTCAGGGCTCCAAATTAATTTTCACAAGTCTTGTGTGGTAAAAGTGGGCAAGAGGGGTTTAATTGATACGAATTGGGCTGAGATTTTTAGGTGTAAAAGTGCGTGCCTTCCAATTACGTATTTGGGGTTTCCTCTTGGAGCTAAACCTCGCTCCAAATCCTTTTGGAATAGCCTCGTGAGCCGAGTGGAGAGTAGGCTAGCTCCTTGGAAGAAAAAATTCCTTAACAAAGGGGGGAGGCTAGTCCTTATAAAAGCTGTTTTATCTAGCATCCCAAACTATTTTTTGTCAGTTTTTAACTTGCCTATTGGAGTTGCTAACCGCTTGGAAAAAATTCAACGCTCTTTTTTTTGGGGTGATGAGATCCTAAAGAAGAAAATTCATGCGGTTGATTGGGCTTCGATGTGTAAAAGGAAGATCAATGGGGGTCTAGGAATTGGGAGAATGAAGGACAAAAACAAGAGTTTGCTCGCTAAATGGGTGTGGAGATTCGGTAACGAGGAGAAGAGTCTTTGGAGGAGGGTTATTTGCGCAAGGTATGGTATTCAGAAGGATGATCTGGTCTGGAATTGGTGTTGTGCTGGTTCGGTTGGGGCTTCAAATTTTGTCCAAGCAGTGGGCAGCCTTTTCAAAGCTGGGTCTTCTACGGAGAAGATTTTAAGGGATGGTTTGAAGATGGTTTTGGGTGATGGTAGGAGATTAGATTTTTGGAGAGACCTTGGTAGGGAGGAAATGACTTTATCTAATGCTTTCCCTAGAATTTATGCCCTGGCAGTGATGAAGACTGGTTCGGTTGAGGAGTTTGGCTCTTGGTGTGGTCAGGTTTGGGTGTGGAATGTGGCCTTGAGGAGGCATTTGTTTGACTGGGAGAGGGATCAATGGATGGCTTTCAATTTTAGACTTGAACAATTCAAACCGCGGAGGTTATTTAAGGATGCGATTGCGTGGTCTTTTAGCCCAAATGGCATTTTTTCTGTCAGCTCGTTTCGAAGGAAATTGGAAGAGTTGGGCGTGGAGGCTGGCAAGGCAGATTCCTCTCTTGTTTGGCAAGGGATTTGCCCCCCCAAGATTGAGATTTTTGCTTGGCAATTGCTGCGTGGCAGAGTTATGGTTAATGATGTTATGAAAAAATTTGGGCTTAACCAAAACTTGTCCCTTGTTTGCCCAATGTGCAATTCGGTGGAAGAGACAGTGGATCATCTGTTTCTCCACTGCAGCTGGGTGTTTGATTTATGGAAGCAGACCATGAAGTGGTGGGGGGTTCATTGGTGTGTTAATAAATCCCTCCTTGAGTGGGCGGGAGGTTGGTTTGGTCTTTTCCCCAAAGCAAAGCAAAGCAAAGTAGAGCTTGGAACACACTATTTTTTGCTAATATTTGGACCATTTGGGAGGCAAGGAACCAGAAGGTTTTCAGAAGCTCTGTTCAGGGGATATCGCAGGCTGTTGACATGGTTAAGTTCAGGGTTACTTGGTGGTTTAAGCACCATGCGGAGGGCTGTTCGGATTCTATCACTGTCTTGTTGCAAGATGTGGCGGGAAGGTGTTGTGTCTCAAAGCCTAGTAAGGCTGTTAGTAAGGGGGATTGGTCCCCTCCCCATTTTGGAGCCTTGAAGTTTAATGTTGATGGTTCGGCGAGGGGGAATCCAGGACAGGCGGGCATTGGAGGTGTTTTACGTAACCAGGTGGGAAGGTCCTTGGTTATTTTTCCAAGAGTATTGGCATAGTTGATGCGATTACGGCAGAAATTACAGCCATTCATCAGGCCTGTGCGATGTGTGTTAGTTCGCCGGGGTTGTTTGGAAAGGCGATTTCTATTATAAGCGACTCTATGGTGGCGGTTTCTTGGGTCAATGGTTCCGGTTTTGGGAGCTTGAATCATGTGGATTTCATTTACGATATTCGTTCTTTTTTGAATATCTTGGGCAGAACAGAAGTTTTATATAATCCTAGATCGTCCAATTGCTTTGCGGATTCTCTGGCGAAGAAAGGTTCTAACTTGGAGGGGGATATAGTGCTGTGGGAGGTTGGGTGATTTCTGCTGGGTGTTGTTCGGGCGCTGTTTCTTTGTTTTTTTGGTGTTGTCTTGCCTTCTCTGTTGTGTGCTGTTTCCTTCTTGTTTGTTTTGTTTTTCTTTCCGCGCTTGGGTCCTTTGGGTTGGGTGGTGGGTGCCTTGTTTGTTGGGTGCTCGGTGGGTTCTTTGTTTTGTGCGGCTTCGTGCCTTGTTTGTTTGCCTTTGGCTCTTAATAAAGTTCAGCGGTTCAAAAAAAAAGTAGTAGGGTCAATTATCATCGATAAACAATGTTCGTTTAAAGTATTTTTGACAACAAACACCTCCATGCCAAAGGTACAAGCATCATCAATAAGGTACCCGTTCACAGGATTGCAAAACGTATTCAGATCGATGGAAATGGAGGAGGCAAAGGCTATAGTATTTCAATATATAGGCAAAACGTATCATCAATATCTGCAATTTTATTTTGATCGAATCGCAGTAAGAGTTAAGATTCTCTCCTAACTTTACACTTTAAAAAAAATTAAAAAATTAAAACACAACTAGGAGATGATCCTAACTTTCATTGTATTACGGTGAATATCAACTCTTAATGAAAGTTAGTAATCGGTAGGCAGCTCACTACAATCAACATAAAAAGTGGTAGACACACCTTATGATATAGAGAAAAGACTAGAGATGCTAAGGTATACGGACCACACATTAATTATCATACCTTAGCAATTGTAGTTAACAAGGTGTATAATATTAGAGTTATACATTAATCATTAGAGAATCTCAAATCAACAAATAATTTTCGGGAGCAATTGTAGTTAACAAGGCGTTTGCTATCCATTAATAAACAAGTTACGATAATCATAACACCATGTATAAATCTCAGAAAAACATGAATTCGAATTTCAAGCTACATTATTATAGACTTCGGTTGCCAACCGATCTAACCAAGTCCACCTATTATTACATTTTTCATTTTTTTCAGCTTTGAAATTTACTTGTTTGATTTAAAAACTTAAAAGTTGAAAATCAAGAATAAGATTTAATGATTGAGAAAACCAAATAGGATCCTAATCTAATAATGTAGTTATTTTCTTTTCTCACTTATTACAGCCATTGGAATAAAAAGTGTTTGTCTAACAGAATCAGGACCATGAATGCAGCAAGAGCAAATCAGCAAATGTTTTACTATGGATTTTCTTTTCGGAAAAAAAAAAAAAAAAACCTAAAAAATCCAGGAAGGTCAAGATTCAAGAATCCTAATATTGTAATCTGCTTGGAACGTGTACATTTGTACTTTCTACTGTACGTAGCTTTTTCTTCATCGTTAATTAATAAACTACAGATATTAATTGTTTAATTTATCATTTTCTTGCTACGATCTTGTATCGTAATTGGTTGCTCAATTCAGTGACGGAAACGGAATTTCAAATTTCGCCAAGTTTGGGATACCAAACTCTATAATTTTCATTTTTGATTAATGGAATCGGAATTTCAAATTTCATCAAGTTTGGGATACCAAACCCTATAATTTTCATTTTTGATTACTGCTTTGATATTTTATTTCCAAATGCAAAGACAAAACACATAACTATTATTTCTTTTATTTTCTCATTTATACATGAATCATCAACCTTATCAGATTATATATATATATATAAATAGACAATAGTTCTGTCTCCCGATTATAGATAAGATTTTCACTGGGATTAGTGACTAAACATTCTATGTGATTACATGAGATTATAATAGAGGAGAAAATCTTGGCTGCACAGGGTGCTGAGTGTTGCACCAAGCCAATTAAATACTGACATCTCATCCAACTCAATTATCCAACTCAGCTTTAATACAAAAACAAGAGAAAAATGGGCAGCAAGATGTGCAGCGACGACGGCGACGCGGAGAGAGATAATAGAGAGCTAGAGCCTAGATATAGTTGGTAGAAACTAGAAAGTCATGAAAAGAAAATGAAAAATAAGATAAGAAGAAGCTGAAAAGGACAGTCCTTTTGTGGGCCGAGTGTTTTGGGAGAATTTAAAAACAAAAAACCAAAATTTGGACTTCTCCTTCTCTGCCACAAACAGTGCTGTTATGATCACCTAAAGGTTTCCTGATTGGAATGAAGATTGTTTAATATTCTGTCTCTTTCCGTTTAGACTGATTGGACTTAGAAGAGTCAGTTTATGGGGCCTATAAAGTCAGAATAAAGAAAATTTTTTATTATTCAACAAGATGGGGTGGTTGGATGTTTAAACACCCCTTTTAACCAAAAAATTAAAGATATTATTATTTTTAGCCGTAATTAGTAAATTGATTGTTTTTGTCAAACAATCCATTGTAGAGACATAATTGCCCCGATTTTTTTTTCAAAACCTTTTCTCTCTCCTTTTCTCTCTCATTTTCACCAAATTATTTTTTCCTCTTTCTCTATTCTCACGCCTTCCTTTTCTTCTTTCTCTCCTCCTCTCTCCTCCGTCTTCTCACTTTCTCTCCTTCTTCTCCTTCTTCTCCTTCTTCTCTTTCTCTTTTTTTTTTTTCCCAGATTTAAAAAAAAAATTCAGATTTTTATAAACAAAAAATTTCATATTTGGTGGTTTTCTGATCTTTTCTCCTTCTCCTTCACTCTTCTCTTCTCTTTTTCTTTCGCGTTTTTTCCAAGTTTTTTTTTTAAAAAAATTTCAGAATTTTTCTAAACAAAAATTTTCAGATTTCGTTTGTATTTAAGTTTGGGTTTTCCGATCATTGGTTGTCCGATCTGGGTTTAAGGGTGGATCGGTTTCCAGATTTTTTTAAAAAAAATTACAGTTTTTTTTTTTTTTGAATTTATTTTCAAATTTTGTTTTTGTTTAAAATTATTTATAGATTTTTTAAAAAAATTTCAGGTTTTTGAGTGTTAGTTGTTAATTTTAAAGGTGCTTGTGGTTGTGAATGTTTGGATTTGAGTGTTAGTTGGATTTGAATGTTTAAATTTTTTTCCATATTTTTTTAAAATTTTTCCAGATCTTGTTTTGTTTAAAAATTCAGAGGCATTTTTCCAGATTTCATTTTTTTTTTTTCTTCAATTAAACACACCAGACCACTAATTAAACACATCATACCACCAATTAAACACATAAGTTGTAATCAATTAAACACACCAGGGCAATTTCATTAAACACACCAATAAAACACACCATGTGTAAAACAATTAAACACACCAATTGTAAATCAATTAAACACACCACAACAATTAAACACACTACATCAACCAAATTAAACATACCAAGGAACACAATTAAACACATCTGGAAAAAGAAGAAGAAGATGGAGGTTTGGGAAAAAGAAGAAAAAATATATATAGAAAAAATGTTTTTTTTTTTTTTCCAGGCAAAATGAATTAAACACACCATGCAAAATGAATTAAACACCCCAATCAAAATGAATTAAACACACCAGGCAAAAATGAATTAAACACATCAAACAAAAAGTATTAAACACACAAGGTAAAATGAATTAAATATACCATGAAAAACGAATTAAACACACCAGTGTTGCTAAACGAATTAAACACACCAGGCAAAAAGTATTAAACACACTAGGTAAAAAGTATTAAACACACCAGACAAACGAATTAAACACATCAAACAAAACGAATTAAACACACAAGACAAAATTTCTGAATGAAGGGCACTTTTGTCTCAAAAGTGGATTGATTAACACAAACAATCAAAATACTAATTTCAGCTGAAAACAATAAACCTCCTTAATTTTTTGCTAGTTTCCAATTTCACCCTAAAACCTTACATATTTATAACAAAAGAATCAATCCAAATTGATTTTTTAAAATTCTCTTTTGACTTTTGCATATAATCTTTGTATGGATTTTTTCTTTCATCAAACTACGAACATTCATAGAATTCACTAAAACACGATAAATCTCTATTAAAAGAGAAATAATTAACTGACAATATGTAATTCATCCAATAAATCGAAAATTATATAATGCATGACATTGTGTCTAAAAAATTTTCAACAACTTACTAAACCAAAATCAACTGCCTTACACATTTTAACACCTACAACAACAGTATCATCTTTACCAAAATCAAATACGGAGCAAAAACTCTTCACAAGTCACAAGTGACTGAAACTGCAGAACGTACACTCTCCGGTCTCATTTGCACCCGCATATGCAAATTCGATTTCTATTTCTTTGCATACAAACAGAGATAGAGATATAGTTGTGCACTTGTGCATACCAGAAGAAATACAAGATCGTAGAACTACTTGTTGTGAGGACTATGGAATTTGATCAATGGAAAACTGGGTTGTTTGGGAGGATTTCTGGAGGCCAAGGGCCAGGACGTTTACAGCACCGGAGATTTCCATGGCCGTGGCTAAGACCACCTCTTGTGAGCTCAACATCGAATCCATGTTTTAAGACAGAACAAAAAGTACAAGGAATGCTAGTATGGTGGTTTCCACATTTAAGCGATATTTTATTTCACTTAAAAAAAAAAAAAAAAAAAAAAAATCCCTAAAAACAATCTTAAAACCTAAGTAAAATAAAAGAGCAATAGCAAGTTGAAAATGAAATCGAAACGGATAAATCATATTAACTTTCTCAAGAAATAAGACAATCGTGTGAGTTTAAGCGTTTGTGTACCTAAAGTTATGGTGCCGGCAGCGACGGAGTCACGGTGGCCCAGAGCTTGAGCGTTGTCTTCGCTGTACGAGGACGGCAGTGACAGGATCACGTGGCGGCAGCGGCGCCGTTGCTAGGAGTTTTGACGCCACTACGAGCTGTGAGTGTGACAACGACTTCCAGATCGAGAAACGAAATCATGGAGAGAAAAGATAATTTAGAGAAACAAACGAGAAATCAGATAGAAATCCACCCCAATAGCAGTGAAGAGAAATCAATTGAACTTTGAAGAGCGAAAAAGCCTTAAATTTATTTATTTATTTTATTTTTTATTTATTTTTATTTATTTTTATTTTTTTTTAAAGTAAACAAGATAGCTGGGCTTAACCACCAGCAGACAGAAAACAAGGGCAATACCTTTGCCACAAATGGTCTCTCAAAGAAGAGACAGCCAAAGAAATAAGGTTATAGGCAAGACCATTCCCACATCTAGAGATAACCTTGCAATTAGAAACCCCGACATCCTTATAAAGACCAGAAATATCATTGAAGACAAAGCAAGCAACACTTCTACAGAGTAAAGACGAGTTCACACCAGCAGCAACATTTGCTACATCCACCTCTACCCAACCAATAGATAAACCTTGGTGCTTCGTCAGAATCAAACCCTCCCTAAGACCAAGGGCTTCACAGACATCCACAGAAAAGCAGCCATTCAAGAGCTTCGACAAAGCCAACATCACCTTAACCTCCAAATCCCTTATCACTTCCCCAACCCTAAAGGAGGACCCTCCAAGAGGAACGGCCGCATCTGTATTAAACTTAAGATCACTGGGAGGAGGGGGGCGTCACCCAACTTAGCCCGTGACAATATCAGGAGGAGGAGAAGAGAGAAAGGGCCTTGCGAGTACCTAGAAATTCCTCCAGCAGTCCAGCAACCCACGAAACCAGCTCAACAAAATCTCCTCCACTTTTGTTATACACCAGTTGGTTTCTGTTGAACCAAATCCCCCACCACGCCATCGCAAACCGAGCCAGAGCTTCACGACTGATGCTCTGTGAGACTCCTCATAACATTTAACAAATGTTAATTTTTTACTTTTTTTTTAACTAAACACCTAGCGAAGTAAAACAACAGAACAGCAAAGAAAGGACACCAAGAAGCCAAGACATTACCCACTAACCATCCTCCTCCCGAATGACAATACCAATTCCGATAAGGCTCCCCAAGTCATCCGTAGCCGCATCACAATTAATCTTATAAACACCCTCACTCGGAGGCCTCCAAAATTTCACCAGCGGATCCCCTCCACCCGAAGCCTCCTCCTTATTAGACTAAAGAAAGTTATGAGCCCAGCTCTCCACATCCGCAAACAAATTGTTGCTCAATTTTTACATTTCCCAACAAAAAATTATAAAAATCATAACATATATTGTATGCATTAAAAATAACAAAGCAAGATCAAACACAACAAAACCACAGCAGAAAGAACAGAAGTACAATATAAAAATTATAAAAAACAAACAAACAAGAACATAAACAAAAACAAAAACAAAAGTACAATATCCAAGCTTACAAATATTTACATATAATATTAGAGTTATAAGAAACTTTTGAACTAGCTCTTGCCATGCCTTGACCCGACCCGACATGTAGAGTACGTCAGGATCAGAGATAGTTCTCCACATCCAGGTAAACAGGCTCTCCTTGATAAGTGACATTGCTTGTTCTGGTTACCTGAATCTGCAATTCTCCAACTTGGCGCCCATAAATGGTGAGTTTATCGCCAACTTCAAGACATTTAGCTCGAACAAATTGAAGCCACCCCACTGTAAAGACGGGATTTGCTAGGTTTCCACCAGGCCGGGTGTAGTACCGGAATGCCCATACTTGTTCCCTTGAATCCATGACCTGCAAATCCACAAAATGTGCTCCTTGCGGAATCAGGATATGCTGAAGTATCTCGGTTGGAAGTGCAGGTTTTGTAGTAATATCAGAATTGGTAAGGAGTTTAGAGACAGTGAATGACGGCTGAAACATGGTTATAATTTTCGAATATTAAAACAAAATCGAGAGAAAACTACACCACCAACCTGCAAATAATTAGAACAGAATAATATAACCTATATATATAGGGGGTTATAATATAAGTTTAATTATACAGAAACAGTAAAAAGTCGAATGGTGATTGATTCTAATCTTTTGCATGAGCATGTTTCTATATAGTAAGCAGTAGTACATTAATACTATATACTGTATAAGATATACATTTATGAATTTTGAAAATATCAAATTCAATTCAATTTATACTTTTATACTATACATATTTATTTCTAAAAACAACTTTGTAAAACAAAATTGAATGCAATTATTGAAATTTTAATCCCCAGTGACCAAAAAGTTTTAAGCATAGATGTCTCATTTGTATGTTCCTGATTGGAATGAAGATTGTTCTTCTAAGACTGGCTATCAATATTGGTGTCAAATTATTGTTTTATTTTTTTTTCAAATCTCTAATTTAACCCTCTTATACTTAATTCTAAAAATATGTATTCCAAACAAATATACGGTTGGAAAGATTTCATTGAGATCTTTAAAATGACACCAATATTGATATATATATATATTTAATTTACTTATTAATTATATATAAAAATAATAATAAACTTTTATAATACTATATAATAAACTACAAATATTAATTGTTTAATTTATCATTTTCTTGCTATGCTATTTTTCCCACATTCTAATACTGTATTGTAATTGGTTGCTCAATTCACTCACAGAATCGGAATTTCAAATTTCGTCAAGTTTGGGATACCAAACCCTATAATTTTCATTTTTGATTACTGCTTCAATATTTTATTCCAAACCCAAAGACAAATTAAGCACCTAACTATTATTTCTTTTATTTTCTCATTTATATATGAATCATCAACATTATAAGATTATATATATATATACTGTCTCCGGATTATATATAAGATTTTGTCACTTGATTAGTATTTTTTTTTTAAAACAGCAAATATTATTGAAAAAAAAAAAAAAAGCCTCGAAAGGCGAAGGCAACAATTAGTGACTAATATTGACTAAGCAAAAGGAAAAGCTCTGTTATGATTGAATCAATAATTACAAGCAGTTGTTTCTGCTATATACATCAAAACTACCAACAAACAAACTAAGCACCAATAAAAGATTGACACCTGTACAATTAAAACTAACTATTATTTACACTAATTCTGTTACTCCCCCTCAAGATGGACGAAGAAGAAGAGTGAATGTCTAGCACGGCCATCTTGGATAACAAAGGAAAAAGAAGTGAAGCAGGCAAAGCCTTAGTGAAAACATCAGCCAGTTGATGTTGAGTGCGAATAGGCATAAGCTTGAGAAATCCATCAGTGATCTTGTCACGAACAAAATGACAGTCTATCTCGATATGTTTTGTACGCTCATGAAAGATAGGATTGGTGGCAATGTGGACTGCAGCTTGATTATCACAGAAAAGCAAAACTGGAGCAGGTGAAGACACTTGAAAGTCTTGAAGCAATTGTTGAATCCAGACTAGTTCACTGGCTGTAGAAGCTAAGGCTCTATATTCAACCTCAGCAGAAGAACGAGATACAGTTGATTGCTTTTTAGCCTTCCAAGACACCAGAGAGTCACCTAAGAAGACACAAAACCCGGTGACAGATTTTCTCGAATCAAGGCAAGAACCCCAATCTGCATCAGCAAAGGCACGAAGTTGAAATGAGGAAGAAGCAGAGAAAAGTAACCCTTGACTAGGAGAAGCCTTTAAGTACTGTAAGAGGTGATGAGCTGCATCAAGATGGGGTTGCCGAGGTTGAGAAACAAACTGGCTCAGCTTATGAACAACAAAAGTTATGTCAGGTCGAGAAATAGTCAAATAGAGCAGTCTACCTACCAGCCTTCTATAAGAAGAAGCATCAGATAACAAGTCTCCTTCGAAGGAACTCAGCTTAAGTTTAGGATCCATAGGTAGAGTAGCAGGTTTGTAAGCAAGAAATCCAGTATCTTCAAGAAGTTGAAGAGTATACTTGCGTTGAGACAGATAAACACCCTTTGCAGAACGAGCAATTTCCAATCCAAGGAAATACTTCAACTTGCCAAGATCCTTGAGCTTGAAATGACTATGAAGAAAGACTTTGAGAGACTCTATCTGACTTGTATCAGATCCGGTGATGATAATATCATCAACATAAACGAGAAGAGCAATAAAAGTGGATCCAGATCCCTTAGTGAAGAGAGAATAATCTGATTTAGACTGAGTAAAACCATGTTGAATAAGAGCATAAGAGAACTTGGAAAACCATTGGCGTGAGGCTTGTTTCAAGCCATAAATGGACTTGTGTAACCTGCAAACTAACTTCTCCCCCTGAGTAGTAGCAGGAACATTAGAATATCAAAGAGGAAGATCCATATACACCTCTTCAAACAAGTCTCCATTAAGGAAAGCGTTGTTAACATCAAGCTGAATAAGAGGCCAATGATTAGTAGAAGCAATAGCTAGAAAAACTTTGACAGTGACCAGTTTTGCCACAGGTGAGAATGTCTCAATAAAATCCAAACCCTCTTGTTGAGTATAGCCTTTAACCACCAAACGAGCTTTATAACGCTCTATACTCCCATCAGAATTATACTTAATCTTATATATCCACTTGCAGCCTATAGAGTGTTTGCCACGAGGCAGAGAAGTCACAAACCAAGTGTGATTAGATTCCATAGCAGCCAACTCAGCTGCCATAGCTTCTTGCCAATGAGAAAACTTGACAGCTTGATGATAATATTGAGGCTCAAAATCAGTAGAGATATGAAAGAGATAAGAACTATGAGAAGAAGATAAATTCTCATATGAAAGATAATTGTGCAAAGGATATGGAGTAGTAGTGGCAGGTAAGGGTTTATTGATCAAGAGATTACAATGGAAATCCCTTAGGTAAGAAGGAGGTTTAATAACTCGAGAAGTCCTTCGAACTGTTTCAGAAGGAACTGGATTAGGAGCAGGGATTTCAGTAGTATTATCAAGAGCAGAATCATTTGCAGAAGACAAAGAAGGAAGAGAACCAGAAACTATATCAGGGAAATCTGGTGCAGATCTTGGTAAAGAATGTCAGGAAAGGGGTATATAAGGTCTTCTGTAAAAGTGATAGTATGAAAGGGAAACAAATGCTCATGAAAAATCACATCTCTAGAAACAAATAAGGATTTAGAAACTATATCATACAACTTATAGCCTTTAGTACCTGGTTGATAGCCTACAAACACGCAAGCTGTAGCTCGGGGTTGAAACTTAGTTCTGTGAGATGGCAAGGTAGAAGCAAAACATAAGCAGCCAAAAACTCGAATGCGACTGTAATCAACAGCTGAGTTATAAAGCAATTGATAAGGAGTCATATGCTGCAAGATAGGGGAAGGAGTTCTATTAATGAGAAAAGCTGCTGTTAGAACACATTCACCCCAGAATTTGATGGGAATTCTTGACTGGAAAAATAATGCTCGAGCAACGTTAAGAAGATGCTGATGTTTTCTCTCAACAACGGAGTTTTGCTCAGGCCTCTCAACACAAGAAAATTGATGAAGAACCCCTCTAGAGCTGAAAAAATCAGTAAACTTAAGTTCTGGAGCATTGTCACTTCTGAACTGTTTGATCACTTTATTAAACTGAGTTTCAATGAGGGAGAAAAACTTAGGAATAATGAAACTAACATCAGACTTCTGTTTCATTAAGAATACCCAAGTAAACCGAGTATGATCATCAACCAAAGTCAAAAAATATCTGTGACCAGCATGAGTAGGTATGTGATAAGGACCCCAAGTATCACAGTGTATCAAATCAAAAGCACATGGAGAAAAGTGATTATGTGAGACAAAAGACAACCTCCTCTGTTTAGCCAATGGACATACAGAACAAGGAAAATGCGCTTTATTTCTTTGATCATTCGAAACAAAATGTAACTGATCTTGTAACATATCTAAACTTTTGTAAGATAAATGGCCAAGTCTTTTATGCCAAATTTCAGAAGTGACATTATTCACTGTAGGAAAAATAGAAGTGCAAACAGTATGAATATCACTTTTATTCTGAAGAGAGTCACTGGAATCTGCATCAATGACATAGAGCCCTTCAAGCTTTTTACCCTTGCCAATCGTCCTCAAGCTGTGTATTTCCTGAATAACACAAGCATCAGTGAGGAATTTGACATCAATAGATGAATCCCTGAGCAAAGAGCTGACAGACAGCAGATTGAACTTAAACTGAGGAACAAACAGAACATCTTCAAGCAATAGATGAGAATTGAGCTTCACAGTCCCAATATAATACACAAGAATCCGAACATGATTTGGTAAGGTGACAAAAGCATTTTGAACAGGTTTCATATGGAGAAAAACTGACCGAGTGAAACAAATATGGCTAGTAGCACCTGAATCCACAATCCAATATCTAGGAGAATTAAGAATTGGATTAAAAGATACTGAGAAACAGGTACCTAAGGCATGAGAGGTAGTAGCTTGAGCCTCTGGACTGAACTTAGCAGCAGTCAAATGATCAGTCAGCATGGTCATGAGATGTTGATATTGAACTGGATTCAACATTTGCATGAAACTGCCAACATTGCCTTGAGTAGAATAACCAGAAGTATTCTCAGAAATCTGGTTGACAATAGCTGAAGAAGCTTGAGTAGAGGAATTATTCTTCTGTCTTGGTTTATAACCGGGAGGATATCCATGCAATTTGTAGCACTTATCAATGGTGTGACCACTATAGCCACAATGAGTGCAGATAGGCCTATCTTTCTTGTAATTCTTATTAAAATTCTGGTTAGAAACATGCTTAGCAACAGGCTTAGCAACATCATTCTTAACAGAAAAAGCCATAGTATCATTCCCACCAGAACTACCAGTAATCAAATTGACATTTCTATGATGCTCTTCTTGAGAAACCAAGGCAAAAACTTTGTTAATATGAGGAATTGGATCCATAAGCAAAAGCTGCCCTCTCACTTGAGCAAAAGAATCATGCAATCCCATAAGGAAAGACATTACATACTCCATTTGATAATGATCCGCAAGAGATTTAATACCACCACAAGAGCATTTTCCACAAGAACACACTGGCATATAATTGCTAAGTTCCTCCCAAACAGTTTTCAATTTAGTAAAATAGGCACTAACAGTCATTTGATCTTGAGTAAGATTCATCAATTCACGTCTTAACTGAAAAATTCGAGGTCCATTTCTCTGTTGATAACGTTCCTTAAGATCTACCCAAATTTCATGAGCATATTCGGAATAGATCACACTAGCAGAAATCTCTTTAGAAATAGAGTTGAGAATCCAGGAAATGACCATATTATTATTGCAAATCCAAGAATTGAGAAGAGTTTCATTACCTCCTGGACGTGGAATAGAACCATCGATGAACCCTAATTTGTTCTTCACAGATAAAGCGATCACTATAGCTCGACTCCAGGAAGCATAATTGTCACCTGTCAAAGGCTGAGAAACCAGTATGAGGCCAGGACTGTCGGAGTGACAAAGAAAATATGGACTAGATCTGTCATTGATGGCGGAATTGCTCATCGAAGACGAAGAACTCTGAGATTGAGTTGAGGAATTTGAAGCTTCAATCGCCATATCGAATCAAGATTGGAAGCAATCGAGAAGAAAGATCGCAAACAATCACGAGATTATAATCAAATCTCAAAGAAAAGAAGCAAGAATAATGGCGAAGAAGAAGAACGCAAAAGAAGCACTTTAGTGCTCTGATACCATATTGACTGAGCAAAAGGAAAAGCTCTGTTCTGATTGAATCAATAATTACAAGCAGTTGTTTCTGCTATATACATCAAAACTACCAACAAACAAACTAAGCACCAATAAAAGATTGACACCTGTACAATTAAAACTAACTATTATTTACACTAATTCTGTTAACTAAACATTCCATGTGATGTGATACATCAGAAGTTGAATTGTCACTGAAAATATATGCCTTTTGATTTGAATTTGAAGTTAAACTTAGAAGTTGAAGTTGATTATTTATTAATCTTGTCCATTTGCATGCTTTGATGTGATTGCTAAGATTATGGTCAAGTTCCAGTCAGAATTAGACAGACAACAATAACATTAAAATTATCCTAATATTCAGAAAATCTTGCATGCCCCCAGTGCAATATACCCTAACTAATAGATGCACACCATGTGTTATGAAGAATTCATTTGATCGGTTGTCCTTGCCACATGTCATGCAAGATTCTCTCCTTAATATTAGTTAAATATAATGATTCAACGTAAGAAGAAGAAGAAGAAGAAAGTGAAATTAATAGTTTCATTTTAATATATCTCACCGATTCGTATCACAGAGATAGATGGCGGTTGGTGTAATGGTCGACACACAGACAGCTATATGATGAAAGAGTCAATTATGGACCAATAAAGTCAGAAAAATGAAAAATTGGTTTGTGGAAGGAGACAGACAAAATGATTTGTGGAGGAGACAGAGACAAAAAAATTATGGGGTCAATAACCCATCAAATCAACAAAATGGTTTCTGGCGCAATTATAGGTGTCCCTACCGCATGAATGCTGCAGATTAATCTGTTACATATTTATAACAAAAGAATCAATCCAAATATATATATATATATATATTTTTTTTTTTTTGCAAGGATATTTTTTAAAATTTTTTACATATTCTTATATATATATATATATATATAAACAGATAAATCTTATCTAACATAATATTTTATTTTATTTTTTAACTAAATAAATTACTAAATAATTACATTTTCAATAA
This sequence comes from Acer campestre, assembly GCA_954870605.1. Classification (NCBI taxonomy): domain Eukaryota; kingdom Viridiplantae; phylum Streptophyta; class Magnoliopsida; order Sapindales; family Sapindaceae; genus Acer; species Acer campestre. The sequence goes on from OX940801.1 coordinate 793,612, forward strand.
TAAAATAGCGCCACAAATGCGCACCCCATGTTTCTCTCAAGTATTTTCACGTTTAAACTCTATCTCTTAATTTGATTTTGTAACTCCTTTAAAAAAAAAAAAAAAAAATTGATTTTGTAACTGCTGTCTCTTCTCTGTTGCATCCGCCAAGAACCACTTTCTAATCAATGTTTTAATTTTGGGAAAAAAAAATCCTAAAACTTATTCAACCACCAAGCTTCAAAAAAAGATGTGGAGAAGGTTAGTTTTTTTTTTTACAATTTTTTATTTTATTTTATCTATTTATAGTCTTTATGAAATATTCTTTGTGTTTTTGGTCTTTTGTGGTTTAAGTAAACATATTTATGTATTAATTAAAAAAAAAAAAACAGTGAACGAATATTTATAGAATCAAATTTTTGGATTTACTGATGGCATCTGTGAATTTTTTTTCTTCCTATTTTTACTTTGTTGGGATTTATGTTTTGTGGGATTTACCTGTAGATATTTTTGTAGTTTGTAGTGCCTAAAATATTTGTAATTGACTAGATATGAGAGATGTCATTTCAGATTACATTGTTTCATTAGAAATAATGGTGGGTTAAAGTTAATTTGTATATTTATTTACTTGTATCTTTTCAATAGCTTTTAATTTTATAAAATTTTGTTGTTTGTAATATTGTACAGTGCAGAGGAATGATAACATTATATGAGGTGAATGGATTGACTTGATGCAGACTACATATGAAGATTGAGATGCCATGAACGTTGATAAATATTGAGCGTTGAACTATGATGAAGATTGTGAACTTAATTTTATAGTTTAATTTTGGTTTTGAGATGTTTTTTTGGATATTGATTTTGTATAAATACAATTGTTAGAAAGAAATACCTATTGTTCTGATGCGGAATTGGTGAGAAATATCACCTTTTTAAACTAACTTGGTGACATTGTCAGTACTTTAATAAGTTAAGTTTAAAATTCACCTATTATGGTGAACTACCAAAATTGCCCTTAGATATGAGTTTATGTTATTTTCTTTGTACTTTTCTCGCTCCACTAGTGTTAACTCAGTAACTCTCTCTCTTTACAAATAAAAGTTCAAGGTTGCCTCGACTTTCTTCTTCAACTTATAAAGAAGGGATGTGCTTCAGTACGATAAGGTAATATTTATTGCAAATACTTATTTTAATTTGTTCACATTTTCATTTGTTCCTTTTCATATGTTATCCGAGTATTTTGCAAACCTTAAGCCATTGTGAGAATTTTTGGATCTCCGAGACTTTGTAAGCTCTATCCGAGCTTTTTAAACTTCTATCCGAGCCTTTTCATTTAATGTCTTCCTCGAGCCTTTTCAAGTCTTCCCCAATCCTTTTCAATATCCTCACCCGAGCCTCTGTAAATGTAATATTTGAAAATATTTTGTAGTCTTGGGTTTTTATTAAGTGTTTGTAATGATTAATTTGACAGCATCATGAATTGGGTTGGAATAGTAATATCTTACAACGGTCAATGGGAGCAGTTACCCGACGGAAGTCAGAAGTTTGTTGGATTCAATAATCAGGGAATATATGTGTCAAGGAATATGACTTATGAAGAATTGGTGGCGATCGTGCATACCATTGTGAAGTATGATGTAAACAAATTCAATGTTAATCTGTCATCAATATCAATCGTTCCTGGTAGTACATGTCACACATTTATAAGAAATGACGATAAGATTGAGTGATCCCTCAAGTATGTGTCAATCTAACTGAGAGGACAGCTGGAGATGTGATAATGAATGATATTCCTCCTCTTGAAAATACCCAACAATTTGGATCCTTTACCGATAGCAACCAAGTGTTCACCTAAAGGAGTGCCACTGAAGGTGGGGAAAACATGTGTGGTGTCCCACCAGTAGCGGTCGACCATGTAGATGTAGTTGAACCTCAATTTGACGATGTGTTTGGTTGTCAAATTGGGCAATACAATGAACAGTACAAATGAGCAGTACAACGAGCAGAACCATGAGGTGGATGATGAGGCAAATAATGTATAGGTTGATGATCAAGAAAATATGGATGAAGAGCCTGCACAAATTCAAAGACGTGAAAGACGTGTACAAGGAGTTAGTTGCTCTACACCAGATATGTCTGGGACTTCCGAGGTCCGGCATAATATAATTGCATCTGATTCTGATAATGCGACAACATGGGTTATTCCCGGAGCATATTCATACTCGTTTGGTATTGGTAGAAGCAGCACCTTGGCAACATAAAAACCTAGAAGCATGATTTATAAATGTCAATTTTTTCCGAGTAAACAGGATTTGAATAGGCTTGTTGGTCTTTTTTCAATGCGACAAAACTTTGAATGGAAGGTGAAAAGGTCCAATAAGACAACGTTACATCTGGTTTGCATCATTGACGACTGTACGTGGAAATTAAGAGCGGTGAGGAGAGATGAAGGGACTTATTTCCAAGTCAGAAGTTTTATCAACGAACATAGTTATCCCTTAGAGGAGATTCATTGTCGCCACCAACAAGCTAGTGCAGCTATAATTGGATAAGTCGTTACACCTAGACTTCAACAACATGATGGTCGTCTTATTTGTCCGAAGGACGTAATCGCCGATATGAAAACAATGTATGTCATTCAAGTCATGTACAGTAAAGCACATGATACCCTATAATATGTATTATCATTGACCTATGGAACGCATGAAGAAACTTTCCAACTGCTGCCATCTTTCGCAAACGTTTTGGAACAGTAAAATCCTGGCACAATCATTGCCTTATAGTGCGCAGACGATGGCAGATTCCTCTACTTTTTCATGCCATTAGGGTCCTCAATTAGAGGTTTTTAGAGGTGTATGTGTCCTGTGATTGCAGTTGATGGTACCCATTTGAAGGGAAGATTCGGGGGTACAATGTTTGTTGCAACTGCACAAGATGGAAACGAACAGGTGTATCCAATTGCTTTTGGGTACAGTGACTCAGAAAACAACATGTCATGTGAGTGGTTTTTGGAATGCTTAAGGGGTGCCCTTGGCCATATAGATGATCTAGTTTTCATTTCTGATCGTCATGCAAGAATTAAAACAGGGATTTCTAAAGTGTTCCCTTATGCAACCCATACCATATGTTACCAGCATTTTGGTGAAAATATGAAGAAGCGATTCCACAGAAAGGATGTTATCGATATAATGGATTCAGCAGCTAGGACGTACAGTGATTTAAAATATAATCGACACATGGAGGAGTTACGTAAACTACACAAAGCTGCATTCGATTATGCCATTGCTGTTGGTCTACACAAGTGGTCCCGCGTACACTGTCCCTAAAGAAGGTACCAGCTGATGACCACAAATGTTGCAGAGTGCATAAACTCATGCCTAAAATTCGCACGGCAACTGCCATTGATGACACTGGCAGAGTTCATTAGGAATATGCTACAAAAGTGGTTTCACGATCGTCATGCAGCTGCACGGTCCATGCATCATCAATTAACCAACGCATCATATCTTATGATCCTGAAATGTGTCGAGAAGTGTAATTATATGATAGTAAATCCAGCTAACTTGAACATATTTTCTGTCAAACTGAAGGGAAAATAGTGGACGGTTAACTTAGCCATAAGGACTTGCACATGTAACAAATTCCAAATGGACCATTTCCCATGTTCTCACACGCTCGCAGCAGTAAGGTACATGAGATGTTACAGTTAACGCTTTATATTACCCAAACGTAAATCTCAGTGTTTTCATTGTTATAGGGAGCGAAACTTAGATTTCACATCTTTGTGTTCGGACTACTACAAGAGGGAGACACTTATTAGTACATACTCGGTTCCTATTATGCCTATTGGCCATCCTTCTTCATGGGTATTTCCATTCGACATCGTAGCATGGGTGGTTTTAAATCCAAAGTCGAAGAGATAATCAAGTCGCCCGATGGAGGGTTGACATGCCTCATCTTCAGAGAGGACAACCACATAATCATGTAGAAGATGTGGACAATCAGGACATAATAGTATGAGGTGTTCTAACCTGTCTATGGTTAATGAAGTTCCCAGCAGAATTGTTCCTGAGTAATACCATCACAAGTGCAGCATCTGTCATTCAACTGGACACAACAAACAAATGTGCCCTGAGAAGGACTCTATCGTTGAATGAATTGAGCCGTTGAGGAAGGCGATCAAACATAACAAGGCAGTACAAGAGGAATACGAATTGCCACCAGAAAAGCTTGTGATTGCTAATGTCTTTCAACATCGTTCAGACTTTGGGAACCATGCTCGATACAGTTGTGTTATGCTTTTTGTTGAACTGTTGTTATTTAATTTTTATTCCGAAATTGATTTGAATTTAGTTCTTTATTTAATGCCATACTAGATCATTTGTTATAGTGTTCAGAATTCATTGTATTGTTTATGGATTTGAATGTATGAACTGTGTGTTCAACTTTAAATTGTACATGAACTAAATCACTATCTTGAAGACCAATCCTTCGAGTTGCAAAAAACCTCCACGACCATCTTCTCCCGGATGGTGGCCATATCATTTTCCGACCATTCGAACGTATCCATGTTCGCCACCAGGTACTCTATCAATCTCAAAGTATGGGCACCACAATTACCCCTACAATTCACCACATGAACAACCGTTAGAATGGAATGTTATTAAAACCAATTGTGAGGGATTAAGTTCTTGAGACAGTCATACCATGTATCCTGTTGAGGCACACGGTCTCTAGACACATAATAAAAAGTAGAGGCCTTATTCTTCTCCTCGTACATAATATCACCCCTTCGTCTGCGAATGTGAAACTCCACCGCATACAACATCGAGGGTAAAAAATACCTTAAGCACGCGAACTGCATTTTCATGTGGCAAAATGGAACCTCCTGTCTGAACGGGTCCATCAAGTAGATATGCCCTGTTGTGAGGTCGACACTAGCCATGGCACAATGAGTACGTCCAAGATTGCAAGGAATCAGAACCTGTAAGTGTTTCAACAAAGTGTTACGAGTGTCAAATTTATTTATTATACAAATTGAAACCATGTAAAATAAACACTCACGGCGTCAACATTGTGTCATGTTCTGTTTCTTGTCAGGAGCAATCCACGTACCATCGTAAGGTCCTTTTCAGACCATTGTTGCTTCACCAAAGACCAACCTTTACGGGGTGCGCTGGCGCCACTTCCCATCGTTCTCTCCCAGCGTGCACATAACAATGACTATACAAAAACGTTGGGTAAAAGATATATGAAACACATTAATGCACAAGCCAAAACCATACTATTTAAATACTTACATAGAACTGTGAATCTAGTATGTTGATTCTCGTACTGTAGACATTGGGGTATGGTCACTGACCCTTCCGCAGAATATGCAAGTACGCGTTAATGTGCTGACAATTTCAACATTTTGTATTGTTAGGATTCTACCATTTCTGAAACAACTTATACAGACAGTTAAGGTAAAGAACTTACTGTATCCTCCAACTCCATGAAGTTGGTTTGAAACCGGTGGAACTAGGACATCAACTGGCACGTGTAGATCCACATCACGTCTGTATAATTGTTGAAGAAGTTAGATAACCAAGTAATTTTACGTAGGTGCTTCAAAATACTATGAAAAGATTGTAAATCTACGATTATACTAATAATTCCCCCGTCGTGTTCCTCTTATGGGCTTGGTACGCTGCAAGGTGGTCATGATCTACCAATGTATGGGGTACCCATACATGTGCTGGTTGTGGCATAATCCGTGGCCTTTTCGACCGACAGGGGTTAGTGTATTGGCTCCGCTGCTGCCAACCTCGCCTGTGAACCCGGTCCTGACACTGAAGGGGTGGGGGACTCCAGTCCAAAGCACTGTGATCCACAGAATGGGTAAGCCGTGAAGAGGAACTTTATCCACATGGATCTCCTACAGGGGTGTGCAGTATGGAGGAACTCTGTATCTGCTATAGGTGTAAGCTCCGATGGGATAGAACCGATGGGTGCCCCGCGAATAAGGAACTCTGTCCTTGTGGAATGAATGGAGGGGTGCGCTACACTAGGATAGACTGAAGGGTTACACTATAAGAAGACACTCTATCCCAGGTCCTAGAGCTGAACATGTGGTCTGGTAAAACCTAATGAGGTATCAGCTCTGTCTCCATAGGTGCTATCTCTGTAACATAAGTACCACTAGTAACCTCCTCTCGTGGTGTCACACCAAGCCCCTACTAATCAGATCCTGTCTACACAGTAGGTTACAACTTACGTCTGGTCTCTAGGTCTGCCCTGTTCTGATGACTATATGTCCTGTCTCTATGACTAAAGTCTCGGTCTTGGTCATCGAACGGTGGGTCATCGAACCATGGACCTTTATTACAGGACTGCGACATCGAACCTTGAAGCCCTTGAATCAAATACAACAACTCCTGATGTTGTTGATTTCGTTTCTTATCAGTCATTTGCACTTCCTCCCGTAACTCTCGGAACGCATCCATCAGTTCAATATACCATCGATCCTAAAAGGATTTCAAACTCTATCAATACTAAAACCGTTCACTCGATTGAAATTAAATAATACGGTTCTATTATTTTTACTTACCTGTGGATGCCCTCCAATGCCTCCTCGTGAATCACCTTCAGGTCAAGGCTGTCTAGGCAAAGTGAATCGTACACACTTACACCTCCTTACGGGTCTCTCACTACGACTCTCCTGGTCTGAAACCTCCATATCACTGGGTTCAGAATGCCAACCCTCCGTATCACAAGGTCTGAAATACGGACCCTCTATATCATTGGGTCTGGAATACTGACCCTCCATATCACAGGGTCCAACAGTCCTATATCGTTCAATCTCCGGAAGGTGACCAGGTATATTAGCAGCATCGACATCATATAGACTGCTTCCCAGGTCTATGCCTTTGTAGTACTGTTGAGCCCTCTCAGCAGCCGTCGACACCAATTCACACAGTGTAAACATCTGAAATCGGAGTTAGATCATTGTAATTATATACATACTAATAATTATAAACATTAACAACAACAATATTTACCCTTTCGGTGAAAATGGTATCTAGCTTTTCCCCCCTCGGTCGCTTATTCAACTCCAATTTCAGAATACATGGGGAGGTAGCTCGATTAACCTATGGGTCCCATATTTTTTATTGCCAAGCTCGGGGATAACCTCAAAAGAAAATATCTGTATAATAGATAAGTACGATAAGAAGTAAATACATTAGTCATATAAAAAAATTAGAATTAAAGTACGGCTGAAAATTCTAAATTCTCACCAATAGTGCGTGCGATACACTGTAAAAGTTGTATGTCTCGGTGGTGTGTATGTCAGCGCCGTTTTCTTACTGTCGTTGTTCGAACTGCTCTCGTCGACCATCCAACGCATGCTTGAAACCATGTATAGACTGCCTATACACGTGTACACCCCACGAGAACGCATCAAAAACGTCCAAGTCCTCAACTAGGCGAAACTGCCATAATGAAACTTTATATCTCTCATCCACCCCCATCAGTGTCTAGCTGAGCACACACAATAAGCACAGCTTCACCGCATCGTACTGCTCCACAAAAATACCAATCCGTAACACCGCTCTCAGCTCTTCAAACTCGATGTCTCAACCCTGAAAGTACCGCTCATGTATGTCATTCTCTATCGTATCATAGCTCGCCATCTCGAGAATGTCTCCGAACTTCAAACTAGTGATTAGACAGAACTCCACCTTTAAGAATCGGACCACATGCTTACCTAACAAAAATCTCATCTCATCTTCAAGGTCATCGTGATGCAACTCATGCAAAAGCAACTGATGGATAATCCTAGCTGAAAAATGAATCTCACGATGCATCTAAAGGAAATGACCAAAACACGACTTAGTATACCAACGTCGGTCTTCGATCTTCAGATGGTCAGGTACACTTTCAAGTGCGTTGTCGATATCTCTAAGGTCATCGAAATAGTCATGCCGAGTAATTTTTCCCTTGTACCATGCTCCCGTTGGGGTTTTAAGTGAATCCTTTAGCTGATTCCTCATCTACATATTCATAGAAAAAAAACATATAAGTTCATGAAAAGGCTCGAATAAAAAGGCTCGGGCAGTGTATTAAAAGGCTCAGGCAATGTATGAAAAGGCTCGGGTAACGTATGAAAAAGCTTGAACACTTCATTAATAGACTCGGGTAGTGTATGAAAAGGCCCCAGTAGCGTATGAAAAGGCTCGAACTGTGTAACACTTCATTAAAAGGCTTTGGTAGTGTATGAAAAAAGGTTCGAACACTTTATTAAAAGGCTTAGGTAATGTATGAAAAGACTCAGGTAGTGTATGAAATGGCTCAGGTAGTGTATGAAAAGGCTCGGGTAGCGCATGAAAAGGCTCGGGTAGTGTATGAAAAAGCTCAAGTAGTGTATGAAAAGGCTCGAACTGTGTAACACTTCATTAAAAAGCTCGGGTAGTATATTAAAAGGCTCAGGTAGTATATTAAAAGGCTCAGGTAGTGTATTAAAAGGCTCAGAGAATCAAAATTAACTAACCTATTCATAAATAATTAAAAAGCTTGGATTACTGTTTAAAAGGCTCGGATCTAGTTTAAAAAGGCTCGAAAAGGCTCGGATCTAATGTAAAAAGGCTTGGAGATTTTAAAAAGCTCGGGGACTGTTATAAAAGGCTCAGAAACCCAGATCTTCATCGTCTTCAAAACAATTTTTTTTATAAACTAAAACCCTAACCTAACCTCATCAAACAAACATAATCAAGAACAAATCAAATCAAACCTAATCTACATGATGAAAATGGCATCCAACATCAAACACACATAAACTTATCAAGAACAGAAATGTGTGAGAAAGAAAAACTTACCACTGTCTTTTCAGTTCGCCGGTGAATTCTCTTCGACGTCAGTACTATGGTGCTGTCAGGTTTTCTTCCTCAAGGGTTTTCTCTCAACGTTTGAAAACGAGACAAAGTGACAAAAAATGGGTATTTTTGTCTGGTTACCTAAATATGTGCTTTTTAAACTTAAGTTAGTAATGTGGTGACTGTCTTACAAAAAGCGCCCCAAATAGTGACAAAAAAAAAAATAAAAATGGAACTCTTGTTCTGATTTGTAATGAATGATTGATATTTGTTGTTTATAATTAGTTAAAAATAAATTATCAGGTAGTGATATTAATGCAACTAAATTAGAGAATAATTATTATTATAAATGAATTAAAATGCTTAATTAATAAGTTATAAATCATCTCATTTTTATTTTTAAAAAATGATTTTCATTATCATTTTATAGATCTTTTTTTAACTAAAATTTTATAATTAATTTAAAATAGAGATCACTTAAATTAAAAGGTGATCCTTACTGAATTTTACTTGTGGCGTGTTTACTAATCACGAATCCTATTAAGTAAGGGACTTAAGTTCCTGATTTCTGAATTCCATTGTTTTCTAAATTTTTAGGGAATTAAACACCGTAGACCCCACCCACAAATCAAGAAGTTCCTGACGGAAAGGGAACTTGATTCCTCCCACCCACCCTAGGAATCAAGTTCCCTTTCCTGGTTAAAAAAAAATAAAAATAAAAAATCAATTGTCTTCTTCATGATTATTGACTTTTGTTTTTAATTTATGTAAATCATATTGGTTTACTTTTTTTTTTTTTTAATATTCATATTGGTTTACATAATTAATAATTTAAGTGCATATTCCAGAGATTCATTAATCAAGCCCCTTTGCTTAATTAAGGAGTCATACTCACCCCCTTTCAAGATGGGTGAGTATTACCCCACCACCCTCTCCCAAAAACATGACATGTGTCCATTGAGGGGTAAAATTGTCTAAAAAGATAAAGAGTTTGAACAAATTTATCCCGGCCTCCATAAACACATGTCTTGTTTATAGGATGGGGGGTAATGCTCACCCCCCTTCTAAGGGGTGAGTAAAAGTGAACTCTTAATTAAGGGAGAACTTCATTTGTACATCTCCAAGGAATGACTCTCCTAATTAGAATCTTGTGGAGCTTACTCCCTTAATTAAGTGGGCTCCACATATAAAGGGGAAATATAGTTCATGAGTATATAAAATAACATTAATGTTAGACAACCAAAAAAATTAGCTTAAATTTAAACTCAAATGATGTGGTAAGTTATTTTTTTTTTTTTTTATTAACCACATCATCCTATATTATGTGTGGTGATGACAACTCACTTGCCACGTCATTTGAGTTGAAATTTGGGTTAGCTATTTGAATTGTATAGTATTACTCATAAAATGATAATAAAAAATAAGTGTGCTCCACATAAAATAAAAATAATAAATTATAAACGAGTCATTTAAGGGGGTATCATTGGAAATAAAGGGGTCTCCAACAGATATCCTTGGAGATGGCTCTAAGGGGGTCCTTATTGTAAAAATGTAGCTCCTCCCTTCATGACGATGGTTGAGTCAGTTTGACCAGAACTAAATCTATCTCAATTTCAAGCAGAGGCAAGCTTGCCTCATGAAATTGTGGGACCAATTATGTTATTGGCAATTGATGATCATCAAGATTAAATGACATTAAATTCTATTAACTTACACTACAACAAATTTTGGTTTTTGTGACAAAAAAAATTGTTATGAATTTACTATTTATCACTAAAACTGTAGATATAGTGACGATCAGACATTCTCCTCACTAATTTAGTCAAAGTGATACAAACTAGTTACCAAACTCTATTTCATCACTATATTTTTGACACTAATTCATTTCATGTTCTATTAGTTACAAAATATTTAGTTACGAATTTACATTTACTCACTAATAATATAATTATAGTGACAACATTCACGTCCCTCACTAATTCTACCAAAGTGATTTCATTCTGTCACCAGAATCAATGTCATTACTATAATTTTGTCACTAATAATATAGATATAGTGACGACCATTCACATTCCTCACTAATTCCACCAAATCAATTTAAATTAGTTATCAAAGTCTATTTCGTAACTATATTTTTGTCACTATATCTTTTCTTGACCTATTAGTTACAAGATATTTAGTTATGAATTTATATTTCCTCACTAATAGTATGAATATAGTGACAACATGAAAAAGTGATGTGAATTTGTCACCAAAACATATTACATGACTATATTTTTGTCACTAATATTGTTCCTGGTATCTTTATGATTATGGTGATAAGTATTTAGTTACGAATTTACATTAATTTTTTGACTAATGTATGAATGTGACTATGAATCCAAACAAAAATATTGTTATGATTACGATCATTCTTATCTCTCACTAAATTCACCAAAGTGGTTTCAATAAGTCACCGAAATTTATTTCATGATCACTATATTTTTCTCATTAAAACCTTTCTTCTCATATTGTATATTATGTTTGCATATGGTTTTAGTAAGAAAATATTCACTTACAAAATTTACATTTCCTTAATAAATATATTGATATACTAATTACATCAAAAAGATTCATATATTTGTAGGTTCTATTGTTCAAACTCATTGCTATTAATTTTATATTGATATATATATATATATATTATATCACCTACGGTGGCAGTGACTTGAACTTGATGAAAACTTGCCAAGCAATAAGCGTTAAGCCACATTGGGTAGTGGGTTATTGACATCTTTTTCCATAACTAAATTATTTATTTTTGTGTTGATAATTTATAATATATGTGCATCATATAAAATATGACTTAAGATATGAAAGAAATTTTTGTTAAAGCACCAAAAAATGGTTTATTATTATTAGGATTATTATTATTATTATTTTAAGTTTGACCATGATCCCGTGTTAGATCTAAAACATAAAATGTATAAATTGTTACTCTATTATCGATTGAAAAATATTTACTTTTTTTTTTAACTGTAATTTTATTCAGAAAGCCAAAAGGCTAAAAACCACACCCACAAAGACCAAAAGCTGGCTCCGCAGCAACACAAAGAAAAAACAGCCAGAAATGAAAACAGATGTAACATGATGGTCTTCCTCTATCATCACTTGTGACACCCTTGATTCTTGAATCTTAAAAAAAATATGAATGAATGAATATATATATACATATACACACACATATAAATATATATATATATATATGTGTGTGTATGTAAAATAATTTTCTTAGAATTGATGCTAGATTTTCAATAATTACTTTCGATGTTGCTATTGCATTCTTGCTCTTTTTCTTTTATTGAAGAAAAGAAAAGAAAAAACATCATAGATGTTAGGAAGTGATTTGCAGATAAATGAGGAAGATCATTATGATGGTTTAGGTATTCAAACATCCAACAGTAACAAATCAACAACCTTCAAATCACTAAAACAAGTTATTATTATTAACCAAAAGGAAGCTAATGAATAATGCCAAGATAAAAACTATATTAGTATTATCAATCAAAATCTTACCAATAAACAAGTTGTGTAATGATCCTTGATTGATGGTGTTCTTGAATTTCTAATAATTAAAGGAATTACAGATCATGCTTAATGGAAAATATAGCAATAATAATAATAATAATAATAATAATAATAATAATAATAATATAAAAATTCAAATATGGATAAAACATGAACACTTAAACTCTAATAAAAAAAATACCATGATCTAGAGGCTGAACCAGATTGAGATGACTGAATAGTTATGAAATGAGAACGTACTCAAGCACCAACTACAGCTGCTTGTTGGTCTGAATGAGAAAGTTCTTCATTGCATAAGTCCCATCACCTGCATTGTTATCAATGTCAAACCAATATCATATAAATACTGAATTAGTTTTCAAATGTTTTTTTTTATATATATATAAAAAAGAGCAAATATCTAAATGAACTTTCACTTTTCTCTTAATTGCAAATACTAAAACACAATGCTGGAATGGAAGAAACTGTGAGGAGATACATGGATGAGTGGTGTGATGGTGAAATGGAGTAGATAAGATTTAACAAAATTATAAATATGAGCTATTAAAAATAATTAATGATGGAGGTAAAATAGGAAATTTGAGCGGGAGAGAAATTGATAGAATCCCTCCTGATAAATTGCCTACTTGATAGTAAATTGTTTTACCTGATAGTTGAGTGATAAAGTTAGTTATAAAGTGATTGTAATTGAATTGAATTTTTTTTAATTAATTAATTTTTATTTATTTTATAGAGAACATTAAAATGGAAAAGTGACTTCATTAAGGAATTTGTTTAATTGTTGTCAACTATAACTTAACAAATGAATTATGAATAATTATCAAATTATTCAAAAGGATATTAAAATAATGGTAGTATTATGTAAAATAAAAATCTCCCCATACACACAATTAACCAAATTAGAGAAAGTATTATTACACATAAAATATGCGAGTTAAGTTGGTCCAATTGTATGTTGGATATATACATAATTCATTAATATTAATTTAATAAAGTTTACAAAATATTTATGTATTTTAAAAATTCAAAATCCAAATATATTAAATTAACATTAATAACTTAGAAATTATATATATATTAAAAAAAATAAAAAATAAAAACTTACAAATTATAACCATTTAAATATCGATGCCCTTATAAATTACACCCTCCATTGCGAATTCGAGACATGACCCCTTCTCCAATATCGAAATATTGTACTAGTTAAAAAAAATAGTAAAAACATACCAGTTTAATTTTAGACAGTAAAATAATTTTTCTCCGGTTAACAAATTAAAACATGAAGATTAAAAATAAATTGTGTTAGCATTCTATTATAATTTTTTTTTTTTGTAATTAGTATATCATTATGAGATGGTATACGTGTATTAGTGTATATTCATAACATCAATTTTCAATATGTATATATAGAAACTTTCAATTGGGATCTCATACTTTAATTTTGGTAAAGACCTTGACAAAAGCACTTTGATTTTTATGAATTTTGATCTGAATATTGTTGTGATTGATAATTTCATTGAAATCTACCTATTAATAAACTTTGAGAATTTTTTAAGCATTAGAACTATTTATCCCGATTTTGTTAAATATGAAGGCATTAGAAAAATGAGAGAAATATATATAAATTAAAACAAATAGTTATAGTACTTGAAAAAATCTCAAATTTTATTCATAGATATGTGTCAATGAACTTATCATCCACAAAAAATTCAAATTAAAATTCATAAAAATCAATATGATTTTATCATGGTCCTTACCGAAATTAATGTAAGTGATCCCTTGCTTGAAAGTTCATATATATATAGTCATTTTCTCTTCGGTGCGCACTGATATAAAATACAATCAGTGCATTGTATGTGGACCATAGATTATGGATAATCACCGACAAGTGCATGCAGACTTGGGTCAAAACAATTGAATCTAATAGTCCACATGTAAGACACTGATATATATATTTATTAAGACAATAGCTCGTATAATCATTTTGTTTCATTTTATCTATTTTCCTTTAAAAAAGAAAAAGAAAAAGAACTAAACAACCATTAACCGAACTAGAGAAAGTATTCTTGCACATATCAAATATTCAAATACGCAAGTTAAGTTGGTCCAATTGCATGTTGGATATATACATTATTCATTAAGATTCATTTAATAAAGTTTGCAAAATAATTTTTTATTGTAAATATTAAAAATCCAAATCATATAAAAATAATATATATGTCAATGCATCATCATTAATAACTTAGAAATTATTTTTTCAAAATAAAAATAAAAATTATAAGCACTTATAATTTACACACCTGCATTCATGAGGTTGTGGGTTCGAGTTATGATCCCTCCCTCAATCTCGAAATAATGTAATAGTTCAAAAAAATAGTGAAAATATACTAGTTTAATTTTAGATAAAAAGATAATTGTTTATTTGATATTATTGTAATTGTTTTACAAATTAAATCATGAAGATTAAAAACAAATTGTGTTAGCAATCTATTATAATTTTTTGTAATCTAGTATAACATATACATATATCATTATATGATAGTATATGTCCATATTCATATATAACATCAATTTGCATATATATATATATATAATGATAAAATATATTACTTTATGCATGTTTATATGAACTAAACAATAAATTATGTTACCAATCTATTATAATGTAATGTATTGTAGTATAACTTATATCATCATGTGATAGTGTACGTGTATACTCATAACATCAATTTGCCTATATATAATATGATTATGATAAAAAGATATCATGTTAATATGAACTAATTAATTCAATTATAATAGATAGTTGAAGTTTTATATTAACCATCTCAAGTATAATCATACGACATCCTTAAAATTGTTATATATTAAAAAAAAAAAAAAAAACTAATTAATTATAAGATATTTCATTCTACACATTCAAAATAAACAATAGGTAACTTCTCATGAGAATATTGTATTTGGATTCATGAATTCATATGAAAGATATCATTTTCTATTTTGATCCGATAAATTTCATGGAGATACACGTTCTATTAAAATATGATACTTTTGAATGTTTAGAATATAGTGATGCACATTCTATAGTGATTTGAAAAAAAAAATAATGGTCATGAACGTGTTTGATTATGGTGTCTCGAATCTAATCGTATGATTATTAATCATCCTATGTTTTTAGTACAAATAAATTAGTCAATTTTTTTTAATTTAATTAAATAATTTATATTTTCTTTAAATAATATTATCTACAATATATTTTTAAATAATTCATTTAATATACATGGTTAAATTTGATACAGATTCAAGTTAAATTATAAGGCATATGAATATTGATAAAGTTTTAGGATTAATTTACAATACTAATATGTGATGGTGATGTTAATTATTATGAATTATGTATTTATTTGGAGAAAAAATAACATAAAGAATTTAATGAAGGTGTCACATATATGATCATATAGTTATTAAATTACCATATGTTTTTTTTTGGTATCATAAATGAGTCAATTGAGTTTTCCTCTGCAATGTAACATGTTTAATTCTCCATATCACTCTCAAGTCTCACCATACCACTCGATACTTCAAAATTTTGAGTTTTACAAAAAAGAAAAATATATTTTATATTTAATTAATTAGTTTATTATTTTCATCAAATTCTTTATTTATATTATAACATGTTAATATTGTCTATAGCATATTTTTTTTATTAAATTTATTCTTTTAATTGAAATATTTTAAAAGAATAAATAAAAAGAAGTAACAAATACAAGCAATATATATATATATATTTATCTAATTAATTATATAAGGTTTGATTGTTTTAAATATTATGAGACCAAATTTAAAGCTATTGATTTATAGTTTTTTTTTTTTTTTTTGAACAATTCCAGAATTTTAATAGGGAAAATTTGGTGATGATAGACATTCATTTAAAATTTATATATATATATATATATATATGAATGTAATGAATCTAATCATATGAATCATTAAATCATCCTATTTTCTAGTATCATAAATAAGTTAGTTAAATGTTCACCAAAACATATATTTTTGTTAATTAATTAATATAACGTTTTTTAATCAATTTCGTAATTTAAATTATAATATGTTATTGATTGTTTTTTAACTTATCCATTTAATATTCCAAGTTTGTTTATTTTAATGTTTATCCATTTAATTATATATGTAAGATATTTTTAAATACCATAAGTCTAAAAATTTAAAATTCATTACATCATTTTCTAGTTTGATTGGACAAATTTTTTAATAATATAAATCAATTAATTTATAAGACATTTGAATGTTTAAAAAGTTTTAGAATACAAATATTTCATTATGTAGATAATTATTATGAAGTATAAAAATAGAAAATTGTGTATTTTCATATCAAAAAACTGATCATATGATAATTACATTGTCATGTATTTCTAATATTGTAAATCGGTAAATCAACTTTTCCTAGAAAAAAAATATTAGTTAATTAAATTAAATTTTTTTTTCTTTTCTGTTTTTTTTTTTAAAAAAAAAGTAACAAAAAATAATTATCCATTTAAATATACAAGATGAAATACCTTTTAAATATCATGAGACTAAATTAAATGATATAATTTTCTAGTTTGATGAGACAAAATTTATTGTGATACACGTTAAATAATTATAAAACATGTAAATTTAGAAAGTTTTAGAATTAATTTAAAAATACAAATACATGAAATTTTTGATAATTAGTATGAATTATGTAATAATTTGATATATATATATATAAAGCTTGTTTTATGGTGTAACGAATATGATCATATGACTAATAAATCATCATATGGGTTGGGTATCATAAATTAGTTAATTTAAATTTTCAAAATAAATATTAGTTGATTATTTATTTTTGTCATCAATTTATTGTTAATTGTTATTGTTTTTTTTTTAAAAAAAAATTATCTATCCTATCCAAGTTAAAAAAAAAAAAAAAAAAAAAAAATTACTTATCTACCATATCCACGTCTTTTTTAAAAACAGAAATCAAAAAAAAAAAAAAAAAAAGACTTATCCATTTATTTATACAATATCAAATACATTTTTAATTTACATTAATTTTTTTTTTTTTAATAATATAGGACTAAATCTCACGTTGATCCTATCAGCACTCCCATTATTCCCACTCCATTGGAAGTTAATGAAATTAGCAATTCTATGCACTCAACTACCATTTTTTATCCATCTTTCTCTTCAAAAACCTAAAGACACAAACACAACTCCCTCCTTCTTCGTTCATCAATTAATTTCAAGTATGAGAAAGACAATCTGCTACAGGTAAGTCATGTAAATGGCTTTGGATTTCATTAATTTAATTATTATTATTTTTTTTTTTTTGACATCAAAGAGTTGGATTGTATTTGTTTTGCAATCAGAAGAATTATTTCTGAAAATTTAGGTATGTTTTGATCTATTTTGAGTACTAGTAAATTATAGTTTTCTTACTTCTTAGTTCAATTTTGAGCTATTTAAGATTTTTTTGTTTTACTTCATGAAGAAAATAATTGTGGTTGTTTAATTGATCAATCTTAATAAAGATTTAACTTAAATTTGGATATTCAAAATATATGAAAATTGATTATGTATGAACTCTGTGATATTAATTCCAAGTGTTACAAAAGAAATTAAAAAAAGTGAATAAATAAATCAAGAGTTAGAATGGCATTTAGATTTTTTTTTTTTATTATTGAAAGAAGAATTTTTAAAATTGAGTTCTAGGTTAAAGATTTTATTTTTGACAAAAAAGAATTTTAGTAAAGAATACAAATTAAACATCATTCTCTCAGCCGAATACCATTAAAAAAAAAATAAAAAATTCTTTGCTTCAATGCTTCTGCAACTTCCACCAACAAACATGTTTCTGTATACAGAGCATAAGATTCTATAACATAGTCCCCTCATCCTAAATCACATCCCCTATTTTTTTTTTTTTTTTTTTTTGACAATATCTATTAATCCGGGACCATGTGTTTTTTTTTCTTGTACACTTTTTGTTTGGTTTTATTTCTTGTTTCATTTGCTAATAAAATATCATATGAACTTGGTGTCATATTTGACAATTCTATATTTATACCAGTATATTGCAAAATATATGGTTTGATTTTGATTGATTATCTTCTAATTTATTCATTTGTAATTGTCGTCAAATAAACTGTAAAACTCTATTATGTAAATGATGATATAAGATTTATGTGATGAATGAATGACATTTGTATTTCCTTTATTGCAGAATAGTTATCATTTCGTACGGACAAAAGGACCTAGCTCTTCTCTAATGCCGATGAAGTTATAAATTTTGCAATGATATTTGTATTTCATATTTTATTCTTTTTGTAGTTTTAGTTTGGAAAACAAATTTTTATCTATTATTTTATCACAGTTATCAAATATTGAGATGCAACAATTTTAATTATTGATTGTCAAAATTATTGTATATGTATTTGTTTTGTTTTGTATTATTATCGATATCAAAATAATTAAATTAAGTGTCGGTTTTAAAGAGATTTAGATTCTTGAAGTTACAAAATCTTTCATGACTAAATAATATAATTAATTACAATAATTTTCCATATCTACACCACCATATAATAATAATAATAATAATAATAATAATAATAATAATGATGATGATGATAATAATAATAATAATAATAATAATAATAATAATAACAATAATAATAATAATAATAATAATTATTATTATTATTATTATTATTAGGCATTTAGTAACCAAATAAATCATTACTATTAAAATTATTTTAGGAATGAAATGAAATCTATTAGTGATAAAATTCATATAACTAAATAAGAGATTTTAGTGAGCAAGTTTAACAAATAAGTAACAATACTTTTAATTACTATTCCTAAGATATTTAGTGAAAAATATAGATATTTCGTGACTAAACAGAAGTACATTTAGTGACCAAATGCAGTATGTTTGCAACCAAGTGTTCATTGCTAAAATACTTTTTATTAGTTACAAATTCATCACTAAAGATACGTAAATGGTCCAACCACAATCTCTCACCTTTTGGTGATGAAAATGGCCGACACTAATTTTAATTACAATTAGTGACAAGATTGTGGTAACTAATTATCTTTAGATACGAATTTTATGTCACTAATAGTGCTGCTTTTAAGGATCGATTACTAGATTTAGTAACCACAATGTTTACCTATTAGTGATGAAAATGTTGGTAACTAATTGTGATCACAATTAGCTACTAAATTTGTAGTCACTAATGTTTTGGACAATTAGTAACTAATATTTTTGGTGGTAACTAATTATCTTTAGACACGAACTTTCAGTGTCGAAAGGGAACGAAAATTTTTTTGGTCACTAAAATGAATTAGTAACAAAATCTATACCTTTTAGTGACCATATTTTCTGTTGGTAATGATGTAATTTGTTGTAGTGTTAAGACATTGTGTTCAAACATGCATATAGTTTTTCTATATCTAGACCTGCATTTTCTACTTCGTTGTGTCATTCATGAACTGTAAATGTCAGATTGGAATAATAAGACAATCAAAAACAAAGGGGAAGTTTGATAAGATTTGAACTATAAATGTCATATTGATACATTACTTTAAAAAAAATATCATATTGATACCTGCAGCTTATTATATATATATATATATATATATAGTTAAGTATAAACTTGAAAAGAAGCTGGAAAAAAAAGGAAGAAGATCGAAGAAAACCTCTTTTTCTCAGTTAACAGTGTAGAAAGTGATGACAATCTTTCCTAGTTAATACTTAATAATCAGCTAATTACATTATATTCAAAGTACGAGAGAAGATTCGAAGAGATGCCTGAGAATTTGAATTCCAAAGGCGACCCTTTTATTTTTATCATGACTTTTTTAGCAAGTGTTGGAAAATTCAGTGATTAATACGTATTTTGAGAGTGGTTTTTTTAGTATGATCGATTTCATAAAAATTAATGAAAAATCAAAGTGTATTCGAATTCTCCCCCGTGAGAGCATCGAATTGGTATACTCAAACTCCCAAAATAATTAATGGGTGAATGAGAAATTGAGTCTCAAAGTAAGCCCACTATGTAGGAAAAAATGTGAATACCATATTATTACTTTTTTTTTTTAGAATCAAAATTTATTCAATCAACACCGACCAGAGAAATTGTTGGGTTGTGAAGCCTGAATCCTATTATGTTTAGGATTGGTTCTCTATTATACTTAGGAGTGTTTTATTGTTTTATTTAGGAAAGGATTCCTACTAGTTTTAGACTAGACCTTATTATAAATACTCCTGTAATTCTTATGTGTAATTGTGTGTTGCATAAAGAAGAGAGAAAATAATATTGAGAGCCGTAGGGAGAGAGATAGTGCTTCACTATTGTAAACACCGATTTCATAGTGGAAGTTGAGTGCAGGTACACTCTGTGGATGTAGAGTTACGCTGAACCACATAAAATCTCGTGTCTCTTATTTTCTTTTGCTTGTGTGTAATCCCTAAGCTAATACAACCCTAACAATTGATATCAGAGCTTTTGGTTTCAAGGCTTAGGGTGTATAGGATCCAAAGTTAAGGATTCTCTAGCACAAGGTTCTAGGAGTCCGGAATAGCAGCCGCGCAGCTGACGAACTGCCGGAGCAGCCACCACCGGAACAGTAGCCGCTGGCCATAGAGAGTGAGTTGTCACCTCCTACACCATAAGAATCAGAAAGAGCCGATCTACAAGTTTCCCTTCTGGTATGTCGTCAAAAAATCACTGGAAATTGGTCAAATCGGCCGACAAAGGTTGAAGAGAAGCCATTTCGCCACCAAGTTTCCATCGACGAGTTGAGTGATACCACCACCACCAAAAGAAGTGGAAAGAAATTATCTTCAAGATTGGTTTCTAGGTCGTCATCAACCGAGCACCAGAAAGTCCTCAAATCAGCCGTCGAAGTTTTAAAGAATCGAACGGTTATCGTAAGATCTACGGCGATCCGTCGTGAGTCTAAGAAAATCGACACCACCAGTAGACCTAGCATGGTAAAATCTTCCAAATCCAGTACCTTTGACATTGAAACGGAAAGTTTCAGATTTTGGTCAGATTCCGTCCCGATTTTGACTTTTTCATTAACCAAATCAGATTGCTTGCCGTTCTTGGTTTGAGTGGGAGCAATGGGGTCTGAGAAGGATACATACAAGATACAGAAATTCAACGATACAAATTTCAGCTTTTGAAAGATGTAGATGGAGGACTATATGTACCATAAGGACTTGTATCTACCGATAGTAGAGAAGTCGAAGGATATGTCTGATGAAAATTAGGTGGTCCAACGTAAGCCAGAGGACATGACCAATGCGCAATGGATGGTTTTGGATCGTAAAGCGTTGGGAGCAATTCAACTCAGTTTGTCGAAATTGGTCGCCTTCAACATCAAGGGTCAAGAGACAACGACAGATCTCATGAAGGCCCTATCGAATTTATATGAGTAGCCTTCTGCAGCAAGGAAGGTCCATCTGATAAAGAAGCTAGTGAATCTGAAGATGTCAGAAAATCAGAGTTTCAAGGAGCATCTAAATGTGTTCAACGAGGTAACAGATGGGTTAAATTCAGTTTTCATCGTATTTGATGATGAGGTGTTGGTAGGCATAATTCTTGGCCAGATGTTGGAGAGTTGGTGTACGACGTGTCAATCAATCGCTAACTCATTCAAAAAAGAAAAGTTAACCTTCCAACTAGGGATGCACATTGGGGAAATGGGGATGGATATAGGTCCCCCCATCCCCATCTCCACTTCTCAAACCCTTTCCCATCCCCCATATATCTCCATTTGGGGAAAATGGGGATGGGGGAGTTTTGGGGGGAGGTCCCCCCATCACCATCCTCATTTTCCCATTTTTCCCGTTTTTCCCAGTTTCCCCGTTTACCCCATTCCCCCATTTTTCCATTTCCCCATTTGGTTGAAAATTACAAATTAAACTAATATATATATATATTCCATTACAAATGCAAAAGAAAATACATTACAAAATAATGTCATATATATATATATACATTACAAAATAATGTCAAAGAAAATACATTACAAAATATATATACATATATACATATAATTATTTTTGTAATATTTGGGGGGAAATGGGGATGGGGGGATGTCTCCTCATCCCCATCCCCATTTCAATTTGGGGATGATTTTCATCCCCATCCCCCTCATTTCTCCATTTTTGCCCAAAAAAATTTCCCCAAATGGGGATAGGGAAGCGGGGAAACGGGGATCTGAGGGAAAATGTGCAACCCTACTTCCAACAGGTTGTAGACATGATTATGACCCCAGAAGATCAGGATGCGTGAAGAAGGATTAGGGGCATCATCTTCAGCATTGAACATGGAAGGTTGATAAGGTAGAAACAGGAATCGGAACAGAAATTAACAGGGTAGATCAAAGTCAAGAGGAAGATCCAAGTCTAAGAATTGTCAGGGCAATAATTCGGGTAATTAGCGGCGAAGCAAGAAAGACATCGAGTGCTGGAATTGTGGCAAAATGGGTCACTACTCGAGTAAGAATAGGTCCGTCAAGAAGGACGATGGTAAGAGCGATGCGAATTGTATTTCAGGGGAGTCAAACAACTGCCTTATCTTCTCATTGGAAAGCAAGATGGAATCTTGGGTGTTGGACTCAAGGTGTCATTCCATGCCACCTCACACAGGGATTTGTTTGAGAACTACGTCTCCAAAAATTTGGATAAGGTGTATCTTGGTGACGATCAAGCATGCGACATTACCGGGAAGGGAGATATGAAGATTCAACTAAATGGGTTAGTTTGGAAACTCGACAATGTGAGGCATGTACTGGACTTGAGAAAGAACTTACTCTCTATAGGGCAGTTAGCGTCAGATTATTATATGATGACTTTCACAGGTGATAAGTGGAAGATCTCGAAAGGAGCTATGACAATCGCTTAGGGAACTAAGAATGGGTCTCTTTACACGACTACCGATGGGTATGGTTCGACCGTAGTGGCGGAGGGTAGAGAGGATCCGAATCTATGGCACCAGAGGTTTGGGCACATGAGTAGCCAAGGGCTGAAGTGTTTGCATTCAAGAGGTAAACTGCCTAGGTTGAAATCTGTTGAGATTGATTTCTGTGAGAGTTGCATTCTTGGGAAGTGGAAGTGAGTGAGCTTCAAGAAGTGAGTGAGCTTCAGAGTATCGGCAAAGGAGAAGCTGGAACTAGTGTACACCAATGTTTGGGATCCAGCTTCAGTCTCATTAACTGGAGGTAAATAGTATTTTGTCACATTCATTGATGATCATTCCAGGAAGGTATGCGCTTACTTCTTATGACACAAGTTTGATGTGTTTGAGGCTTTCAAGAAGTGGAAAGCTATGGTTGAGAATGAGACAGGTTTGAAAATCAAGAAGCTGCGTTCAGACAATAGTGGGGAATATAAAGACAAAGAGTTCAAGAAGTTTTGCTATCAAAGCGAGATAAAGCTCATAAGGACAGTGTCGGGCATACCGTAGCAGAATGGTATAGCAGAACGGATGAACAGGATATTGATTGAGAGAGCCAGAAGCATGCGTATACAATCAGGGTTGCCGAAACAATTCTGGGCAGAAGTAGTCAATACTGCAGCATACTTGATCAATAGAGGACCATTAAAGCCTTTGGACCTATCTATACCAGAAGAGATTTGGACTAGGAAAGAGGTAAAACTTTCTCATTTGAAAGTGTTTGGTTGTCTTTCCTATGTACATGTAGGTGATCACTCAAGGAGAAAATTGGACGCCAAATTAGTGAAGTACACCTTGGTAGGTTATGGTGAAAACGAGTTTGGTTATAAACTCTGGGATGACCAAAACCGTAAGATGATCAGGAGTAGAGATGTTGTCTTCAATGAGAAGGTCATGTACAAGGACAGAAACACAGAGACTTCTGAGTAAGGAGAACCAAAATATTTTGGGCCAGAGGATGTATCGAGTGGTAAAGTTATGGAATGTGGTAGTAATCAAAAAGTTGAAAAGCAAGGTGTGCAGCCCCAGGTTGGAAAACCTATACCATAGAATGAAGTTCCAGCACTACAAAGTCTGATCGGTCAAAGAGTTCTCAATCCACAAATTGGGAATGCTTTGAGAAAATTCCTACAGGCCCATAGTACACCGCGAAGATCCACTCGCCCACATGTACCAAATAAAAGGTACTTGAATTACTTGTTACTGACAGATGCTGGAGAACCCGAATGCTTTGATGAGGCATGTCAGGGTGAAGATGCAAGCAAATGGGAGCTTGCAATGAAAGATGAGATGAAGTCGCTTGTGTTCAATCAGACTTGGGAGTTAACCGAGTTGCCTGAAGGAAAGAAAGCCCTACAGAACAAGTGGGTGTTTTGAATCAAGGAGGAACATGATGGTTCTAAGAGATACAAGGCGAGACTGGTGGTCAAAGGCTTTCAACAAATGGAAGGTATTGATTACACCGATATTTTTTCTCCTGTTGTTAAACTAACTGCGATCTGGTTAGTGTTAAGCATTATCGCAACAAATGGATTATATCTTGAGCAGTTGGATGTGAAGACTGCTTTTCTTCATGGAGATTTGGAGGAAGAGATATACATGCAGTAACCAGAGAGGTTTATGGAACAAGGCAGAGAAAAGATGGTTTGCAGGTTGATGAAGAGCTTGTATGGTTTGAAACAAGCTCCTCGACAGTGGTACAAGAAGTTTAATGTGTTTATGCAACGAAATGGCTATTTTAGATGCAATGCTGACCATTGTTGTTACTTCAAGAAGGTTAAGTCGAGTTTCATAATATTACTTCATGTTGATGACATGTTAGTAGCTAATGCAAATTTGGAAGAGATTAATGGCTTGAAGAAGCAACTATCGAGTGAGTTCAAGATGAAGGACTTAGGTGCAGTAAAACAGATCCTTGGAATAAGAATTAGTAGAGATGAACAGATGGGTACTTTACAGCTATCTCAAATAGAGTACATTCGCAAGGTGTTACAAAGATTCAACATGGGTGATGCAAAGCCGGTCAGAACACCATTAGCTAGTCACTTCAGATTGTCCAAGGAGCAATGTCCAGAAACAAATGAAGAAAAAGACTTCATGACTAAGCTACCATATGCCTCAGCCATTGGAAGCCTGATGTACGCCATGGTTTGCACCAGATATTTCTCATGCAGTGGGAGTTATGAGTAGATACATGTCTAATCCAGGTAAGCAACACTGGGAAGCAGTTAAGTGGATCCTAAGGTACCTACAGGGTACGACAGAGAAGTGTTTAACTTTCAGGAGAGAAGATCTCAAGCTAAAGGTTATGTGGATTCTGATTTTGCTGGAGAGGTGTATCACGGGAGAAGTACCACTAGATATGTGTTCACAATTGGGAGTACCGCTATCAGTTTGGTTTCTCAGTTGCAGAAGATAGTGACAATATCTACTACTTAAGTAAAGTATATGGATGTGACAGAAACTAGCAAGGAGCTTATATGGTTACAGGGGTTATTAGTAGAGTTGGGATTCGAGCAAGTGATGAATGTGCTGTACAATGATAGTCAGAGTGCAATACACTTGGCCAAGAATTCGACAATCCATTCTAGGACCAAGCATATAGGACTAGGATATCATTTCATTCGGTCACTAATCGATGATGGAGTGTTGAAGCTTGTGAAGATTGCAGGGAGTAAGAATCCAGCTGACATGTTAACCAAGCCAGTCACTACTGAGAAACTGGAGTTGTGCGCAGCTTCAGTAGGTCTTCAAGGTTGAAGACGAAGGAGGATGAGCACACCGTACCTATCCACTAGTCATCAAAGGAGGAAGAAGTCTACTCTAGTTTCAGTCTTCAAGTGGGAGATTGTTGGGTTGTGAAGCCTGAGTCATATTATGTTTAGGATTGGTTCTCTATTATACTTAGGAATGTTTTATTGTTTTATTTAGGAAATGATTCCTACTAGTTTTAGACTAGACCTTATTATAAATACTCATGTAATTCTTATGTGTAATTGTGTGCTGCATAAAGAAGAGAGAAAATAATATTGAGAGCTGTAAGGAGAGAGATAGTGCTTCACTATTGTAAACACCAATTTCACAGTGGAAATTGAGTGCAAGTGCACTCCGTGGATGTAGGCTTATGTTGAACCACGTAAAATCTCGTGTCTCTTATTTTCTTTTGCTTGTGTGTATTCCCTAAGCCAATACATCCCTAACAGAAACAACAACCAAAGCAGCCAATAGACCTGGCACCCAAAAAAAAAAAAAAAAAAACAGGGAATGAATCCCATATTAATTAGGAAAAACAATTATATGTAGTATATAATTGAATGTGTGTTAGTAGTTTGATAAGATTGAAATAATAAGACAACCAAAAACAAAAGGGAAGTTTGATAAGATTTGAACTGTAAATGTCATATTGATACATGTAGCTTATTTTATAGATATATAAGCTGCATGATGAGTGGAATTAAAATATTAGAATACAGTATTTTATAGATAGGACAAAAGTACACAATCCAAGCAGAATTCAGTGCCCTGACTGCATGTATTAGATCATCCATGCATTAATACACAGTTAATTACGTACTCACTGTGCTCTAAAGCATATGCATTTCCCGGTTGGATCTGAAATTCAGAATTAGAGAAAGTTCTCCACGTTCAGAGAGATATGCTCACCCTGATAAGTCACATTACTTGTCCTGGTCACCTGGATCCGGTACAGCATCTGTAATTCTCCACCAGCACCTCTAAATTTGTGCCCAGAAAAATGAGTTTGTAGTCAACTCTAAGACTTTTAGCTTGAACAAATTCAAGCCACCCAACTGTGAAGACGGGATCTTTTCAGTTTCCACTAGACTGAATGTAGTAACGGAGTGTCCACATTTGTTCCGTTGTATCAGTAACTTGAAGATCAACAAAATGTATTCCTTGCAAAATCGAAATATGCTTTAGAATATTTGGGGTTGGAAGGACAAGTTTTGTAGTAATGTCAGATTGGGTTAGAAGCTTAGAAATATGGAAATGCGACATAGTATAAGGTATGGTATAATTGTCTAGCAATGCAGTGCAGCTAGCTTTATGATTGGAAAGACAATGATCATGATTCATATGCATAGGATTATTAATTATATATAGAGAGAAAGGTAGAATTTGTAGAAAAGCTAGGAAGTAGAAAAAAAGAAGTTCAATTTAAGAAAAAAGTTGTACAGGCCAACAATTGTTTTAAACTTTAAAGAAGTTAAGGTCTACTCACTGTCTAGTGTCTACTGAGAGAGTTGAGGAGAAGCAAATATATATAACTATGTAGGATAGATCCGACTATAACTTTCGGTGTATCTCTTTGTATCGATTGAATACATATTTATTTGCTCCTGACAACCCAATACAGAAAAGTAATAAAATATTACTTGGATTGATTATAGTCAGATCTTACCTGTTTTAAATAACTTTGCTATCCATAGTTAAAATTCAAAAAATATTTCAATATGTCTAGATATATACGGTCAATTAAATTATATATATTATGTCATATATAGAATGCATCATTTATATACCAATTATTCATGTGTACTTAACATTTATTTGATTAGATTAGATATATACACTAATCGCATTGAAACATTTATTCGTTTCTTGTGTTTTCACCTTTTGGCTCTTAATAAAGTTTGTTTTTCAAAAAAAATATATATATATATATATATTTATTCGTTTCTTCATGGCTTTCATGATAAATGCTGATTGAGCTTACCTTAAACAAGTTGTTGCTGGCTGGATGTTTAATCATGATTATTTTTAAACAATGTTGAATCAATATATACATCCTGATGTGTTTACAAGTAATCACTTTTTTGTTAGTATATTTCAAATTGTTCTTGTTAGTTTTTAGCATTTGACCATTAATCGATGCAAGCCGGTGGAAGATTAAATAAAATATGAATGATTTATTTACATATTTTATTTACGTGGTGACACATTTCGGCAGTTGAAGCTTCAACTTGCACAGATTTTCATGACTCAAAAGTTATGCACAGGACAGCATCATAACATGCAACACCACTCCCATGTTTAAAACTTTGTTCATCAAAATCAAATTTTAAATTAAAATTGTAACTTGC
This sequence comes from Acer campestre, assembly GCA_954870605.1. Classification (NCBI taxonomy): domain Eukaryota; kingdom Viridiplantae; phylum Streptophyta; class Magnoliopsida; order Sapindales; family Sapindaceae; genus Acer; species Acer campestre. The sequence goes on from OX940801.1 coordinate 822,118, forward strand.
ATATCAAGATTACATTTGCAAGTTTTGTATTGATTCTCCTACGTGTGGTTTTTATATTTATTAAGAAAAATTCTCAGTAAACTACAATCACGCAAAAAAGTCACCTATAATTATGGAGATCTTCGGCTAATTATGTTAAACTTCTTTAATTCACTTTCTAGGTATAGTTAAGTCTTTGAGTATAATATTGTATCAACAAATAAAACTATAAAAGTAAAAAAACTATTTGTGCAACAAATAATCTTTATCACTACTATCAATCACTTTCAAAAAGTAACCCTTCACCGACTTCTCAAAATTACTGTCAAAACTTGTCAAATTATCAATTAATCACTTTTGGAAGTTTTACCAAACATCATTTGATGTTAAAATTATAAAATAATCTGATTTTAACTTTTCAAAAGCAATACCAAACTGGCTCATTTGTTACTATTGAACGTAATATCGATATTTATTCTAAATTTCTAATACATAAAACTATAAAAGTAAAATAAATAAATAAATAAATAAAAACATAATCATATATGTCTGCCACATTTTCCTGTGCAATAGTGCACATAGAGCCAACCAATATCGTCAAAAGGTGGCTTGGTGATAAAGCCAATCATATTTATATATAACATACCGTACTATGCAGTAAAAATAGAAAATTAATTTTTTAAATCAATGAGTGAAACGTCATTGATTGCTTATTTTCCCGCGTCATGGATTCTCTTTGTCTTTTAGCATCATGCTGTGGTAGTGAGTGAAACGTCATTACATTCTTTAATTTGTAGGCAAGTTTCCCTTTTTGCCCTTGTTTACTTAATACCTATGAATTCTTGGTAGCTTTCCCTTTTTGCCTTTAGACCTTTTTTTTTTGTCTGCGTGATATGATATGATTGTTTTCATGGAATTGGATTGAATGAAATATGATTGGACTAAATTAATTGTGATGTGTTTGGTGCTGTATGAGATTAGATAAAAATAATAATTTTATCATATATTTAATATAGTGTGAAATTGATTGATATAAAATTAAATTGAATTATTTTTAAATAAATAATTTTTATTTTTTTTAATAAATAAAAATATTTAAAATTAATATTAAATAAAATAACATTGTTTTAATACATATTTTAAAATATTATAATATAATATATTAAATAAATATTAAATTTTATAATTAAATAAAAAATAAAAGAAGAATTAAAAAAAAAAAAAAAACAAGAAAACAATATATCACAAAAAATAACAACACGGGATTTATGTGGTTCAGAGTAAGGGGTCGTTTGTTTTTTTGTCTGAAGACTGAATAGTGACTGAAACCTTAATCTGAATGACATGTTTGTTTTTTTTTTCCTCACATCTGAATGTACTGTCAACATGTTTGTTTTTTACAAATAAAATTGTCTAAAAACAAGTAATTTTACATCTATACCTATATTAAACAATTATACATATAATATAGAATAAAAACAATCCAAAAATAATAATTATGTATGAACACATATGATCATGATCTTCTTCTTCGATTACAAACAAATTTTATTTTTACTAAAAAAAGAAAAGGTTTTTTTTTTAAATAAAATAAAATAAAATAAAAGGGGAGCAGGAAAACTCACACAAAACACTTTAAAAAAAATAATATATAAATACATCACCCTAATATCATAATAAAGTATTGATATTAAATACTAATATGAGAAGTGATTATGATTCTTTTTTTATTTTTAAAGCTATTTAAAATAAGCAATATATTAAAATAAATATTTCTATACAATATATAATTATGATGAAATTGGAAATATGTTATATATAGAGGATAGTATCGGAAGAAAAGATTTTAGATTGTATTTAATACAATTCAGTGATTTACAATTAAGTGAAATGTCAGGATTTTTTACTTTTTATTTTAAGTTGTTTTTTGGTATTTTTAAGTTGTTTGACCACTTAAAAAAACAAACAAAACAACTTAATAATTATGATTCAGACCCATTAAGTCTTAAGTGGAAAAAACAAACGACCCCTAAGCCTACATCCACGGGTCAAACTCTGAATAATATCTCCACTATTATCACCAATAATAGGTACACATGCAAACAAACTTACAAACTTCTCTTAGAGACAATAATTTGAGGAATATCAATACATAGAGAAAAAAAATAAGAAATATCTCACCACAATAAACTCTCTCAAACACTACAGATTGAGTTAGACCTAAATCCCAAAAACTCACTGCTTTTGACGGATTTGAAAATGAAGGCGGAACAAACTAAGAAAAGACACCCAAATTTTCTCTTCTTCTCTCTCTCTCTCTCCCTTCTCTTTCTTTTCTTCTCTCTTGGTCAGCCGCACACCTTTGTCTTCTTATTTACTTGGCTGCCGCACAACACTTCTCAAAAGCAACATATATTTTTGCTTTTATATTAATCATTTATGGTATATTTGTTACGTGTGATTCTCAGTCCAATCCCACGTTTGTGGGGGACAAAATACTTTTTTTTTAAAAAAATTTATTATTACTTTAATTAAATTATTTATTTTAATATTAATATATTTATTATAATATTTAAAATATATATTTTTAATATTAATTAAAAAATAATAAGATAAGGTTGACTAGGTTGTATGCCCCTCACACCCATACTACGATATTATGGGTTCGAGTCTCTTCCCCTCCCCAACCCCGAATAATTGTAATATTTCAAAAAAAAATTAAAAAATTAAAAAATTTAATGTTATTTTATTTCAAATTAATTTTATTTCTTTTTAAAAATAATTTATTTTATTCAAGAAATAATTTCAATAATTTTTTTAACCAATTTTCATTTAAAATAATTTTCTTTTTCTTTTATTTTAATTGAATTAAAATGATTTATTTATTTAAAAATTAATTTTCACAAAAAACTATTATTTTCAATTATCTTTTATACTATCCCATGTTTTTTTTTTCTTTTAACTGTGAAATTTTTATTAAGGACAACAACCCAACCAAGCAAGCCAAAGCAGAAACAAGACCATAAGGCACAAACAACAGGGGACAGCCAACAAAGCAAATCACTTCCCAGAAAACAGAGACCCAACAGAAAAACTCCAGTAGACACACAGAACACCACTATCAAACCTTACCAACAACTCCACAGGCCACCCAACACCAGCAACCAAACAGCGCAAAACAGAGCAAGTAAGAAGCCACCTAGCGAACAAATATCACCCATGTTATATCAAACAAAAGATAGTATTATTTTAGTCTAACCAATATTGCACTAAAAATATAACAACATTAATTTAGTCTAATCCAATCCTATAAAAATTGTCCAATCTTTTTAAATCCAATCACGTACAACAAATGCACCATTAGGGTTATTAAAAACCGCACCCATAAAATTACCAAATTGCCATTTTGTATTTGGGCCACCAAATGCTCTCCTTTGGCTGGACTCTTTATTTGGTCTCCAATCCCAACAGAATGAAACTCACGGTCATACCAAAACTTAATATAATTTACATGACCATCCCTCTCAGCCAAATTCTAGAACAAATATTATAATTAACCTAATATATATTCTTTGTTCTTTATTATATTATACTGTTTTATTGTGACTAATAATTGATTAGAAATCTTGATCATGAACTTTGCTACTTGTGTAGACCCTTTTCCAACTTAAAAATAAAATAAAAATCTGGCTCTATATAATCATTTAGATAGGAACTATGTATCAACAATATTTCTAGCTCTATACGTAATCTTTTAAGAGAAAAACACACATGCAAAGACAGATTACTACCCTGACTAGTTTTTCATCTATTCAGCCTTTTCTTCTCAACTCATTTTCGGCATAATATCTTATTATTGATCTTTCAAGTTTTAAAATGAAACAAGTAAGTTTATGTACTTCGGTGATCTTAGATGATCTGAATAATAATAATAATAGCAAGTTTATGTAAATTTATGAAACGTAAATTTTAAATATTGGGATAAAAATGTGGAAAAATCATATATAACATACTATATGTGCAAATAAAAATGGCTTATTAAACAAGATCAAACACAAGAAGAAGTGAACTATAGTTTATTAATAATTAAAAAGCTACAGCAGAAAGGACAAATTAAAGGTACAATATATTAGAATTATATGACACGTCTGGATCTGTGCCCTGCTGGATTTTTTTTAGGTCATCCATGCATTAATACATAGAAACATACACATAGTCACTCACTATGCATTTCTCAGCTGGATTGCTTTGCTGTCCTAAACTCAGAATTAGAGAAAGTTCTCCACATCCAGAGAAATAGGCTCACCCTGATAACTCACATTACTTTTCCTTGTCACCTGGATCTTGTACTGCATCTGTAATTCTCCACCAGCAGCTCTAAATTGGTGCCCACAAAAAATGAGTTTATCTCCAACTTCAAGACTTTTATTTCGAACAAATCCAAGCCACCCAACAGTAAAGACAGGACCTTTTCGATTCCCACTGGGCCGAGTGTAGTAACGGAGTGTCCATATTTGTTCCGTTGTATCCATAACCTGCAAATCCACAAAATGTACTCCTTGTGGAATGGGAATATGCACTAGAATCCGGTTTGGAAGGACAAGTTTTTTAGTAATATCATACTCACTTAGAAGCTTAGAGATTTTAAAATTATGCGGCATAGCCATATATAATTATCAGCTGGCAATGCAGTGCAGCTTTACGATTAGTATGAATAGTAATATATAGAGCTAGGTAGAAAATCTAAGTAGAAAAAAAAAATGACAAGAAAAAGAAGTTGTACAGACCAAAACTTGTTTGAAAAAGTGACTTATAATGTCTAGTTGTTGTATCCTGACGTGTCTACAAGTAATCAAACTTCTTGTTAGTTTTTGTCATAGTACAAAGTATTCATCGATGTGTTCTTTTGCTTGGAAAATTTCACCATCATTCTTGTTGTTTCAATGACTATCGATTTAACCCCACTTAGTTAACTTGCATCAAATAAATCATCATAGCTTCATGTTACTATGCAACATTGTTGATCTTGATTGTTGATCACAATCATAGTCACGAGGCTGAGGTTTCTTACTGTTAACAAGACAAAAGTGTGTTCCTCAAGTTTCCGAGGCCTTAGCAATTCTTCACGGTTTGCGACTGGCTGAGGACGCAGGTTTGGGGCCAATTTGTATCGAATCGGTTGCAACTGTTGAGGTGGATTTAATTTGTGCAGGTGTGTGACGTCTTTGGCTGATGTCGGAGTGGTCATTGCAGATATGAAGCTGATGATGAGTAGGCTTCAGGTTCTTGGTGTGGTTTATGTTCCTATGTAGGCTAATAAAGTGGCTCATAATTTAGCAGGGTTTAGTTTATCTTTTCCAGACGATTATGTTTGGTTGGAAGATTGTCTGCTCTGTGAGGAGAATTTGGTCTTGGACGATTGTCCAAGGTGATTGTTCTTTTGTTTTGGCTCTTAAAAAATAAAAAATAACAAGGCAAAAGTGTGTTTGTTTATGAAGATAATTAGATGGATAAACAAACAGATTTTATTAGATATTTTTTGGGGCATAATTTTATTTTCGACAAATAAAAATTCTTTCAAAGTCCGTTAGTAATGGCTAATTATTTTACAGGAAGGTATAGGTGGGCCTCGACTGCTTCTTGGGCCATTATTGGATATTTTTAGCCTGTTTGTTTTTTTTTGGGCCGATTCTTAGTGACGTGCCTGGCAGTCTGGGCATGTCACCTATACTTTCTTACTTGACTATTATTTGGAAAAATCATAGCATGCTTTATATGCAATTAAAATTGCAAATTAAACAAGATTAAAAATAACAAATAATATTAGAATTATATGTACACGTTTGGATTCGTGCCCTGCCTGGATTTGTTTTAGTGTGTGTTTAGTATGGCTTTTGTAGGGATTAAAAGCGTTTTTTTTAATGTTACAAGTTCTATAAAACGCTTTATAGAGAGGAGAGGAGTGGAGGACTCAATCAAACCCGCAATCTCATTATGCAGGAAAATTGTTTTGCCTTCCTAATCCTTTTAGGCTTCTTTTATGTTTTTAGTTTTTCTATTGGGTTAATTGCACCAATGCCTCCTGAATTATAAGCTAGGTAGCAATGTGTCCCATGAACTTATTTTCTTAGTAGTAAACCCCTTGAACTTTCATTTATTGGCAAAAGCTAACGGAATAGTAACGTAACTTCATTTCTGTCCATTTTTTTGTCACATGCTCTTCACGTGGGTTTGTACCAAGGGGAAAATTTGGAATGATATAAAATTATTTACTGTAGTATGTCATGTGGGATATTATCTGATGTTGGCTTTCTGTTTTTTGTGGTTTGTTTTTCCCTGGTGCCTTTTTTGAGTTTTTTCTGTGTTTCTTGTGCTGCTGGGGCGTGCTGTCCTGCCTCTGTTTGTTGTTGGCTGGAGCCTGTTGCTCCCTCTTGTTGGGTGTTTTTTTTTTTTTTCTGGGTCGTTGCTGCTGCGTTTTGTTGTGAGGTTGTTGTCCCCTGCTTTTGGGGCTGTTTCTTTTGGCTGCTTGCCTCAATAAATTATCGTTAAAAAAAAAAAAAACAACACCATTGCCCCCTGAACTATTCGCGAGTTTGTGATTTGCCTCCTAAACTTTTTTTTTTAGGTGTTAAGCCCCTTGAACTCTCTTTAATTGGCAACAAGTGACGGAATGGTAACGGAACCTAATTTCCGTCCATCTTCTCGTCACGTGCGCCTCATGTTTGTTTTTAAGTAAGAGTAAAATTGAAATAAAAAAAAATAAATTAAATTTAAATGTGGAGATCCATATTGGATCTAAATGGTAATTGCCCTTTATTTATTTTACTTCCATTTATCTTTAGTGTTTTAGGTCAGGATAAATATCAGATCAGTAGAGGATCCAGATCGATATTTTTCTTAGTATACAATATTGCTTCTCAACACCTTCGAAGACGACAGCATTGTCCCAGACTCCACCATCTTCTTGACAACGATATATATTCACGTCCTCAAGGTAATCCAAAAACAATCAAAAAGTACAAAAGGAAAGTTTGACAAGATTTGAAGATACGTACATTCAGCTTATTTAATTTTGTGGATATTGGAACAATAATATGCAAAAATATATAGCAAATTAAACGAGATCAAACACAACGAGAATACACAAACAAATATATTTGTGCCCTTCCGGATGTAGTTCTAATTAGATCATCCGTGCAATATTAATTTACATACATTCACACACTGTCACACGTAGTTACTCACTAAGCTCTAAATCATATGCATACATTTCCCGACTGGATTGTGTTGCCGTCCGAAGCTCAGAATTAGAGAAAATTCTCCACGTCCAGATAGACAGGCTCACCCTGAAAAGTGACATTACTTATTCTGGTTACCTGAATCATGTATTGCATATGCAATTCTCCATCATCAGCTCTAACTTGTTGCCCATAAAAGGTGATTTCATCACCAACTTTAAGACGTTTAGCTCAAACAAATACAAGCCACCTAACTGTGAACATGGGACTCACTCAGTTTCCACTAGGCCGAGTGTAGCAATGGAGTAGTGTTCAGATTTGTTCCTTTGAATCCATAGACTGAAAATCCACAAAATGCACTAAAATCCGGGTTGGAAGGACAAGTTTTGAAGTAATATCATACTTAGTTAGAAGCTTAAAGATTTGAAATTTACGCACCATAGCCATGGTAATATAATTGTCTGGCAATGCAGTGACTAATGAGTGCAGCTTTATGATTAGTATGACTGTATGAATATGATTGGAAAGACAATGGTGATGGATCTAGGTACTTGTGATTCACAAAATGCTAATTAAGAAGCAGCTAGAAAAAAAATAGCAAGACTTGTTTGAAAAAGTGATTGGTGTCTGCTTAGAGATCGAGTTGAGGAAACCTGAACAACCATTTATTTATAATTGATGATTGGTGGTGGTGGGATTGGGATTTCATATCTTTGATTCCAGACAGAATCATTAGAGAAAAGTAATAAAATGTTCCAAAGGAATAATCTTTTTTTTTTTTTTTTTTTTTTTTTTGAAATATCCAAAGGAATAATTAAGAATTCTTTATAGGAATCACTATTGTAAACAAGTTTTGTACGTATTGAAGCCTATAAAAAAACAGTGACAAAATCTATATACCTATCACATGATAATTGCTATAGTTTTGTCAAATTAATTAAACTTGTCTATATATAAGTTATTAATTAAGAGCTTTCCAAAACTGAGTGAGTGCGTTTAGTTTTATCTACACATGATAAAAAATCTATATACCTATCACATGATAAAAAACTATGTCTCTTTGGGCTTGGTGGTATGAGGATTGTGCATCTTTCTCATACCACTCAAGTTCAAGGAAGGCTGGTAATGAAGGAAAAAGCATGCACTCTTATAACAATTACAATCTAAATTTTAATAAAAATTATGTTGACAATATCTATAATTAACTTAAATTTACTATATATAATCAGTATTTATTTTTGGGCTCGGGGATGGGGATTCGAACTTAGAACTTAACTTTTGTTAAGAAGTGTAGTTACCACCAGAGTACTTAAAATCGATAGATATACCGAAATATCCACCGATATATCCATATTTTGGAGGGACCGATATCGAAACAGGCAAATATCCAATATCCTGCAGAATATCCGGCCGATTTCGAAATATCCGTTAAAATCTCCCGATATTCCCGAAACATCCCGAAATTCCCGAAATTTTATGAATTTTACCCCGAAAGTCCAGGGATATTTTGCATATTATTAAAATAATTTTTTTAATCCTAAACAATTAAATTATTGTTAAAATAATTTAGCTTGAAAATTATTTTAGAAGAAACATTAACAAATTTATAAAAATTTTCAACATAATAGTCAATAGTAAAATTATTGAGGACTTGAAGTAAAATTGAATAAAGAACCAAAGAGTGGACATGTAAAATATGTAAAAAATTTTGAAAGCAATATGAAAAAAAAAAAAAAAAAAAAAATTGTTTGTGACTCAAATGTGTAAAACTAATTCCAAATAGTATTAAATATGTACCAATCAATTTATAAATATATAGAATTGATTTTTTTGTAACTTTGTGCCGACATTCCAAATAAAAGAATCTTAAAATTATTTGTGTAAAACTTGTAAAAATAATCAAATTGTTTCTTTTGAGTTTTGAGTAGAGAATCTAAAGAAACTCAAATATTTTTATAAAAAAATAAAATAAAAAATAAATAAGAACATAATTATTTGGTATGGCCCGTATGGTAGAGAATCATAATGATAGAATTTTGAAAAATAGTATATTGGGGATAATTCGGATCTTCTTATACATAATGTCTATGTGCAATTAGACACTGAAGCTGCAGGAATTGCTAATTTTGGAAATAAGGTAAAAAGTTACAATTTACAATCAATTTTATAATTTCAGTATTATTAATTCTTTGCATGTGAGTATTGTGTCATATACTCATATTAATATATATTATATACATATTGATCTCATGAATGTAGCTCACATACTTTAAAGATGGAAGGAAAAGTTTTGGTGAACGAGCAGCCATTGCAGTTAGAAGCAAAATGCAACCAGGTATATAATTTTTATTACAAAAATTTACATATTAATAATAAATAATAATATCATTGAAATAATATTCATACTTATAATACTTAATAATTTTTATTACAGCTGATTAGTGGGTAATGTATGGAAACTGTGCTCCATCATTGAGTGCAATAGCAGTTCGCATACTATCACAAATATCATCATCTTCTGCATGTGAAATAAATTGGTCCACATTTGCTTTAATTCACACAAAACAAAGGAAACGTCTTGCCTATTTTAAGCTTGAACAACTTATTTATTGTTATTATAATATGAAATTGAAACTTAGGGATATGGCAGCTGAAAAAGATAAAGTAAATGAAACTGATTTTATGGATCTACTTCAAGTAGCTGCAGGAGACGATAATCAGAATCCTATTTTTAACTGGCTTAGACCTGCCTCCTTGGATGATGACGAGGGAAATCATGATTCACATATTGCTTCGCATGCTCGAGAAATGGGAATAAATGTTGAACAAGTGATTAGAGAAGAAGTTGTTGTAGATCGTGGAGTTATTGTTACAGCTCTTCCGATGACCAACATACCTCTGATGTAAATAGTGGAGGAAAAGATGATGGAGATGATGGCGATGGTGGGGATGAGGCAAGAGGTTAGGATTTTGGTGCAGGAGGTTGGAATGCTGGTGCAACAAATTGGGATGTTCGTGCTGGAGGTTGGGATGTTGGTGCAACAGGTTGGAATGCTAGTGCGGCGGGTTGGGATGCTCATGCAGGTAATTTTGATCAAACTCATGGTAGATAGCATGGAGGAACAAGTCAAAATGATGAAGATTCTTTGAATATGACTCTCTCCTCAATGAGTATAGACACAGAACAGAGTTCTTTGGGTGATTCGCAGACAATGTCAGATTCTCATATACCATATTATGGTAGTTATGGTGGCTGCAATATATTTGATTATCCTTCTCCACAAATGCCATATGCAATACCTATGTATGCAGATCAAAAATATCCACCAAGTTGGGTAAATCCAAACTACCCAATTCATGGATCAGTTGGAAGAGATCAAGCAGCATATGTGTGGCATATTAATAACTACATTGAAAACTATGCAAGCAAGTTTTCTTGGGAAATTTATTGTTCGAATCAAGATAGAAATGTATCTTATGTATTTGAACCAGCAAGGAATTCATTTTGGTTTTAAATTTCAGACACGCAATGTATTATTATGTATGAATTATGATTTATGATAGAATTTTGGAAGTGTGGAACTATTACTATATATATTTTTTAATGATAATTTTGTTTATTAAATATTTAATCTCTTTATATTGTATATAATATTATAAAAGTGAAACAAAATATTATTCTATTAAATACTCAATTTTAAAAATTATATACAGACTCTATTTATGTTATAATTTATATTAAACTCATAACTATGCTAATTTATTATTGAAATATGATTTATTTGATGTATAATTACTTGTTTAAGCTTGTCCTAAAATTTCACAAAAAAAAAAACTAACTTTAGATGTAAATATCCATCATTTTTTTAATTTTTGACAGAATATCCACCGATATCGATAATATCCCCGATATATCCGTAAATTTAGAAGCCCGACATTGATGCCGATACCGATATTACGTTCCTTGGTTACCACTGAGCTATTTCCGTGAATCTAGGACCTCAATTTTGTTGAGATCGAAGTGTAATTCAAACTTAGGATCTAAATTTTATTGAGCGGTGTGGTTAGACCTAGATATGTCCAAATAAAGTCACTTAAATTTTTCCACGACCACCGACGACAATCGAGACTGGAAATGAAGTAGAAGAGAGAAATTGCAGGTTTCTACATCGATGTCAGAGAGTCTTGAGAAAATGTATTTTCCTGATCAGAAACAAACACACAGAAAATAAAAGCTATGTGGAGAGAGATGGCGGTTGGAGACACTTTCGAAGACGACCGGCACTCCACCATGACCACCGACAACATCATCCGAGCCTCCTGTCTTCTCGACAACGAAGGTCATCCAAAAACAAACGGAAAGTTTGACAAGATTTGAAGATACATACAGTCAGGGGCGGAAGTTTGGGTGGGCTACAGCCCACCTAACATTTTTGAAAAAATATTAACAAATTTGAGTTAGTTTAAAAAAAAAAAAAAAATTAAAGCCCACATTCAATGTAGATGCTGTCAACCCATTAAGAAACTTCACTATTCAATTTAAATCTAAACCCAATAAACAAGTTAAATATTATGAACCCTATAACCTAAATTTAACATTAAAAAATGCTCAACTAAGCTATCAGTCCACAAACAAATGTTAAATTACCAAATCCAAAATAAATAAAAAATTAAAAAACCAAAACCAAAACCACAACCAAATTATATAGTCATCTATATTGAGAGGTAATTTGCCGATACTTTGATTCCATATCATTAATTGATATTGTTTGTGCCTTGAAACCTCGTAGTGCTCCATTTCGACAATATCTTATTGTGTATGTAATGCATTTTTTTTTTTTTGTGCTTTTTTTTTATGTGTTTTTCTTGCATTTGATATGTATTTAAGGGTAAGACTCATTATGTCCCCCTAATCTAGTATATCATAGATACTTTTAATGAAACTTTTCTCTTGTCGTTTTGATTTGACTATTATAAAGAAAAATTTTGTTTGGTTGTCATAGTTCAAAATATTATGACTTTTAAGTAAAAAATAAAAAAATAAAAAAATAAATTAGATTAGCCAACCCAAAAAAAAAATTCTACCTACGCCCCTGCATACAGTACCATATTTAAATGCAATAAAACTAGAAAATTAAACTAAACAAAGATCAAACACAGCAAGAAAGGACAAAAGTACACGATCCAATAGCAGATTACAATATTAGAGTTATATATAGGACATGCACGTCCCGGATTTTTTTAGGTCATCTATGCATTAATATACAGAGACATAGTTACTGATCACTACTCTCTCAAGCATTATTTTTTTTTTTTTTGAGATAAAAAGTAGTTGCAAATTAAAAACACTAATGGACATATTACAAGTCCCGAAACAAAAGACTATTACATACTGGATACCAAACACAGACTACTGCTACTACTCTGTTGAAAGCCCAGAACAGAAGAAGGAAGCCATAGGTGGTGATCTTGATTCTTGATAAAGAAACACCGTTGTTGGCACAACACTTGCACTCTCATCACATCATAGGTTATATATATATATATATATCTGTCCGAAATTTAGAAAATCAGAGAAAGTTGTCCATCATCATCAAGATAAACGGGCTCACCCTGATAACTCACCTGACTTTTTCTGGCCACCTGAATCGTGTATTGCATCTGCAATTCTCCATCAGTAGCTCTAACATGGTGCCCGGAAAAGATGAGTTTATCGTCGACTTTCAGACCTTTATCTCGAACAAAATAACGCCATCCGACGGTGAAGACAGGACATGCTCGTTTTCCAGTTGGGCGAGTGTACAAACGTAGTGGCCACCACATTTGTTCAGTTGGGTCGATAACCCACAAATGAACAAAATGTATTCGCTGGGGAATTGGAAAATGCTTTAGAATCCGGGTCGGAAGGAAAATTTTTCTAGTAATATCAGATTGGGTTAGAATCTTAGGGATTTGAAAATTCGACATAACTATTGATGGTACGTATAATTGTATGGCAATGGAGTGCAAGCACGGTATAGTTGGTAGAAAAAATGACAAGAAAAAAAGTAGTTGTACATAGAGAGTTGATCGGTGTTGCTGTGACTGAACAACTATGTAGGTCTGTCTATTTATAGTAAGAGTTTTAAAGATTCTTTGTAATTCTATGTAATCACTTTATTAAACAAGAAATTGAACTGAAGCCTATACATAAAACAGTGACTATATTCTATATAATCATATGGATTGATGATTTCATATCTGTGTATATCAGTGTTCGAGAAATCGGCTGCTTAGGCCGATTAATCATCTCAATACAGCTAACCGGCAGAAAACTGAAGCGAAAAGGCCAAAATCGGTCTTATTAGTCGGTGACCGATTAATCAGCAAAAAATGAAATAAAAAAATTTTAAAAATAGGTGATGGGATTTTTGTATAGGAAAAAAAAAAGTCTAATTCGCCGGCCAACTAATCGACCTAGGCGTTGGGTCTCCACCTGACTAGCACCTACTAGAACACTGATAATATAGGAGACGATGGTTTATATGCATTTTTTAATGTTCTGTTTGAATATGTGTTCTATACTTCTATATAATATTACAGCTTCGACATTTCGTTATTTAACATTAAAAAACAATCACATACATATCAGTCAAAAACTTGCAAATGTCGTAATTTTAAAAAATTGACCTTATACAATAGTTTTAAACTTGGAGAGTTGTTGTATGTGTTATGATGTGTTCTCATATTTTCAAAATTAAGAGAATATTTTTTTTATTATTTTATTTTATTGTAATAGTAATGTGATGAGATCCAAAATAAATTATATATATATATATCGGAGTAAAAATTAGGTTAATACCAACTATAACATTTAAAATGCATGAGAAACTTTTTAAAAAGAAAGTTTGGGAAAAAATGAATATCTTCATCTAGCTGAACAAAATTAGAAGATAATAATTACTCCTCTTAATTAACTAGAAAAGTAATGAGAGATCCTTATTCTGATTTCTTTTAAGGGAAAGATAAAAAGAAATATTTAAAGTAATGTTCTATTATAGTGTTGAGACACCTTTTTATATATATAAATGAACCTAGGGTTTGGTGGTAAGAGTACTTGCCAAAGGTGCAGAGTGGAGAGTAGTACAACATGATTCTGGTTAGTAGTACAACATGATTCGTTCTTCATTCCTTACAGATGGGAATATCAGTGTAGAGAGACTTTTTCAATAAATATATCTTATTATTGATTTTTGAATTTTAAAAAGAAACAAGTAAATGTTCTATCTATAAATTAAGCAAATGAAAATGAATACCAAATTCTATTCAAATTGAAGAAACTCAAAGTTCATCAAGAAAAAGAACCTGCAGCTTAATCAGTTGAATTTGGGATGATTCAAATCATATAAAGATCAAAAACAAACACACACATATGTGTATATATATATATATAATTATATATATATAAGATTAATGCTTTGATTATATAGAGTTGGGTGCGTTAGTCTTTGCCCTGTTTTCCGGTGGTTCTGCTGTTTCCCTTTGTTTGCGTTTGCTGTGTTTGGGTGGGTGTCCCCTGTTGGGGCTCTGTTTCCTGCCTGCTGGCTGGGCGGGTTGTGGTTTGTTTTGTGCTTTGGCCTTAATAAATTTTACAGTTGAAAAAAAAAAAAAAAAAAAAAAAAAAGTTGGAAAAAAAAAAAGAGAGGTTGAAGTTGAAAAGAAAACCTCATAACAGAAGTAGAAAAGATGGTGATGTAGTGAGAAAAATCAACGCAAGTAAAATTCAATAAAAGAGAGGGTAACTGATTCGAATCGATTGATTGATCCGCGTACGGATACCAAAACAATAGGTTTCAAATTCGTTGACCAGCACAGGGTACCGAAAATGGACGATATGATAAAAGAGAAAACCCTTTAGTTTTATTAATTCAACAACTGATTCTCAAAACATAATACAAGCTACTTAAATAGTAAAAGTAAACCGAATCCATAGGTATTATGTTTCTTCTAGAATTCTAAACAAGAAATATATCTAAACAAAAATCCTAATCAAATGGGAAGAAATCAAATCTCATAAAAACAAGTCAAAAGAATCCTAAAACATTAAAACACTAGTGAAAATAAGATTTGATTTAATAAAAATCAAATCATAAAAAAATTAGCTGTCTAATTAAATCTACAATAAAAAGAAACATAATAATAGATATTAATTATAAAAATTATTTTTAAAATAAAAAGTCTTCAAGAAAATCTTTAATAATATCTCCTGCATCAGTGGAGAAGAGAAGTTTGGCAGCAGTTTGCATATAAAGAGGAATTAAATGGTCCATATATATCATATGAAAAAGATATTCTAATGTCGGTAAAGCTCAGACATAGATTGAATATAAGTGTTGAACTATTGAGAAAAAGGTTTACAGACCACTACCAATTGTGCTAGCGTTTGGTGGTAAAAGATGAAGAAAGAAGTTGACTCCGCTAAATGTGAAGGATTCTTTTTTTGTCCAGTAATATCTTATAAATTATATATATTCGTACTATTATAATTCTATTAAATAATTATTAATAATGCTGGATCTAAATCCAAATTTTGACTTTAACGACAGCGATCTTATGTCAACAATTTAATTAAATTTTTGGGATATAATTCGAATCTTCTTTAATTCTTTCAACATAAGTAACAATGTGAACATTTGATGAATCATCTAAAACTTTTTTTTTTTTCCAATTTCAAAATACTTAAAGTCAACTGAACAGTACTAACGATAAAAAGTCTATCCAATAACTCTATTGGAAACCTTTTCTTTCTTTCTTTTTCTTTTTTTGTTTCCTTTTTGGAAAGTAAATTCATACCTTGAATTGAAAGTAAATAATTAAATTTGACGATTACTGTCTCGATTGCAGAATGTTCTTCCAAATCTGCTGTGTCTTCAGTGTGCAGCCCTATTCCTAGTCTGAGGGACTCTTTTTTTTATTGTCAAATACATTAATGGCGTGTTTACTAATCGGGAATGGAGGGAATTGGAATCAAGTTCCACTGGAAAAGGAATGGAGGATAATCGGAATTAAGTTACTAAATTTCATTCCAGTGTTTACTAACAATTTAGGAATCAGAAATGGAATCAAATTTATTTCCTTTCTAGTGTTTACTTCAACTAAAGAATCAGAATGATATATAGGTGATTACAAAAATACCCTTATGTATATAATATGTTGAAATATATTTTTTATTATGAAAAACTATTTTTTATACCGCTCATAACACTGTAACTAATATTTAACATCTTTATATTGTAACCTTTTGATGAATTAGTCAATAATAATTAAAAATTGATGAGCAATTCAGATTCGAAAGCATAATTAATTTGATGTCGAATTAATTTCTCACATTTAGGTGCTTTTTTTCCTTCTCTCAAAAATTAAAACACAAAATAACTTAACATATACAATCATTAACTCACACAGTACTTAATTAATTATTAACTATATAAATGAAAAAAAAAAAATTAAAGTCACTGTAGTATATACATATGCAATACATGCTTTATGGAAAAAGAAAAAAGAAAAAAAATACTTAAACAAAATAGTATATATAAAATTAAAGTCATTGCAGTATATATATATATATATAGTACATGCTTTAAGGAAAAAAAAAAAAAAAACTTAAATAAAACAGCATACGTGTGTGTGTATATATATATATGAATATGTAATACTATTTTAGTAAAAAGAAAAAATATATATATATATATATGAATATGCAGTACATGCTTCAAGTAAAAAGAAAAAAAAAAATACATGAATATTATAAGTGAGAATATTATTCATGGTTTTCATGTGTTTAAAAACGTTTATTTTCTTTATGGCTACCCTAGCCTATTCAAATTGTTTTAGAAATGACCAAGTGAGAAAGCCAGCTTGCTTTAATCATTATTTTAAGCATCCAGCTCCTCTTTAAATAGCCCTCAAATACAAATTGAAAATCGCAACAGTTTGAAAAGGAGTAGTTTTGCTAGTAATTATTATAAGTGAGGATATTTTAGTAAAAATACATGAATTCCCTTTTTCATTCGGGAAAGGGAACTTGATTCTTAGGGTGGGTGGGGGGAATCAAATTCCCTTTCCATCAGTAACTTAATTACTGATTTGAGAGTGGGGTCCACGTAACTTAATTCCCTAAAAATTTAGTAAACACTGGAATTCACAAATCAGTAACTTAATTCTCTTTCCTGAGTTTGATTACTGATTAGTAAACACGCCCTAAGGTTATGTTTTCTGGTATATGTAAGTGTCAAGTCTCCTCTTTTAAGGCTACTCAATAAAATAAATAAATAAATAAATAAATAACCCTTTATCTTAATATAATATGCAATTATGCACCACTCCACTCACAGAAACTGAAACTACAGGATTCAGGGAACGAAACTTGCTATTTAATTTGTGGTCCAAACATGAGTTAGAGAATTTAATATTACAATGTTTTCATGTTCATTTTCTTCTGATTTTCTATTTCATCTATCTGCTGATGAGTGATGACTTAAATATTTATTATTAAACTAAATTTTAATACAAGCCATAATATTGTATATACGTTGGATTAATTAGATTAATTCTACTCTATATGTATTTATGTTTTCTGATTCTAGCTAGATAAGTCTTGAATTTGTGAGAATAAAAGTTTACTAAGGAAAGAAGAAAGTGAGGACTTTTTTTTTTTTTCTCAAACTATACTTTGGTGCTAGTCCCAAAATCAGAGGAGTAAAGAATGCTATTTACACCCATTTTCTCTTTTTTTTTTTCTTTTTTTCTTTTTCTACAATTTTTTCTTTGATTTTTTTTTTTTTTCAGAAACTTCCATCCCCCATCATTGGAGGTGCGCTTGGTATGTGGGACGGAACGGGACAAGGTGGGACAAAAATCACAAAAAATTGTCCCACCCAAAACCCTCGACCAGACTTGTCCCATGCATGGGACAAGTGTGAAAATGACTTTTGTACCCTTTACGATTTCCAAAAATTACAACCACATCCAATACACCACCTGAACCCATCTCTCTCTCTCTCTCTCTCTCTCTCTCTCTCTCTCTCTCTCTCTCCTTTGTTCGATCATTTGGTTTCAAAATCCAGCTCAAATCCAAATCAAATCCAGCTCAAAGCCAAATCAAATCAAATCCAAATCTACCTCAAATCCTCAAATCCATGACACTATTTCTATTTACAGAAAACCTAAATCTAAATCTAGTGAAAATCAAACTTTCCCCATCAAAAAATAAAAACAAAAACAAAATTCAAATCTTCAAAACCCATCCACGAATCATCATAACATTGGATCAGAGAAGAAGAAGGGGAGGAAGAGATTGCCATGCAACCTCCATTGAAGAGGCGGGGGAAGACTTAACTACCTCTCATTTTAAATTAAGAATTCATAGAAAGTTGAAGAAGAGAGATTGAGAGCTTACTTTGCTGGTGGCTTAGCAGGATCTTTGGTGCAAGAAGAGAGGAGGTTCTTGTCTTTTAAAGAAGAAGAGTTGTTGATATTATTCTTCTCATTCGGATCCACTACCTCCTTTGATTGAAAATTGAGTTTCAAATCGACAATCTCAGAGAAGGAACAAGGATGGAGATGTTGGTGGAGACCAATCACCAGATTGGATCTTCACCTCAATTTTTTTTTTTTAAAAAAAAAATTCTTTGTTTTTGTTTTTAAAATTTTTTCATTTTTTGTTTTTTTGTTTTTTTTGTTTTTTGTTTTTTTTTGTTTTTGTTTGTTTGTTAAATTCTATTTAATCTTTCAGTTTTGGATCCAATATGAATTGTGTTGTAATGGTAGTATCTATTTATTGGAATCGATTTATTATTCAGAATGAAAACCATGAGATATTAGAAGGTCATGGTTAAGTGTAATTGTTAATTTCCTTTCTCAAATTTAATTGCTGAAGTTTGAAAATAACTATGAAATATGTAGGTGATAGTCCTAGGGATGGCAATGGGGAGGGTCGGGGCGGGTCAAGGCCGCCCGAAACCCGAAACCCAGTTTTCAATGGTTGCCCCAAACCTGACTCATGACCCGAATGGGTTTTCAATTTCCGCCCCAAACCCAATCCGTTTGGGTCAAGGGTGCCCCAAACCAGACCCGAATGACCCGATTCATTTACATAAATTTAAATTTAATATAACACGATAACTAAGTTTAATAAACATTAAATTCATCCTTAAAGTACAAAATACAAATCCCTAAATGACTTGAACAAAAATACAAAATACATACAACATTTTCGATATCAATAAAATCCATTCAACATCTTTACCAAAATAGTTTAAACATCAAAAATTCCAATAACAAAATCAATCCAATTTCTTCACCACCACTTTGTCTATTTGAAAACAAGCATATATTTAAAATATATATATCTCGAGTTTATATCTAAATATATATATATATATATTGTCTTCTTGGGTTTAAACTCGAAATATATATATCACTCTGTTTCTTTTAAATTGTTTTCTTTTCGGCCAACATAAGGTTTTCTTCTTTCTTTTCATTTTATATTTAAAATATATATTTTTAAAATATATATATATTCCGGGTCAAACGGGGCGGGTCAGGTCAAAAGGGATTGCCCCATACCCAACCTGATAACCAGGCCGGGTCAAGAAATGTGCCCCAAACCCGTCCTGTTACCAGTTTTTACTGCCTCAAACTAGTCCCAAATGGAGCGGGTTCCCATGGATTTGGGGCGGGTCAAGGATTTTTGCCGTCCCTAGGTGAGACTGAAAATTTGATTAACAGGGTTTTAACTAGGAGTATCATAAACATGATTGGTGGAGAAATTTAGAAAGTAAAGTAACTGACATTGCAAAATCGAGGTTTACATCAGTATGGTTGCCACCAGCAACTCATTATTTTTTCATAATTTTCGTGTTCTTCAATTCATGAATCATGATGACGATTGAGTTCCATTCTCCCAAAAAAAAAATTCTTTATTTTTTCTTCTATATTGTTTTTCTTTAAGACAATTAATTCTTTAAAAAATTTACGTTCATTTGATGATGATGACTAATGAGGATTTGGTTCCTAGATCTTCCCCACCCTAGAAAACCAAAATTAAAATTGTGTTTTCAATTTATTTTAATCTTTAAAGTCTCAAAAATTAGTAGGGGCATTCTAGTCATTTAAACCTCTTGTTCCGTCCTATCCCAACCATACCAATACAGTTAACAGCTTTGTCTCATACCTTCCAAACACAATACAGAATAACCTGTCATGTCTCGTCCTGTCCCGTCCTGTCCCATCCCATCACATCCCACCTTGTCCTGTCCCATCCCATCCCATCTCCATGCAAAACGCACCCTAGAGGACGAACAGACCTTCATTGTAGGTCTAAAAGACCTTCAAAGGAGGTTGAGGATAAACGGACCTCCAATATGAATGTTTTGTGATGCAGTAGAATTTATGTTCAATTTAAATTAAAGTTCGTTCACTGAGATCGGTGATTCAATTGGTTGAAAACTACTTAGCTTAGGAAAAACCTACTATAAGTGCGTGAAAATTAAATTGCATAATGCTTTGGGTTTAGTAAATGGTTTGGTTTATTGCAAATGATCATGATTAAAGATGCAAACTTGTAAAATAAAAATGCATACTTGAGAAATAAAAATGCAAACTTGTGACTTAAAACTAAACTAAACACAACAACGAACACACAAGAAGTGAATATATGAGAGAAAGCACTAGAGAATTGATACAACCTTTCTTAGACCACTCAATGCATTCACTTAGTCTTATTAAGCACTTCAATCCAATTTTAGAGCACGTTGTGATGCACAACATCCATAACTTGGAAACTAACTTAATTATTTAATGGAACACACCTAAAACATCTCAAGACTGATTACTGTTTTGTGATCCAAAACGAGATGGAGAGAGAGAGAGTTTTAGAGAGAGAGAAACTGACACCCTTGGCCGTGAAGGGAGTCAGATTGCAACCAACGGTAGGGCTTCGAGAAAGGATTTTTGGGATGGTTTGTATTCTATCTTCATCGACAACTTGAATCCGGAGGTAGATTCGAAGGTTGTGTGGGGGTTTTTTCAAAGTTTTTGGTAGAGTGAGAGATGTGTTTCTATCGGGTAGATCCGGCCATAGAAGAAATAGCTTTGCTTTCGTGAGGTTTGAAATGTGGGAGGAAGCCAACAAGTTGGCAAAATTGACAAACGGAAGAAAGCTGTGTGGTGGCCTATTGTTTCGAAGATGGCAACTTTTGGGTGGAAGAATCGACGCTCTCCAACGGTAAGACTAAGTCACTCCAGAAAGGTGGATGGAGAGGCAAGTAATGTGGATGATAAAGCTAATTGTGATCAAAATGGGAAACAAAGGAAGCTAACCTTTGTGGAAATGGTGAATGGGCATCAGGACAGATGCAATGAGGAGTGTTTGAAGGTATTTGAGAAAGGTTTATCCATGTCTTGGGATATGGAGGATGGAGAGGAGTCGTGGCTGTCTAGGTGTGTTATTAGAGACTTGATTTTTTTATTTTTTTTTGAAAGGCAGATTTTATTAAAGGCAGCACAAAGGCCAGAAAGAAACACAAAATAGGGAACCAAAATAGCCCAGCAAAACAGAACTGCACACACCAGAGCAATAGAACAAAGCAAAGCGAGAAACAATTTTTTTTTTGACAATCAAGAGGAAGAAGATTTATTGGCCATAACAGGCAGAGCACAACAACAGAACATAGACTACCCACAAGAACATAGACCTGCGACAGAGGGGACACACCCTCCCCTGTCGCCGACCCTTGAAAAAGGCAGCCCCCCCACAACTACAGCACAACACCATAAAAAGACCACCCAACCAGACAACTAAACCCCAAGCAAAACCCAAAAATACCACAGCCAGACTCAGCTGCGACCACCCCAGAAAAAGAGCAACATCACAATCTGAGAAAGCTGCCCCCAACCCGACGAAACAGAGGAACATCAGAACCCAACCCAACAACAAGGAAGCAGACCCACAACCAGCTACAGCAGAGACCAACCCAACAAATCACCATCACCATCAGCACCCTTTTTGGCCAAAGCATCGGCATCCATGTTAGACTCTCTACCATTAAATTCAACATCCCACATTCCTCTTTTCCCCAACATATTTCTAATTTCCAGAATCAGCTGGTAATACTTCCAATCCCCCACTCCCGCACTATTAATCCACGCCACCACTTGTTTACAGTCGCTCACAACAGAAATCTTGTACTTTTCCAGCTCAGGTTTGGACGAACAAATAGACACAGCTCTCGCAATTGCCATAAGTTCAGCCATAAAAATGTCATGTCTCCCAGCGAACTCAGCAAACTTACACAAAATCACTCCCCTGCTGTCCCTAAGCACCCCACCAATTCCAGCCCTGCTCGGCAAGCCTCTTACCGATCCGTCCACATTAAACTTCAAGGCATCCAGCAGAGGAGGAATCCACACATTAGGCCTAGGCACCTTTACTTTTGTATGATCAATGCATCTGTCAGCAATATTCAAAGCTAAGATGGTTATGGGATCCTTAGAACCCTTCCCGATGTACTTGAACCACCACGCAACCCTCATCTTCACCATATCCATCGCCTGCACCACCGAAACCTCAACATCTTTAAACACCTTATCATTTCTTGATTCCCAAATTGTCCAAGTAGTAGCAAAAAATAAAGCAATCCAAGCTCTTTCAGTTCTTTTGCTTGGGCACAAACCACCCCAATTCTCCCACCATGACCGAATTGACACAGAGGCACAGCTGCTTACCTTCCACTAATTCATGCAGCCTACCCACAAAGCCCACGCCCATCTGCACTCCAAGAACAGATGATCACCTGACTCAACCTTCTCGCCACACATAGAACACTCCAAATTGTCCTCTGTCACCACACCACTCCGCCACAACTCCTCCCTTACTAGCACCTTGCCATGAAGAAGGTGCCACACGAAAATTTCAATTTTCGGTGGGCAAATGGTCTTCCAAATCCTAGTAAACACCGTCGGATCCCCAGCAAAATTCTGCTCCAGCGTCTTCCAAATAGAATTTACGGAAAACATACCGTCCGGACGAAAAGTCCAGCCCATTGAGTCAGAAACAGCCTCTCTCATAACCAATCTATCAAGAGTATTCATGAAGGCTGCCCATTGTTCCCGCTCCCAATCAAAACACGGACGTCTAAGATTAATACACCAAGTCCATTTGTCCCCAATAAAACCACCAAACTCCCTCACGCACCCCTCTTTTTTACTAGCAAGGGAGAAAATCCTAGGAAACACTCCCTTCAACGGCACACCTTCCACCCTAATATCCTCCCAAAAACTTGCTCTATCCCCCCTCCCAACCGTGACCTTCATACCATCCTCAAGAACCTTTGCCATTTTCGAACCATGCTTTAATAACTCCCCAACCGCCTTAACAAAATAAGACCTCTTCGGACCACTATTCCAATTCCACCGTAAAGCCCATGACGGCACTCTGTACTTAGCACAAATGACTCTCCTCCAAAGCGACGACTCTTCCCTCCCAAACCTCCAAATCCACTTTGCCAAGAGACCTTTATTTTTATCAAGCACACTCCCAATTCCAAGACCTCCATTGTCCTTGCTTTTACATAAAACGTCCCACTTCACAGCATGTATTTTCCTTTTATCCTTCCCATCACCCCAAAAGAAGCTTCTCTGCAGCCTTTCTATACACCTAGCCACCCCCACCGGAACTTTGAAAACCGACATGAAATAAATCGGAATGCTTGACATTATTGCTTTGATGAGCACTAATCTCCCCCCTTTGTTTAGAAACAATTTCTTCCACGGAGCTAACCTCATCTCTATCCGATGAACCAACTCTTTCCAAAACAAGGACGAACCCGGCCGACCCCCTAGGGGCAGCCCCAAGTACGAAATAGGCAAACAACCTTGAGTACCTTTAAACATAGCTACCCATTTAGTTTCCTTACTAACACCCTTTCCCACCCTAACAACACACGACTTATTAAAATTAATTCGGAGGCCCGAAGCCACTTCAAAACACCTTAAGATCCTTCTAACATTAACTAGGTACTCCTCCCTAGGTTGGAGAAAAAGCATAGTGTCATCGGCAAATTGTAAGTGAGAGACTTGAACCTCATTACCGCCAAAGGAAACTCCTTTCATCAAATCAAGCCCCTCCGCCTTCCTAAACAACGCACTCAAGGCTTCCACCACTATATTGAAGAGGAAAGGGGATAACGGATCCCCTTGGCGAAGCCCCTTCTCCAACCCAAATTGCCTCAACGGGCTGCCGTTGACCAACACCGAAAGGGCCGGGGAAGAGATACAATTATTCACCCATTGTCTCCATTTCCGGCCAAATCCCATATCGCACAAAATATCGTCCAAAAACGAATGATCCACACTGTCATAAGCTCTTTCAAAATCTAATTTCACCAAAACACCCCCCACCGAGCTCTCTTTCCAAGAATGAATTATTTCATCCGCTATAATAAAACCATCCAAAATCTGTCGGCCTTTAACAAAGGCCATTTGGGTTTCACCCACCACCGAACCAATGATCCTCCTCATTCGAATGGCTAAAACCTTAGCCAAAATCTTATAAAGCGATCCCACTAAACTAATAGGTCTAAATTCTTTCATAGTCTTAGGATTTAAGCATTTAGGAATTAATGCTATGAACGACTGATTTAACTCTTTCACAATTTTTCCATCCCGATGAAACTCCTCCAAAACCCCATAAAATCCTCACTGATAACCGACCAATTCTCCTTAATGAAACTAATATTGAACCCATTCGGGCCAGGCGCTTTATTACCATCACAAATATCAAGGGCAGCCTTCACTTCCTCAACACTAAACTTTTGTTCCAAAAATTCACTATCCTCTATAGACAATTTCTTGAGAGGTAGATTCCGCACTCTAGGTCTACACCACCTAACATTCATGAATTGCTTTTCAAAAAAATCCACCACTCCCTCAGAAACTTCCACAGGATCCGTTCTAACAACCCCATCAAAAGCTATGTTCTCAATAAAATTCCTCCTACGCCTCCCACTCGCCACACTATGAAAAAACCCTGTATTCCTATCCCCTTCAAGAAGCCATTTCACCCTCGAGTTTTGTTTCCACCGTTGTTCCTCTCTTCTAATGGACTTCCAAAGCTCCCAAACAATCTCCATTCTCTCCTTTCTCCTTTCTTCATTCCATCCCAAACCCGCTGCCTCTTTGTCCACTAACAATAATCTTTTTTCTAACTCCTTGGTATTGGATTGCTCCTTACCTTTTTCCACCGCCCAGTTTTTAATTCTAATTTTAGCTCCTCTCAGTTTTGCCTTCAAAATACCACTTCTAGAGCCAACTAATTTCTTCCCAACCCACTCCTTTTTTACTTCTTCCATAAGGACCTTCTCTTCCAACCAAATGTTATTAAACCGGAAAGGTCTCGGACCCCAATCCATCTTCCTTTCACCCAAGCCAATTGCCGAGTGATCCGATAAAGATCTTGGAAACCAAAACTGCTCAAGATTGTTAAACCAAGATAAAATAATTGGTGAAACCAAAAATCTATCAAGTCTAGCCCAACAACCCCCTACTCTATTATTAGACCAAGTAAAATCTCCTCCTCTCAACGGAATGTCGATGACTTCCGCTTGAAGAATAAAATTGTTGAAAGCTAAAGCCGACCATTTGTTAAACTCCCCCCCTTTCCTTTCCGATTCACAAAGCACAGTATTAAAATCCTCCCACCCCCCCCAAGCACCAAGGCATTGGAAAGGACTGCTGCACCTGAAGTAAAAAAGCCCACAACTCCTTTCTTTCCTTCTCCGAATTCGGCGCGTAAACGTTGCACAGAACAATCTCTTTATCAACCCCACACAATCTTCCAATCAAAATAATACACCATCTATTCGAAATACAATCCTTGATCGTGACAAGATCTTCATTCCATAAAGTTAACAAACCCCCTGCTGATCCAACAGCATCAACCCCAACTCCTTTCGACAACTCCACCCCTCCCACCTCTCTAAAAAATTTTCTGTCATACCCCTCTAACTTCGTCTCTTGAACAAAGCGAGAAACAATAGCAAAACAAAGCTAAGCATTAGGAAAACAATCAGCACTCCACGTTAAGAAGTCCCTTCCCCCTTCAGAACCTTGCTTCTCCAGCATGTCTGCATAGGAGTTCGAAGCCCTGGAGAAGTATACCACACTAGCCTGACCACTAACAGTGAGATGACTCCACGTTAGGTGTTTTTTTTTTTTTATTATTTTTTTTTTTAATTTTTTTTTTAATTTTTTATGTTCCTAAGATAAATTCTCACCTACGTTCAAAAGGGGTATTCGTTTCAATCTTCTTATATAGGGTACAAATACTTCTTGTGGTGTTTTGGGTCAGTTCATGAAAAGGAGGGTTTCATGAATAACAAGTCTTTGTGGGAGGACTACCTAGTCTCTATGAAGAAGTGGTTCAACATGTCCATTTCTAAATCTAGGTTGGTGTTGATTAGGTGTTGGGGGGTTCCTTTACCTTGTTAGAACTCTTGTTTCTTCTTGAAGCTAGGTAGGTAGCTTGGAGAAACGGTGCATGTTGAAGAAGATATCCAAAATGGGAGAAGGTTGGATAGAGGGAGGGTACTAGTGTTGGTTCCTCATTTGATTATAAGGAATTAAACTTAATTGGAAATTATTATGAAAATCAGTTCTGTTAGATGGGTTTTTAATGTTTTCATTCTTGTAATACCAATTTCAACGATTGCTACTAGACGTGTTTTTGAATCCAAAAAATACAAAAATCAATTTTTTGAAATCAAATGAAAACGAGAAAACAGAAAACAAAAATTGAAAACGTTACCGAATGGCCCCTTAGTTTTTAGATAGAGTGGTGCTATTGACACACCCACCGCTGAACTATTTATACCCCACTTTTTAAATTATTTAGTATTCTTTTTTTCCCTTTATCAATTTACTTAAAGAGACATACAATTTTTATTAAAAAAATTATGTACAAACTAAAACTAATAAAACCTCACTTTCCTTATTTCAAAACCCTAATGACATAAATTATTTCAAATTACTGAATATTTACTATTTTTGTTTATATTTTCTTTCAGATCTCGATCTCATGTTTCCCATGTTTAGTATTTATTGATTTTATTGTTTCTCATGTTAGTTTTGTTTTTCTTTTCAAATTCCAGGTCCATATTGTTTGCTATTTTTTTTTTCTCTGGTTTATTTTCTTTTAGATTTTCAAGGCATTCTATGATTTGTATCAATTCTTTTGTAGATTTTATTCCGGATCTTCCAAAGTTAGTTTAATGTTATTTACAAAAAAAAAAAAAAAAAAAAAAAAAAACAACAACAACGAAATCGCACCAAGAATTCCAACCAAGAAAACAATCTCTAACGAAATGAAACCACATCAAAACCCTAACTCAATCGCTCAAAAAAATCATCAGACGATCAATATCACACTCACAATCTACCACCAACAATCCAATCAACTAAAAAAAAAAAAAAAAATCAAATCTAATAAAGATGGTTTCACCTAGAGGTGGGCATGGTTTAGCTTGGTTCGATTTTGGCTAAAACCGTATTGAACCGACATATATTCGGTTTTTAAAAATGTGAATCGGTTTGAATCATTTGAACTTGAAAACTGAATTGAACCGAACACCTTTATCTTGGTTCGGTGTGTTTGGTTCAGTTCGGTTCAATAGGGTTTTGGGCCTATTGGGCTTTGAAGTTTTTTTTTTTTTTTTTTAATATGTTTTTTTTTTTTTTAATTTTTTGGGCCTTTAAGTTGCGTTTTTGGCATATAGGCTTAAACTTTTTTAAGAAAACATAATATGTAAAAAATAATTTAAACAAAATACAATCCAATTTTCAATCCAAATCTAAAATTTCAATCATATTAAGGCTACATACTCAATCAAAATATAAAATCTTCATAACTTCTATGAAATATAAGAAAAAAAAAATGTAGTACATAATGTAGTCCAAAATAAAACATCATCAACAAACATTCCATAATAAAATTGAACCTTTCAAGATAATTAATTAAGACTATTCGGTTTATTCGGTTCAGTTTGGTTTTGTATGTCCAAAACCAAAACCGAACCAAATTCAATTTGGCTTTCAAATTTCAAATCGGTTTGAACCGAATAGAAGCTATGAACCGAACCGAACCAAACACCCTTTTTCGATTTGGTTCGGTTCGGTTTAATTCGGTTTCGGTTTTTGTGCCCATCCCTAGTTTCACCATGAAATAAGAAGAAAAAACAAGTTCTGCGAATGGATATGAGAAAACTATATATAAAGATTAGATATGAAATGTATTTTTATTTTTGCTTTTTTGAAAAAGATATGAGGTGTATTAAGTTTGAAAAATATGTAAAAGGGCAATCCTGAAAATAAAAATAAAAAATTGATAAAACCATTTAATTTTATATAATTAAATCAAAATTTTAAAAAATGGGACATAAATAATTCAGTATAGTGAGGGTGCCAATAGCACCACTCTTTTAGATATTGGGATAAAAAGGTGGAAAAACCATAACATACTATATGTGCAATAAAAATGGCTTATTAAACAAGATCAAACACAAGAAGAAGTGAACTATAGTTTATTAATAATTAAAAAGCTACAGCAGAAAGGACAAATTAAGGGGGGTGTATTGGATTAGGATTTTAATAGACAATTTTTGGGTGCAAGGATTTTATGGATTTGCAAGATTATTAGGATTATTAGGATTGTTAGGATTATACTTTTAGGATTATTAGGATTGTTAGGATTATACTTTTAGGATTATTAGGATTATATGGACTAGACTTTTAGGATTCTGAAAGAGTCTTTAGACTTTATTTATAGACTATTATGATTATCTAGATTTTATTTCTAGACTTTTTGGACTCTTAAAAATATAGACTTTCAAGAGTCAATTGTAGTATTCAATTTTCTCTCCAAGTTCCAGTGTTCTATAATCTTGTTAAGGGTACTCATTGAACAACAAAAATTGAATGAGAAACACGTATAAGCTATGAAGAGAAGTAATAAAATTTTGAAATACCACCAACCAACACATAACCTTCAGCTGATTCATATAGTGCAGAAAATGTCACCATATGAAATAAATATAATAATCAACAATCCATCCCCCACTACCTCACCAGAAATGACATGAAATAGGGAAATAAAATAGCTTGAACACTGAAGTATTTCCGTTTGGCTTGTTAGACTTCATTAATTCATATGTTATCAAATTAACTCCAATATTCATTGTTCTTTAATTTTTTTTTTTTCTCTAGTGGTGTGTACAGTGTACGTCCACCTTTTATGTTAGTAATAGATGATTCAAGTCCGGTGAGATGAGTTGATATACAGATTATGTATGCATTGGTAAATTTTGGGGGGTCGGGGCATGACAAGAATTTTTTTAATATACATGTAAATAACAAAAAAATTGATATATAATATTTAATTATACATATTTAAAAGAAAAAAAAACTCCAAACGGTCAACTAGTGCTTGCTCTTGACAGGTTTCGGCATACCCTTCCATTATCGGATTTCAAAAAAAAAAAAAAAAACATGTATCTAAATTTTATAGAAGCATGGTTTTATGCGAGACTCATATCTTTTTAACTCGCCCAGGCAATAAATCAATAGAAATGGTAACCATCTTTTTTTGTCTTTGAACTCAATCTACACAAAGGGTGATATTATCAGTAATGGACCCGTTTTTTTTTTTTTTTTTTTCCCTTTTTTATCAAGTGTATATATATATATATATATAAATCAACTCCATCTTTATCTTTACTTTTTGCTAAATCCATCTTTTATAAATGTGGATAAAGTATTTGATCAATTTTTACTAATAGTCCTAAAGATTTTACATACCGGTGGTGGTGTTGGGATTGTGGAAATCTAGCATAAAACTATCTTTGATTCATAGAGACATTTTATCAGTCATTTGGTATTCGACTTTCAAGTGTATTTTTATGTTGTCTTTTGCATGTTTGGCCGCCACATTTATTTTATACCAATACACCCACCAAATATCTGAAATAAAATAAAAAGTCTGGAAAGTATTGAGAGAGAGGACAAGACAATTTTAGGTTAAAGCTATTTATAAATATCACTAAAAAGTCTAGAAAATCCATTTTGTCATGAAATCCTAAAAATCTTAATCTCAATCCAATACCAGCAGACAATTTGCTGCCTCTTGAAAGTCTAGATCCAATACCACAAGACAATATGAACTTTTAAAAAAAATCTTAAAAGTCTAGATCCAATACCATAACACAATATGCACTTTTAAAAAAAATCTTAAAAGTCTTGATCGAATACCATTAGACTTATCTAACTTGTTAAAAAGTCTCAATCCAATACCACTAGACTTTTACTTCCCCAAATTGTCTAATAAAATCTTGAACCAATACACCCCCCTAAAGGTACAATATTAGAATTATATGACACGTCTGCATCTGTGCCCTGCCTGGATTTCTTTTTAGGTCATCCATGCATTAATACAAAGAGACATACACATATATAGTCACTCACCATGCATTTCTGATCAGCTGGATTGCTTTGCCGTCCTAAACTCAGAATTAGAGAAAGTTCTCCACATCCAGAGAAATGGGCTCACCCTGATAACTCACATTACTTTTCTTGTCACCTGGATCTTGTACTGCATCTGTAATTCTCCACCAGCAGCTCTAAATTGATGCCCACAAAAAATGAGTTTATCGCCAACTTAAAGACTTTTATTTCGAACAAATCCAAGCCACCCAACTGTAAAGATAGGACCTTTTCGATTTCCACTGGGCCGAGTGTAGTAACAGAGAGTCCATATTTGTTCCGTTGTATCCATAACCTGCAAATCCACAAAATGTACTCCTTGTGGAATGGGGATATGCACTAGAATCCGGTTTGGAAGGACAAGTTTTTTAGTAATATCATACTCACTTAGAAGCTTAAAGATCGTAAAATTATGCGGCATAGCCATATATAATTATCAGCTGGCAATGCAGTGCAGCTTTACGATTAGTATGAATAGTAATATATAGAGCTAGGTAGAAGTAAAAAAAAATGACAAGAAACAGAGGCAAAACTAGAGTTTTTTTTTTTTTTTTTTTTTTTTTAAACTGCAAAGAACATACTGTATATTAAAAGCCTGAGAACAGGCACCAAACAGATTACGGGTCAGTTGGGTATTGCTTTTGAAAAGTTAAAATCAGATTATTTTATAATTTTGATATAAAATGGTGTTTGGTAAATCATTCAAAAGTGATTAATTGATAATCCGACAAGTTTTGACAGTGATTTTGAGAAGTAGGTGGAGGGTTACTTTTTTAAAGTGATTGTAGAATAATTTATTTTAGCATTTCATGCGTCTTTTAAAATAACATTATTATCTTTATGAAATCAATTTAAAATTATTTATATACCTTATTTCATTTCAAAATTAAATATTCTATTTAAATATTGATTTGATTTATAAAATCTTTTTATTGTTCTTATAGAATTTTTTTTTTCTATTTAAATATTCTACTGAAATATTGATTTAATATATATAATTAATAAATAATAAAAAATGAACTCATATATATTTTAGTCATCGTAACTAATCTTAACACTTTAGAAATAAACTTACCAAACATATGTATACTGTTTTTTGAGGTATACAATAGTTTTAAAAATATAATTAACCAAACATCTGCTGATTAACTTCACAACTGATTATTCATTCAGCATAACTAACAGTGATTATTATAAAAGTTACAAAAATACCAAACTGGCCCTACAAGACGAAGGCCAAGACAAGGCAAAACTAGAGTTGAACAAGCATGTAGGGTTTATTTATAATAAGAGAATTCTTGCATTGATGATGGTGGTGGTGGGATTGGGATTGCCTATATCTTTGTTTCTAGAAATGATCACTTAGAAAAGTAATAAAATCAAATGTTCCGAAGGAATAATAACGAATTTAACCAAGTTTTGGACTGAATTCGCTATAAAAAATAATAATAATAAATAAATAAATAAATAAACCAGTGACAAATTCTATAGTTTGTCCAGAATAAACAAAACTTCTATTTAGAGTCACTCACTTCGCTTGTTATTTGTTAAACTTGTTTTTTTTTTTTAACATTGAATTTATTGCACCAAGAGGCGAAGAAACCAACACCGGAGCGCAAGAAACAACAACAGCAAACCAGGCACAGCCTCACAACGACAGCAAGTCAGCAACAACCAAACAGACCAAAAACAAAACAAAACAGAAGAAAAAAGCACAAAGAAGCAAAAACAAAACAGGGACAACAGAAACAGAGCAAACGAACAAAAAAGCTAAGGAAAGTCCCATATTACAACATTTCCACCCAAACCAGAACCTTGTCTAGCTAAAGCATCAGCAGCAGCGTTGGAATGCCTGGGATTGTATTTCTACAGTCTCGATGTCAGTTCTGGTTAATGGGAGTCCAACCAAGGAATTTCGGATGGAAAAGGGTTTGCGCCAGGGGGATCCGTTGTCCCCATTTTTGTTTAACATAGTAGTAGAAGTATTGAGTAAATTATTTGATAGAGCTACAGATTGCAGATTGATCAAGGGGATCGGTTTTAACAATGATGAAATCCATATTACACATTTACAGTTCGCTGACGATACTATGTTGTTCTTAGATCCAAGTTTGGAGCATCTTTTAAATGCCAAAAGGATATTAAGGTGTTTTGAACTAATTTCGGGACTCAAGATTAATTTTCATAAAACTGTTTTGGTGAAGGTTGGGAAGAAAAATCCGGAGGTGGTCTTTTGGGCAAATACTTTTAGGTGTGTTTCTTCCTCCCTTCCTATTACTTATCTAGGACTTCCACTAGGTGGGAATCCTAAACGTGAAGTTTTCTGGAGCCCGGTAATCAATAAGGTAAAGGAAATATTAGCCCCTTGGAGTAGAGGCTTTATTTCTAAAGGGGGGAGGCTTGTTCTCATAAAAGCCGTCCTTTCTAGTCTTCCAGTTTTTTTCATGTCTGTCTTTGGTTTACCGGTTGGTGTGGCGAAGAAAATAGAAAAGCTTCAGAGGGAGTTCTTTTGGAATGATGGTGCGGCGAAACGAAAGGTTCATGCGGTGGATTGGGTTACAGTTTGTAAAAGTAAGAAATTTGGTGGATTAGGGATCGGAAGACTTAGGGACAAGGGGGTTAGTTTGATGGCTAAATGGGTTTGGAGGTTCGGAAGGGATCATTGTAGTTTGTGGAAGAAAGTATTGTGTTCCAAATATGGTTTGAAAATTGATGGCTTAGTTTGGGATGGTCTACAGCTGAAATCGCCGTCACATTTTGTTAAAACAATTAACAGTCTGTTTGAGGAGAGGCATCGATCATTCAAGACAATTAAAGATGGCTTTCAAGTGGTGGTTGGGTCGGGTGATAAGGTAAGGTTTTGGAAAGAATTAAAGTGGGATTCTATTTCCTTGAATATCGCTTTCCCAAGAATCTATGCCTTGGCCTCCAACAAAGAAGGAAAGGTAAGGGATTTCGGTAGATTTGAAAATAACAAGTGGATATGGGATGTGAGATTGAGAAGGCCCCTATTTGATTGGGAAATTGCTCAATGGAGATGTTTTGTGGCTGCTATTGAAACAATACGTATAAGTAGAGATATTCCGGATAGGTTGGCATGGATGTTAAGTCCTAACGGGTGTTTTTCGGTAGGATCTTTTAGAAGAAGTTTGGAAAGAATAGATGAACAAAGTAGCACGGATGTTTGTCCATTCATGTGGCAAGGTATTTGTCCACCGAAAGTCGAAATTTTTCTGTGGCAATTACTTAAAGGTAGGGTGTTAGTAAGGGAGGTACTTAGTAAATTCGGAATGTATAGCTTGTCTTCTCTTGACTGTCCTCTGTGTGGAAAATTTTCTAAAGCAATTGATCATCTTTTCTTGCATTGTGAATGGTCGTGGTTTATTTGGAAGAAAGCAATGGGTTGGTGGGACATTTCCTCTTGTTGCAGTTCTTCGGTTGCTAAGTGGATGGAAGGCTGGGAAGGATTTTACTCTTCGAAGTCTAAGTTAAGGGTGTGGAATTTGCTATTTTATGCTGTCATATGGACAATTTGGGAAGCAAGAAATAACTTGGTGTTTAACAGGAAAGCAATCTGTGTTCAAATGGCTCTAGACTCGGTTAAGTTTAGGGTAGTATGGTGGTTCAAAAATTTTGGCGCTGGCTCTAAAGAAGATATAACTGTTTTATTGTTGGATATTGAAGGTAGATGTGTTGATAAAAAAACCTGTCAAGGTAGTTCAGCCTAGCTTTTGGATTCCGCCAGTAAATAATGAGTTATTCTTCAATGTTGATGGGTCAGCAAGGGGAAATCCGGGGCCAGCGGGAATAGGTGGAGTTCTCAGAGACGCAAGCGGAAGGACACTGTGTTTATTTTCAGTTTCGATTGGAATAGCTGATTCAACATTTGCTGAGATTACTGCCATTCAAAGAGCTGTAAGCTTAATCTATTCTTGTCAGAATTATGCTGACAGAGAAATTTTAATTTTGAGTGATTCGAAGAGGGTTGTGTCATGGATAAACGATGAAGGTTTTGGCAATCTAAGTTATGTGAAGTTGATATATGATATTAGACAAGCTATGATGCACAGGAAATCGATGACAATTAAGTATACGCCGAGAGGTGCCAATGCACTTGCTGATACATTGGCCAAAGAAGGTGTTGATTTAGGTGGAGAGATGATAGAATGGGGTAGCTGAAGTTCTGGGAGGGTCTCGATTTTGTCTGTTTTTCAAATTCATGTTTCCACTGTAATTGGATGGTTTAGTGTTTGCATGGATTCTGTCCACTGCCCTGTCTTGTGGCTTTGTACTCTTTTTGATATGGTGGTGATTTGTTGATGCTTGTCAGGTTTTTGTTGGACATGGCTCTGCCATTGTGGTTTATATCAATAAAATTGCATTTTCAAAAAAAAAAAAAAAACTAAGCCTCTCACGAATATCGAGAATGAGATTGTAATGCTCCGTACTACCAATTCCAACCCCATTAATCCAGGACACAGCTGACAAGGAATCAGTAGTGATAAAGATCTCTTTACCAAACAGAGAAGGAGTCTTCACACATAACTCAGAGGCTTTGTGAATGGCCATGATTTCTGCTGAGATTGAGTCCTTGTAGCCAATAGTCCTTGTAGCCATCTGAGTCTCTCAAAATCCCACCAATACCTGCATTACCTGGGTTTCCTTTTGTGGAACCATCAACATTGTACTTAAGAGTTCCAATTGGAGGGGGGCACCATTTTTCTCGTCTGTGGGGTTTCGATTGGCAAGAATCAGTGCAAATGTCTTTTATGTTCAGCATCATCAACGTGATAGGATCCTTTGATGTCACTTGTTGAAGGAGTCAATCAACTTTATGATCCATCCATTAATTTACCTTAAACAATGCATCCTGACGTGTCTACAAATAATCAAACTTCTTTGTCAGTTTTTGTCATATTACAAAGTATTCATCGATGCGTTCTTTTGCTTGGAAAATTTCACCATCATTCTTGTTGGTGAAATTATCATCATAGTTTCATGTTACTATCCAACATTGTTGATCTTGATTGTTGATCACAATCATAGTCACGAGGCTGAGGTTTCTAATTACTGTTAACAAGACAAAAATGTGTTCCTCAAGTTGCCGAGGCCTTAGCAATTCTTCGCGGGTTGCTGCTGGCTGAGGACGCAGGTTTGGGGCCAATTTGTATCGAATCGGATGCAGCTGTTGTGGTGGATTTAATTTGTGCAGTCGTGCTGTCTTTGGCTGATGTCGGAGTGGTCATTGCAGATATAAAGCTGATGATGAGTAAGCTTCAGCCTCAGTTCTTGGTATGGTTTATCTTTTTCAGACTATTATGTTTGGTTGGAAGATTGTCCACTCTGTGGAGAGAATTTGGTCCCGGACGATTGTCCAAGGGAGATTTTTGTTTTGTTTTGGCTCTTTAAAAAAAAAAAAAAAAAAAAAAAAAGGCAAGCTCCTAGAGACGTAGCTCAGCTGGTAGATGAACGAATTTAGGGTTTGGAAACTCTCAAGTCGGTTTGAATCCTACTAATGACAAAAATTCAAAAAAATACATATTCTAGATAGATGAATAGATTGATATCGTAACTAAAAAAAGAAGAAGATAAAGTGTGTTTGTTTATAAAGATAATTAGATGAATAAACAAACGGACTTTATTGCGTATTTTTAGGCTTTTACAGGACTGTATAGGTGGGGCTGGACTGTTTCTTGGGCCATTATTAAGTATTTTCAGCCTGTTTGCTTTTATTTGGGCCTGGACTGTTTCTCGGTGACGTGCCTTGATATGTCACCTATAATTTCTGACTTCTAACTATTATTTGGAAAAATCATAGCATATTATATATTTTATTAAAATGGCAAATTAAAAAAGATCGAACACGACAAATAATATTAGAATTAAATGTACACTTCTGGATTCGTGCCCTGCTTGGATTTGTTTTAGGCCATCCATGCACATACACATAGTAACTCACTACGTTCTAAAGTTCTTCCTCCATCCCTCATCACCTCTCTACTTCTTTGAAAATCAACTGTAAATGGCAATGATGATCATCATGTGAAGAATTTGACTTGATTATCAAGAGATATTAATAATATAATAATATCAAAAACGAGTTCTTGAAATTGCAAATAAAACATATTTGAAAGAAGTAATGAAGAATGGCCAAGCAGCTGATTTTCAGTACTGTATATTACAATGACTCAAAATAGAACCTGATATATGTATTTTACATTGGATTCAGACTAAAAGATATTCAAATAAATAAGTATTCGAATTATAAAATATCTGAATACTTATTGAATTAATGCAGTGACTAAAAGAGATAAGATTCGTGAAAGAGATATTAAAATAAAAACTAATTTTATTTTGTTGAAAGAGATATTAAATTAGGTTTTTCTCTTAACCTAATTTTGTTGTACTGTAAATTAGTTGTACTATAACTTTGTTTGCGTACATGCTGACATGCATGATGATCAGATGATGAGGCCGAGGACTTAATATATTCCAAATACTTAATTATATATTGAGTTGGAGTCGAAGAAGAAAAGATTCATGAAAGCTTAATTTGCTAACAAGATATATATATATATAAATTTGGAAAAATCATAACATATTATGCATTTAAATAGCAAAGCAAGATCAAACACAACAAGACCTTACATGGTTTATAAATAAAATAAGAAGCCGCAGCAGAAATAATGTACAAAAGTACAAGATCCGAGTATATTACATACTTCAGTACTTCAAAAAAAAAAAAAAGAAGCTCTAAACTCAGGATGAGATGACACCATAAATGCATGCATGTAGATTGTAGGGTGAGAATCAGAGAAAGTTCTCGACATCCAGAGAAATAGGGTCACCCTGATAAGTGACATTGCTTGTTCTGGTTACCTGAATCATGTATTGCATCTGCATTTCTCCATCAGCAGCTCTATCTTGGTGCCCGTAAAAGGTTAGTTCATCGCCAACTTCAAGACGTTTAGCTCGAGCAAATTCAAGCCACCCCACTGTGATGACAGGACTTGCTCGGTTTCCAGCTGGCCGAGTATAGTAGCGAAGTGTCCACATCTGTTCCTTTGAGTCCATAACCTGCAAATCCAAGAAATGTTTTCCTTTCATAATTGGGATATGCACCCGAATTTGGGTTGGAAGTACGAGTTTGGTAGTAATATCAGAATAGGTGAGAAGCTTAGAGATTTTAAACTGCATAGCCATGGTATAATTGTCTGATAATGCAGTTTAGTTCTATATTTGGAATGAATATATATATAGTCCCGATTTGGTCAGTGCATCCTGATATAACTTTATCAGAATATTGAATGTATACCACTAGTTTTGATAAGTGTATATCCATTTGAGTCAAAACATGTAAAACTAGTGACTTATATTCTATATCTTCACTGACTTAAAAATTTATATATGTATAGAATATCTTGCATATGGGTCCGTCTCACCGCCACTAGTCAGAGTACTAGCTAATTTTTATTTTTTTATGGTAGAAAAAATGCTAGATTCTGTTTATAAAAGCAAAAATGTGTTGGAAAAGAGTGTAACAGTCAAAAAGTATATATATCTTGTAGTTCCATCTAAAAGAAAAAGATAGTTTAAACCTTAGTCATCATGTGATCCAATGTACAATAGCATATATGTTTCCTTCTCCAACCCTAGTCAACGTGACCTAGCTAACTCCTCAATCGAGTGTCGACATGCATGTCTTAATTGTTATAAGATTAGAGTTTACTAACTATGTTTCTTGTAAGTAGGGGCGGAACTAAAAAATTCAAGTTTGTGGGGTCATTATAAAAAAAATAAAAAAAATAAAAAAAAAATTTAGAGAAACAAAAGTAAAAAAGTTTAAAATTTAATAACAATTTTATAAATATTTTTAAAATGAATTTTAAAAATATTTCGAGAGTGGAGGCATTGCTATCCCCGCTCCCAATTGTAAGGATGACCTAAAAAATCCCGAATCCGGACAATTAGAGTACATGACCGCCGGCGTCATTAATCTTTACTGATAAGTTTAAATAAAAAGAAATTAAGTTCTAACTTCTAAATTCTAATAAATTAGCTTCTAAATTAAGTCCCAATCACCGCCCTTTTTTTTTTTTTTCCTTTTTTTTAATTAATAAAAGGTTCTTTCATTTTATCTTCTTTATGAGAAAAAGCAGAGCTTAGTGGAAAGGTAAAACATAGACCACAAGTGTCCCCCATGCTAAAAGCAAACACTAATTAACTTATATTTTTTATTGATTAGTTTTTCTTTTATTTATTTTCTCTCCTAACTAGTGTCAACTATGTGTTGTTGCAGTTTCATGTGTTAACGTGTTATATAAATTGTTGATTAAATGTAGGGAGGATGCGCACGTTAGGATTTTTCTCTGCAGGTTGGTCTTTCGGACTTGGATTCTCTTCTAATTTTTATTTTTTTTTACATAGTTTTAGGCCTAAACATAAATGGAAATTACATGTTAAGATTTGTTAAATGTTTTTTGCATTTTCTCTCATGCAACTATGCAAGTAAAATGTAAAATGGTCTTTCATCACTTTTTTTTTTTTTTTTTTTGAAAGGGAGCCAAGAGAGTGAAAGACCACATCAAAAGAAGGAAAGTTGGCAACGCAGCAAAAACAAGAAACAGAGACCTGCTGCAAAGACAAATAGACCAATAACAGAACAACCAAGGAGCTACAAAAGAAGATAAAATGAAAGAAAGTTAGGAAATGTTCTTTCACTTTTCACTATGCTTGAAAAAATAAGTTTAGGACTTTTAAAGTGTCTTTCGCTTTTCAATTTTGTTAAGACTTTTAAATTCCAATAATTAATGTCGACAATAGTATGCCCTACAAACGAGAAAGTCTTAGAAAATGTGAGTAACTAGGATTTAGTAAGTGTGAGCTGAGGTTGGCTTAGTTCTTAGTTTTCATGTGCCGAAGGTTGACTAGATCTCGATGAAGATTAATGAATGATTGATGAGTTTCGTGTGCCGAAGGTACAAGTGACAATAGGCTAGAAATGGCACATGACTTCAGTTGACATCAGTTTTTTTATTCACATGACATCAGCTTTGAATCTTAGGCTTACAAAGATGGGGTCCAGTTCGGGTGAAGATAAGCTGGTGTGGGATTTTAGGTGGGGGCTGGCTTTGCTCTGTTTTCTCTGGTTTCTCTTTTCCCCTGCTTTGGGATGTGTTGCTTTTTTTGTTGTTCTTCGGCTGGCCCCCTTCTGCCCTTTGAATGAAGTTTTTTTTTTTAAAAAAAAAAAAGGTTTTTGACTTGATTCTCATTCTATATATAAGATGCCATTCTAACATCAGTTGACTGGCAAAAGTTGATAATTAAGTAAAGGTTCTTAGTTTTCATGCAAAAGTTGATAATTAAGAAAAGATATTATTACCGAGGCAAAAGGTGGTATATAGCGGTGATAGACATGCCAATGTCTCAAATAGCCAAATTTGAATCAACATATCCGCATGTGATATATAAAAAAAGAGTTTCAAAAGTTAATAGCTTTATTTGTAGAGTCGTTTGTGGGCTTGCCACTAGCTACTTTATTAAATTGAATTTATATAGCAACTAAATTTGTTTTGGGACAAAAATACTCAATCTTTACTCCTACTGCAAACAACACAAAATAATGCAGCGCGCAAATAATTTGTGTATTCTCATAGAAAAAAACTGAAGAAATTAAAACCAAAATAGATAAATTAGACATTAAAACTAAAACAAGAAGATGATATATAAATCGATATGGAAATCAAAACAAGAAGAAAAAAAATATTACACAAATAAACATATTTAAAATGAATATATATACACATGGTCCCTTGCCATGGTGGTGGGCCTTCCCAAGGGAACTCCCCACCACCAAGTTTCAAGACCTAGTGTATGCATGATATGTGCAAATTTTCCCACCAATAGTGTGGTTGTTGTCCCACTATGTGTGGGTGTTGTCTCTCCTCTTATGGGAGTCACTAGTCTATCCAAGGCTTAATTACTACGTAAGTCTCGTTAGAACTATTTAGGTCTCGATATGAATTTTGGTCTGGATTTTCTTTGTGGATGATATGTTCAATGAAATCTATCAATGAATAAAATTTCAGAAATTTTCAAGTCCTACAATTATTTTTCTTGAATTTTCCTATATTTCGCCAATTTTCCGATGCCTTCATATTTAACAAAATCAGTATAAATAGTTGTAGTGCTTGAAAAATTCTTAAATTTTATTAATAGGTAGATTTCATTGAACATATCATCCACACAAAAAATTCAGACCAAAATTCATAAAAATGGATATGATTTCATCAAAGTCCTTACCAAAATTAAAATAAGGAATATAATTGCCTTTAAAAAAAAAAATCACTTCTTTGAAACAAAATTCAATCAACATCCATCCAGACGTGTTTACAAATAATCACTTCTTTGTTAGTTTTTTTTTTTTTTTTTTTTATTACAAATTTACAATTGATCCAAGCCAGAGGAAGATTATAAATGAAATATGAAATTTTAATTATTGAATGAATTTAGTATATATGGTAGTGGTACTTGTTTATTTATTTGGTGACATTAATTTGGGCAGTGAAGCTGATTTAACTTGCTCTGATTTAAGTTAACAAAATCGATTAATTAATCATGGATGGTATACTTGTCCGGGGAAGTTTTATGATTAGTATGAATATGATTGTAAAGAGAAGAATGGTGAATGGTGATGCATATAATAAATATATAATTACAAATTGTAAC
The DNA here is from genome assembly GCA_954870605.1 of Acer campestre. Taxonomy (NCBI): domain Eukaryota; kingdom Viridiplantae; phylum Streptophyta; class Magnoliopsida; order Sapindales; family Sapindaceae; genus Acer; species Acer campestre. Next base: position 863,631 of record OX940801.1, read on the forward strand.
GATTGTCACGATTGGTACTGATTGAAAAGATAAGTAGACAAAAAGGAAAAGAAAATCTTCGCCGTTTAAAAAAAAAAGAAGATTGTCACCATTTTGCATTGCATATCATATAAAAAGAAATATAATTTTCGAATGTCGGAAAAGCTCATATGTATTGATTATAAAAATTTAACCATTTAGGAAAAAAAAAAAAAAAAAGTATCTTTTGAGTGAAACTTGTTAGAATCAGAGCAAGTAAAAAGCTTCATTGGCCAAATTCAATTCAAGTAAAAACTAAAGTTTTTTTTATAAAAAGATTATCTTTATTTTTAAAGTTTTTTTTATAAAAAGATTATCTTTATTTAGTTTTTTTAAAGATTATCTTTTGAGTTTTTTTTTTTTTTTTTGTCATTTTATTAGTTTAATTTTAATTTTATTGAAGATAAATGTACTTTTGTTTAGGAGATAAATGTAATTTTGTTTAATAAACTAGGGAAAAAGCAATGTGTAGATTGATATAAAATCACAAATGAAAAGTGATTTGATTTTTCACAAAGGGAAAATGATGATGACAGAGATGTGAGGCTCAAGGAAAATGAAAATGAATAAATGATATATAATGAAACAAAAATAAGTATGGCATCCAGTTAAATTCTACCGGTACACTTGAGAATTGAGATTTATCAAAATGATTCACAGAATTTATTATTATTATTATTAATTAGAGGAAATAGCCCTTTTTAGCAATAAAATTAAGGGGTTTTCTATTCTTAATCTGAATTAGTGTTTTTATTGCTTTTAGCAAACAATCCACAGAAGAGACAAAATTATCCATGTTTTCCCGATTTACTTTTAGTTTTTATAACTAATTTTCTTTAAAAGAAAAAAAACAAATTTTTTTAAGATATATTTTTTTATTATTTTTTTAAAATACATAGACTTCCATTGGAGGTTTGCGTGACCTCCGATAGAGGTTTTGGAAATTGGGAAGACCATTAAGGGTATTTCCATCCAAAAGATGGATTTTTGGTTAAAAAAAAATCAAAACACTTATACTGGCTAAATATAATAACTCCACTAATTTTATGGATAGTTATAGATTTTACCATTATTAATGTTATTATTATTATTTCTTTTTAAAGACGACAACAACTCAAATGTCAATAATTTTCTTTTACATTTAAAATAAAACTGCAACAATTACGATCTAACTATGTCTCTTTTTCCTGAAAAAAAAAAAAAAAGAGTAATTGGCACTGCATCCCCCCTGACTATACCCGAATTCACATGTTACCCCCTGAATTTTTTTTTAGGCACTAAACCCCCTGAACTATCATAAATTGGCAATTTGTGACGGAATAGTAATACCATCCATTTTTGTGTTATGGAAAATTGCATTAAGTTCCCCTTATTATATACATAATTGCATTAAACCGGAAAAAAAAATATAATAATAGTACCTAAGTACCCCTTAAATAGAAATAACAATGCAAATATTTTTTTGATTTAAAAATAACAATATTAAAAAATAGAAATAAACAATGAAGAAATTCAAAAATCTATTAAAAAAGATAAAGATAAAATGAATAACAAACAAAATTCAACAAATTACTTCAAATAAAAAATCATATTAACAAAATAGAAATAACAAGAAAAAATCTAAACAAAAACCTATTAAAAAAAAGTAATTGGCACCAAATTTGTAATTCCCAAAAAATATGTAATTAAAAATAATAAATTATTATTATTATTATTAAACGAATTAAAAACAAATAAATATAAAATAAATTTATATATTTTATCATCACCATCATCATCATCTTCTTCTTCAATTCTTCTTCCACGATAGTTATTCTTCTTCTTCTTCAATTATTCTTATCTCTCCCCATGACAATTCTTCATCACCTAACTTTAATCTCTCTCTCTCTCTCTCACGCTCATCGCCTCTCTCTCCCCGATTCATCTCTTCTCATTTTCTCTCCCTCTCTTTCCCCGATTCATCTCCCTCTCTCTCTCTCTCTCTCCCTCTAATTCCTCTCGAATCCCTCTTTGATAATCGAAACCACACCAGAAACCCTAGCTTTCGAATCCCCTCTCTCTCTCTCTCTCTCTCTCATCCATCTCTTCCTTTAAGAGGAGTCGGCCATCACCCTAACCAAGCTTCTCTCCACCATCATCACCATCTTCAATGTACTTTCATGGGCTTTTGGGTTTTTTCGATCTACTTTGGTGTTGCTCCATTTTTACCGATTGAATTTCTTTTTTTAATTTTTTTTACAAAAATTGATGTAATTATTGGATTAGGAAAACGAAGATGAAATTCGAGGTTGAAACTTGAAAACGAAGTTGAAAATCAAGCTTCGACGAGATTTGGAACCAGTGAGGCTGCGATGAAGATAAGAGTGTTGCTGGCAATAATAGTGGTGGTGGTGATGGCTTTTTCTGGGTTTCAAAATGTGTCAACTGCTAGTGCTCCAGCTCCAAGCCTTACCTCTGCAGCTTGATTTTCAACTTCGATTTTAGGCATTATTTCTGTGTAGAGTTTCTTTGCCTCATCTGGGTTTTTCTTCTTTGAGGAAGATAAGGGATTTTAGGCATAATTTATTTTTTAGTAAATGATTCAATATTGTTGTTTGTTGTATTAATGGCATTACTTGTACAATTGATGCAATTTATTTGAAAAAAAAAAAATGATTTGGAACCAGATTTTTTTTTTTTGGGAATATTCCCCAAAATAAAATTATGAGAATCATAAAAATATTTTTTTTTTATAAAATTATTATATTTTATGTTATTTGAAGAGTTTTTATACAGTTATAGGTTTTTCAATGGATTTTGTTTATGGAGATCAATTTAAAATTAACATTGTTTTTCATTTTTTAAATTAGTTTATCATTTTTAATGGGTTTCCATTTTAATAAATAAGTAAATACCTTTTAAATATATTTTTTTAAATAATTTTTATAACTTATGTCAATTTTGTATTGGTCAATTTAACTTGGTAAAGTTGTTGGAGGGTAAAAGTGTCCAAAATATTGTCTTTTACAAATAAAATATTACTTTTTTGGTTTTTTACTAGGGTTATAAAAGTAAATTTTTATTTCAATTTTAAATTTTAAATTTTTATTTTTAAAATTTGGTCAGAGATGTGTTTAGGTTATATTATTATATTTTTTCCGGTTTAATATAATTATATATATAATAAGGGGAACTTAGTGCAATTTGTCATAACAGAAAAATGGATGGTGTTACTATTCCATCACAAATTGCCAATTTCCAATAGTTCATGGGGTTTAGTGTCTAAAAAAAATTCAGGGGCAACATGCGAATTCGGGTATAGTCAGAGGGAGTGTAGTGCCAATTACTAAAAAAAAAAAAAAAATAGAGGAGTAAAGAATGCTATTTACACCCATTTTCTCTTTCTTCTTTTATTATTTTTCTATCGTTTTTTCTTTGATTTTTTTTTTTTTTTTCAAAAACTTCCATACCACATCATTGAAGGTCTAAATGTAGGTCTAAAAGACCTTCAAAGGAGGTCGAGGTCAAACGGAACTCCAATATGAATGTTTTGTAGGAACAAATCAATATATATTATGCAATACTTTAGTTTGTTTAGTTTATTTTTATCATTAATTACCAAAGTTTATAGTGCGGATAAGGCAAGTTGCAGGTTTATTTTATATAGAAATATATTATTTTGATATTTGTTGGGATGCCTGTTAGCATATATCTGCCAATTGCTACTGTAGATGAAGTAATATTTGAATGCCACAAGCTTAAGTATCATATTGCCTATGCAGTTTTTTTTTTTTTTTTTTTTTTTTTTTTTTTTAAAAAAAACAATGTATTTGTTTTGAGTTATTTATTTATTTTTTATATATACAGTTCATACAAAACAAGTTTATTCGTAATTATTTTTTTTCTTAATTAAAGATTGCTTGGGAACAAATATGGAGTATGGAGACATAGAGATGAGATACCCGTTATTGGAGAAGAGAGAGTTGAAGTGTAATAAGTATGAAACTTTACCCAAATTTGGTGTCCAAATGATGTGGATCCTTGATTCCTTGATTTATTTGTATTAGAATTGTATAATTGAAATGATTGGATTTAAGTCATTTAACACATCATTTGGGCTTCAACCCAAATTTGAACAAAATAACATTACTCTTAGGGGTAATTAAAGAATTTTTTTTTTTTTTTTTTGAAATTGGAGGAGGGAGTTTATTTATTTATTTTTTGAAATATTACATAAATTCGGGTATTTTTTGGGGAGATTGTGGACTTGAACTCATAACCTCATGTCGTAGGTGTGATGGGCCTTTACTACTTGACCAACCTCATTTTGTCGAGAAGGGAGTTTATTACTATGATATGTAGAGATTTATAAGGAGAGAGAAATTCTTTAATTTTAATATTTTAATTCAAAAACATTTTGTCCATCAAATGAATCTAAAGATTAAGATGGTTCTTCTTAACTTTAATTATTATTAGGACGAACCGATAGGAGAGAGACTATATATGTATTCACAATTTCAATTAAAATGATTTTGATCTTATATGGACTACACTAAATTGAATTACAATACATAAATATGATGCCCAGTATAATTTGACAGGGCATAATCTATATCTGATTCTTGTTTAATTTCTAAGCACAACATTCGTTTCATAGTTTGCATTTTTTGCATGCGTTGTAGTCGTTGAAATCACCCAAAAAAAAAAAAAAAAAAAAAACCGAAGAATTCCTTTTACCTTTTATATATTCCGGCCCATACCCGAACCCGGACGTGATCTAACTCTGCAGTCGACATGCGCATGCTCATGCTCTGACTGTGATGTGTTTAGAGCTTTATTAACTATGTTTATTGTAGGGATGATTTAAAAAAATTCTGGCACAGCAAGAGTCCGGACATGTCCTAGACTGTTACTAGTCTAGTATCAATGTGTAATATATGTTGGATTTGTTTGTGTACTTTTGTTGATGCAGCGGAAATGGAAAATTCAAGTTAAATCCATGGCTAACTGGAATCAATCCCGGAAACAACAATCTAATAACAATTTTATCAATTATCAAAATAATATCAACAGTTTTAGTTCTCTACAGTACCTAAAGAGACCCTATATATAATTTCCTAACAAGCCCAATACTAGAACACTCTTACAAGCCCAATACCAACACTTTAAATATGAAAGAAAAGAACAAATACTATTAAATCTTCCTGCATCATTTGTTCTTTCTACTGTAACTTCTTAATTAATAAACTATGGTCTTGTTGTATTTAATCTTGGATAATTTGCCATTTCTAATGCATTGTACCTTTTGTATTAATCTTTCCAAATTTTTATTCCAATATCTAAAATTCAAAAGGCAAACACTAGTTAATTAATTAAGGCTAAACAATGTGCTTCTGCTGTCAAAAGAAAAAAAAAATGCTAAAAAATTTGCTCATCTCTACAATTTTCCATAGCTTCAATTGGTGGAGAAAATCTTCAGTGCACCGGGTGCATGAGCTGAATGTTGCACCCAACCACTCAGACTTTGACACCTCGATATGTGTCGGTTAAAATAATAATAATAAATTTGATAGGATGAAAAAGAAAGAAATAAAATAATGTTGAAAAAATATATAATCCAAACCAAAAAGCTGATACATGTCGAGCTGTCACCATCTGAGTGATCGGGTGCAACACTCAGCTCATGCACCCACCCAGCGCACCGAAGATTTTCTCCAATTGGTGTGTATGGACCCTACATAGTCCCAATCACCGGCGTTATTAATCTTTACTGATTAATTTAAATAATAATAATAATAATTAAGCTCTAAAGAATTAGCAGAGCTTATTGGAGAGGTAAAACAAATGGTAGTTTTATTGGTTAGTTTTTCTTTTATTTTCTCTTTCATGAACTGATAAGGAGCAAAATAACAAAAGCGGTACCATTGATTTTGTGTCAAATAAGCACAAATAATCAATCCATACAATTATATAGAGTTTGTCACTGTTTTATATATATATATATATAAGATTCAGTCCAAAACTTGTTTAAAATAGTGATTACACAATCCATGTGATGCATATATATATATATTTGAACAGTAAAGATTATGTATTGATAGAAGCCTGAAGCCAGGCGATACACAACAAGAAACAAAAGCCAACGCAAGGCCTGAACCCAAAACAGAAACAACGTACAGCAACAACAGCAGAGACACACGACTCAGGACAAAACAGAGCAACACACAACAACACAACTCAGAAAATAAACATTTCCCCACACAAGAAATCCCCAAAGAATACAGAGCCCAAGAGGGCAAGAGGGAACAGCCCAACAAAGCAGAACAGACTCTAACTCCACTCCACAAAATCACCCCTGCATACTGGAGCCCATTTTAGCAAGATTGTCCGCGAAGAAGTTAGAAGCTCTCGACTTGAAACTTACTGTTGTACCACCAAGAATTCCCAAGAGACCACGAATTTCGTAGATCAAATTAACATGCTTCAAGTTGCCAATACCATCATTGTTTATCCAGGAGACAGCCACCTTTGAATCGCTCTCTATAACAATATTACTGCTCAGTAAGGATGGCCTTGAAGCACACAGTTCGCAAGCCTTATGGATAGCGAATAATTCGGCCGAATTGGAGTCATAGCAGCCAGAAAACAGAGAAAACAAACAAATCACCTTCCCATTGGCATCTCTCAAAACCCCTCCAATCCCAGCTGGTCCAGGCTTCCCCAAGTTATCTTTCGTAGGAGGAGTCCAAGCTTCCATCTTCTGAGGCTTCGCCTTCTTGGAATCCATCTTCTGAGGCTTCTCATGTGAAGCATATATATAAAAGACTGTATATATATAAAAGAAGTATAAGAAAATGAAAAGATAAGAAATAGCTGAAAACAGTGTGTATATGTTGAAGTTGAAGTTAATTATTTAATTATCGTGTCCATATGCGTTGAAATGTGGATTGCTAAGATTTTACATCATGTTCTAGAAGCAGACTGCAGACTACAAGAACATCAAAAACATCTTCACCTAATCTCAATTGACAACTATGTCATGGATATATGGAATTAGATAACTCATAATCAAATAAAGTCGATCAAAATATTGGATTGATTAAAGAAACATATATATTAAATGGTAATAATATAAGAAACATATATACAACGAATTCAAACTCAGGTGGCAAGGTACTCCACATCTAGAACAACAGGCTGACCCTGAAAAGTGATTGCACTTGCCCTTTTCACCTCAATCTTGTACTGAATCTCCAGTTCTCCATCAGTAGCTATAACTTGATGTCCGGAAAAGATGTATTCATCACCAACTTGAAGACGTTTGGCTTCAACAAATTGACGCCACCCATTTTTCATGATGACAGGGCCTCTATGGTGTCCAGCAGGCCCATATATTATATGGTAATAATATAAGAAACGTACATATATACAACGAATTCAAACTCAGGCGGCAAGGTACTCCACATCTAGAACAATAGGCTGACCATGAAAAGTGATTGCACTTGCCCTTTTCACCTCAATCTTGTACTGAATCTCCAGTTCTCCATCAGCAGCTATAACTTGATGTCCGGAAAAGATGAACTCATCACCAACCCGAAGTCGTTTGGCTTCAACAAATTGACGCCACCTATTTTTCGTGAAGATGGGGCTTCTACGGTGTCCAGCAGGACGAGTGTAGTAACGCAGTGGCCACTGTTGCCCCCATATATCCGCAGCCATCAAATCCAAGAAATGGTTACCATTCATAAACGGGATCATATGATTCTGAATCAGGGTTGGAAGCTCAAGTTTTGAAAGAACGTCAGAATAGGTGAGATGTTTAGTGACTCTAAAGTGCGGCAACGCCATGGTAACAATTGTGAATTGTTTGGCGATGCAACGCAACTTTAATATGAATATATAGAAAATATCGCTTAAGGTGACGTAAGGTTATGACTTCATTGTGAATTGTTTGGCGATGCAATGCAACTGACGTAAGGTTACTAGGTTAGTGACTTCATCTTCAACGCTAGCTTTTTCAAAGTTTTATGTTCTAATTAGTCTTTCTCTTTCATAAACTACCTAAATTTTCTTTACAAAAAAGATTAAATTCTTTTTTAAGTCCACATCGATCGGCACTGCATGACCTGATTTGGTGAGTTTAGAGATATATGTACGCTGATGTTGAAGTAATTAATCAACTTATAACTTATAATTAATCAACTTATGACAATTTGATTTGAGTGATCGGTATGATTATCATGTTCTAGAATGTTGCCAGAAGCAGACAAATCTACAAGATTGATCGTCCAAAGATATCTAAATCACCTTATCAACAGCACATGGAATTAGAACATGTTTTTGCACCAACTTGGAAAATTGGACGTTATATTGGTATTAAAAAAAATTATAATTTGTATATGATTCAAATTATTAGAGAATGAAGTTTTAATGGAAGATTTTCGATTAATTTTATACCGCTCGTATATGAGCTTTATAGTATTTATACCATATAGTCGTTAGATATTATATATTATATATATATTAGAAAATAATGTGTTTTTTTTTTTTTTAATTTGGGTTAGATAATTAATTACTATAACTTTTTAAAAGTTTCATTAAAAAAAATTATGCTTTTATTCATATTTCCGTACTTTCTGTAATTTATGTTAATATCCATTTTTTTTTTAACAGTAAGATTTATAAAGCAAGTGGTAAAAACCGCATCGAGGAATATTTCATCGATTTGATATCGATATTTCCACAATATCATAGTATCGATATCTTTATCGATATGAATATTTTCATCGTTTGTTACAAGTGATGACTATGTAATGTATGCACTTTCATTTTTTGACCACTTATATATGGAATAAGTGTACGTTGCCAAACATGTTTTAGCACCGACTTCGACATTATTTTCAACGTTTAAATAAGTGGTCCATTTCCTGTGCTAATCCACTGCATGTAGTACTACTGTCGTTGTTCTAGGAATGAAATTTGCTATCAATTAAAATATATATTACTTCGAAATATTTTTTGAAGAAGATCGAGTCAGCCAGCATTCAATATGCGTGTATTAGTGTATATTCGCTATATGGAGGACCACTAGTACCTTCGATTCGTCAATATATATATCTCAATTTCATTGGACTTTCCACGTAATTAAGGTTTTCTAACCACAACATCAAAAACATCAAAAATATCTTTATCTAACCATGAGTGGCAACCGACAAACTATATATGCCGTGTAGTACGTTTCATATTAGAATATATATGCAACGTACGATCTTAGAACCCCTGCACTATCACCACCGCCAAACGATCTTCGAATTAATTAGCTGAGTAAAATTTGTCTTGGTATACCGTCTATTGGGACTAATCCAAATTTGTCTCAATAAAAGAGTTATTGGGACGAAACAAATGATTCCTAATAAAATTTATCCCTGTAGAGAACATCTTGGAGTCTTGGGACAAAAAATATAGTCCCGTTAGATCATTATTATAGTAACTAATATTATTTTTGTCTCAATAAGTTCTCAAATAGTCCCATTTATATATATATATATATATACCACTTATAATGGCGACGATTCGAACATGAGAAATTGTCAAACTGAATGAGCGATCTTATCTATATTGGGTAGTGGTGTCCCTTCACATTTAAAAAAAAAAATAGATTTTTGGATTTGTATTTCTTAGGGATCAACAATTTATTTATTCCCAATAGACATTCTATTGGACCAATCTTTTTCATCATTTCACATTACCTGTCTGATCTTGATAGTCCTATTGTAATATTTGTAATATTTAAATTAAAAAAATACAAAAAAAAAAAAAAAAAAAAAAAAAAAAAAAACCTTTTTCATTAGATTCATATTGTGCTTTTTATAGCAGGATGCAGGATGCAGGTGGACCTTAGCTGCTTATTGGCCGTGGCGATTTATGCAGTGTACGGCCTAAGACCATCCAAGTTCATTTAGCAAAGCAAAAGATGGACCTCAACTCACTTATTGGGCTTTTGTTCGATATTATCCGTCTCATTTGAAAGCCCAATAAACTGAGTTGAGGCCCGTCTGTAACTCGTATAAAACTACCCGTATATTTCTTTGTAAACAAGACACTCTTCTCTTTCTCTCTCTTCTCATCTTTTTCTCTCTTGTGAACTCACAACACAGTCTCACAAAACTCTCAACTATTGCTTGATCATTCTTCTACTTATTTCAAATCTGCTTATCAATATATACCTTAGATATATATCATCAATGTAGTTTTTGAAAATTACCAAATATACAAGGGATATATAGAAGTTCAAAATTTATATTTGGCAATTCATGTAGTTTTAATTTAATTTAATTATATTTTATTTTATTTTATTTTATTTTTTTGTGTGAAAAATATCAAATATAGACACTACTAGAAAAATGATGTTTCATGACACTTATTTATGATGTTTTTTTTTATGTGTCAAAACTGTATGATGTTTTTTAAAAACCATCATTAACTATTGATAGTTTTTAAAAGTGTCAAGACTTAATGACAATTATTAAAAACTGTCATTCAATTTTGAGGGTTTAAAACCATCAAGAGCTTTTGACATTTTAAAATTATCAAGAAACATTCAAATTTTAAAACCATCAAAAATTGTGATGGTTGGATTCCTATTTATAAGTCAAATTTTCAAGCAATTTGAAATCCCGCTTATTCCCATATTTCCCTCTCGGTTGCCCTGGTTCTCAATTTTTTCTTATAATTTATATATACCCTAAACTGAAAATAAAAATAAAAATAAAAAACAAAACAAAACATTATTTGCATATACGAACAAAAGGCAGACAAAAAAAAGGTTTTTCACAGGAAATCCATGTCGATGGCAGCACCCTCTACACCACGCATGACCTCTTCGAATCCTTCAATGTCACCGTCGACGATACTCTTAGGGTCTCTCGTGGTTGTAGCGTCAACATTAATCTCTCCACTTATAACAGTACGTTATTTCTGCTGACTTGAATCTTCAATCTTCTTATCTGAGTTTTAAATTTCATGATGTTCTTATCTAGTTTTTTATGAAATTTTTGTTAGGGTTTTGTATTTTGTTGTGTATGTTGACCTTTTATGGAAGCATGTGGTCTTGTGGAGTATTGATTTCAATTTATGATTTTTATGAGCATAAAGTGTTTGAATAAATGTCTAAGAGATGAAAAATTTAAAACTCTTTGACAGTAGAGTAAAGTTTCTATGGAAGTGACATATTATTTAGTTATATTTATGTATTTTATTGTTTTTGGGTTCAATCAACGAGTTTTGAACATTTTTAAGAAAGAAAAAAAATAGAATAAAGCAAGAGGAGATGTAGATATTTTCATTTGGATTTATCCTAAAAGAAATTGATTGTTGCTCTTAGAAATTGTCTTTGTGGTTTTTGATTGGTATGCATGTGTTTAGTTGTTTTGTGTATAGTTTCTTGGATTGACATAATACTGAGGTCACCCATTCTTATGATTGATGATGCTCTGTGTGACGATAATTTGTTTTTGTGTATTGTGAGTTAGAGTTATTTTATCTGTTTTGCTTCTCATTGTATTCTATGAATCTAAATATATGTCAATCTTTAGATGGCATCAGTAGTTTAGTAGTTTGCTAAGACATTGTTTGCATTGGTGGGCTGATGGTAGCTTGCATAAAGTAATTCGTGTACTCACCAGATGTTTATCAGGAGACTGTGAAGCCTTGAATTGGTCAATCAGTCAATGTCAAGTAAAACCCAACTATTTAATAGAAGCAATTCTCATGTAGGATTACAGAAGGTGCAACAGTTAAAAGTATGCAATACTATTTAGGATAATTGAATAAATGAGTTTGTTATTTGTCTCATCTAAATTTGTTATCTAAATTTCTAAAATCTTCATGTTATCTCTCAGTGGTGGATTGGATAATACCAATATGTCAACCTGATTGGATAACTATTTGGGTTTAAATAAACTTATATCTTACATTTTTTGCTTGACATTGTGTTTTCCACAGTGAAATGGTTTGAAGATGAATTGGAACTAAATGCTCTTTGCAACACTGGCAGTTGTGGAGGGAGTGGCAATGAGAAAGTGGTTGTTCCAGATGAAAGTAATGTTGTATAGGATGTTTGAACCCCGTACGTGTGTAAACAAGGAACTAACTTCCTTGCACAGGGTTTTCGATTATTAACTTACTTGCGGTGATTATTTTTAAGTAATCAAATTTCTGATTCTAGGTTCTTAGGTTTGACACCATATTTGTTTTCATTGCAGGTGTTCTCCAATCGGATGGATGTTGTGCCTATTCAGATAAGTTTGTCAATTTTAAGTTAAATTATAAAATGTATTTGCTGTTTTTGTTGTTCAGCTTTATATGGATATAGTATATGCTGTTTTTACTTGTATAATTTGCCACGTAGGTGTTTGCAAAAAAATAAAGTGATTATTGGATCTGAGCATCGAGATGATCTTGTTGTCATGTTCGCCGCTTTGGGGGTATAATGATCGAACTTGAAAGATCAAGACTTCACGGTTCTTCAATTATAGCTACTCTATTTCAGCTCTGCCAAGCTGCACAAACAAATCATATAGGACCTACCTCCTTCGTAAGGCTAATATCTCTCTGACCCTTTCTGAGAACCTGAATTCTTCATTGCTAGTACAGATATAAAAGTTATATATATATATATATACGGTCTCGTTCTGGTCAGTGTGCACTGATATAACTACATTATTACCAATGCATGTGGACCACTGATTATGGAGAAACTTTAACAAGTGCATACACTTTAAGTCAAAGTATGTAAATCTAATGGTCCACATCCAACACACTTATGAAGTTATATTAGAGCGCACTGACTTGAACATTTATGTGTGTATATATATATATATATAGTTATATAAGAAGCTAAAAAAGTACAGATTTGAAAGATGGAGGAGTGGACACCACTGCCCGTAAAAACTATGAAGTTTAACGTCGACGGATCAGCTAGAGGTACTCCGGGACCAGCAGGTATAGGAGGAGTGCTAAGAGATCATAGAGGTAAAGTTCAATGCATTTTCTCAGCTCATATCGGAATCCAAGAGGCAATTACGGCGGAAATACAGGCAATTGCTAGAGCCTGTGACTTGTGGTTTCGTGTTAACGGAGAAGGTTTTGGTAGTTTCAAGCATGTGCAAACCATCTATGACATCCAGTGTAATCTCAGGAACTTTCGTAAAGCTTCAATGGTTTACAACTCCAAAGCAACCAACTCCTTAATACGATTAGGTGTTTGTGAATAAAATCAATCATATTTCATTCATTATAAACACTGGTATTTATACAAGTTACATAAAGAAGAAGTTAAGTCCAACTACACAACCGAAGCACAAAGAAACACTAGCTGTACAGTCCTAATTAATGTAGGATAATTCACGTGGCTTCTATATTGTTATCATGCCCCCGCAAGATAGAGTGTCCGTCGAGGACGCCTATCTTGAATCTTTGATCAGTGAATTGCTTGCGGGAGAGCGTCTTTGTGAGGGAATCAGCAAGCTGATCTTTTGTGTGAACATGAGCAATTCGGAGTTGATGCCGAGCTACTTGATCTCGAACAAAGAAAAAATCCAAGGCCACATGCTTCATACGGCTGTGAAACACAAGGTTCGCACAAACATATGTGGCACCCACATTGTCACAATAGATCACCGGCACCTCTGGAATCTGTACCTTAAGTTCTGAGAGGAGATTACCTAGCCAATTTAGCTCAGCTGCAGCTGATGCAATTGCACGGTATTCAGCCTCTGTGGATGACCGAGCGACGGTGTGCTGCTTCTTGGAGCTCCAGCTGATGGGTGTGGAGCCAAGAAAGATGATGTATGATGTGGTAGACCGCCGGTCATCAGGATCCCCTGCCCAGTCTGAGTCAGCAAAGGCATGAAGGTGAGAGGATGGTGTCCGACTGACAAGGAAGCCATGATTGAGGGTCCCTTTGAGATACCGAAGGACACGTTTAACTGCATTCCAGTGAAGGGTAGTTGGACGGTGCATGAACTGGGATAGCTTGTTGACAGCAAATGATACATCCGGGCGGGTGAGTGATAAGTATTGAAGAGACCCAACAATTTGACGGTATTGAGTGGCGTCTGTGGGAGCACTGTTGATCGTACTATTTTTATACCTATGTTTAGGCCCCTAATTCCTACTTCTTGTGCTTGTTCCTCGGGTAAAACCGGGTATTTAACATGTTAAAATAAGTGTTTCAGGTATTTTTGGAGTTCAGGGGCATTGGCGTAATTTTGAAGAATTAGGGGTCAAAGTGCAAAATAGGGAGAATATACTGAAGATTCTGTGATTAAGGAAGAGATGAGGGGAGCTTTATGTAATTTTCCAGCCAAAGCACGCGCGCACGCCACGTCATAAATGAAACGGCGCGTTTTGGACATAGGCGCTGACGTCATCGTGACGTCAGCTTCATCTTCAACCTGCAGCTGACCCGTTTGCAGACCCGTGGACCAACCCGACCCGGATCGCGCCCCGCTTCAACCCGGCGCCATTCCAGCCGTTTTCCGGCGTCGTTTCCGACGGTTTTCTGCCCAGAACGACGGCGCACCTTCCTCCGGTCTATTTCCCACCAATTTCAGGCCTCCATGCGATGTTTTTCTCCAAACCTCTAAAATCTTCCAACTACCATGGCCAAGCTCGAAGTGGTCGCTGTGAAGTTCACCTCCTCCACCAGCCAATGTGCCAGCGACCTTCTCCCCTCAACAATTCCAGTGATCTTCGCCCCCAATGTGGTCGCTGCCACCAACAGCGACCTTGACAGCCACCAATGGCATTTTTGTAATTTTATGTCCGAGGGGTATTTTCGTAATTTTACATTTTCGTGCCCTAAATTGCCCAGCCTATAAATATATCATCTTTGCCTCTTCTCTGCAGGCTGGAACCAGCCCCCAATCACCAAAAAACCCCCTTTGAACCAAAACCCCCAAAAACTCCATTTTTAAGCTTTCTAACCACAACCCAACCATTTTCATTTCACAATCTCTTCCACACACCCCTTTTCTCTACATCATCACCCATTTCCATCCATTTTTGAAAGATTATTCAAGGAAGGAGAAGAAGGAACTACAAGGAACAAGAGAAGCTCACATGGACTTTATGGGTTTTCTCTACACTTTTCCCTTCTTTGTTTATTTTTCATTAATGTGTAACTAATCTTAGCTAGGGGATTAATGTAGCTACTTTAGACTACTCTATGTAATTAATTAGTTTATTTTCTAATTCAATTTAATTTTAGTCTCAATTATTGAATCAATTGCTCTAATTTCTCTTCTCATATTTTGTTGTGACCACAAGGGATGTGGGTTTGAGAATTGGTTTATTTAAGGTGTTGAGAGTAGGTGTGGGTGACCATCCCATCTAATTCTCTCACAAGCTTAGTAATTGGGAGAGTTTGGTTTATGCATGACCATGCTAGACCAACTTGGCTTAGAGTTTTGTGTTAAATATGAGTTTTGACTATTGCTTGTCACATGACCTTGTGGGAGTAATGAGAAGGACCCTAAAACTTAATTGATCTATTTTCTAAAACAAACCCTAAAATTGGATTGAAGTGCCTAATGAGACTAAGTAAGAACATTGAGTGGTCTAAGGAAGGTTACATTGATTCCCTAGTGCTTTCTCCCATATATCCATACGTTGTGTGTTTATTTGTTGCATTTAGCTTAGTGTTAGTCTCAAGTTCGTATCTTTAGCTTCAAGTTCGCATTTTTATTTTACAAGTTTACATTTTTAAGCAATTTCAAGCACCCAAATCATTTTCCAAACCCCAAAGCATTATGCAATTTAATTTTCATGCACTTAGATTAGATTTTCCCTAGACTAAGTAGTTTCAACCAAGTGAATCACCGATCCCAGTGAACGAACTTTGATTTAAATTGAAAGTAACAATCTTTACTGCATCAATTTTGGCGCCGCTGCCGGGGATCGGCGTAGATTCATTAGTTGAATCTAGTTAGTTTAGTTTAGGTAGTGTGTGTCATTTTACTTTTTATTTTATTTTAGTTTTTGTATCTTTTTACTTTGTTGGTAGTTTTGTTTTTGGTGTTTCAGGTTTCTCAGGTGCACGCACGGACACCGTTTGTGAGGAGGATTTCTGTTCCTTGCTAACAATGCACAGTCAATGTGGAAATCATGGGCATGAGATATGGAGTTGTCCTTTTAGAAGAGAATTTCCGGAACCCTACAACCCGGAACCTATGAGCAGACCATATGGAGATTTCTCCAATCCATGGCCGAGCTACAAGCCATATAACAATTCTTACAACATGGATTGGAGGAATAATCAAGATTTCTCGTGGAGCTACAATGAGGTCAACACCTATGAGCATCCTATCTCGCCCTACCAACCAAGAGAGCTATCACTTGAGGAGATGGTGAACAACTTAGCTAAAGCAACCCAAGCTACCGAGGAAAACTTAAACAAATTCAACCAATCCAGTAATCAAAGCTGTCAAAACGTGGAAGCTTCTGTGGAACGAATTGGAGTGCACATTGATACTATCACTAAAGCTATGCAAAGGCAAGTGTATAAAGAGTTCCCAAGCCAATCGGAACAAGCCAATGCAATGACAGTTTTGAGAAGTGGGCGAATGTTAGACAATGAAGATGTTGGTGAGCCGAAGAGAAAGAAAACCAAGGAGTCGGAAGATGTGAGTGGAGAGGATGCTAGAGTAGAGGAGGAAGAAATAGTGGTTGAACCGACACCGAAGAATACCTCCTCTCTACATAAGTCACCCAACCCCTACATACCACCGGTTCCATACCCGGGGAGGGTAGCACGAGACAAGCTAAACAAGTCGTTTAAGGACATTTTTGACATCCTCTCAAAGGTGAATGTCAACCTTCCCTTGCTTGATATGATAGAGAAAATGCCCGCTTATGCTAAGTTTTTCAAGAGTCTCCACACCAATAGGCAGAAGTTTGGGCCAAACCATCAAGAGTGCATAACGGGAAATGCTAGTGCAGTTCTACAAAAGGAGCTTCCACCAAAGCTCAAGGATCCGGGTAGCTTTTGTATCAACATCACGGTTGGGGATACCAAGCTTGAGAAGGCGATGTTAGATTTGGGTGCTAGCATCAATTTGATGCCCTTCTCCATTTACAAGCAACTAGAGTGGAATGAGCTCAAGCCGACCACGATGTCACTCCTCCTTGCCGATGGTTCAGTGAGATATCCTAGAGGGATTGTGGAGGACGTGTTGGTACAAGTGGTCAAACTTATCATCCCGGCGGATTTTGTGGTCCTAGACATGGACGATGTGAGTAGGGAGACGAATATAAGACCTATCCTTTTAGGTAGACCATTCATGAAGACGGCAAGGACGATCATTGATGTACATGAAGGGAAGCTTTCCATGACCGTCTTGGATGAAACGGTAGAATTTAAGGTCTTCAAGTCAGATTTAAAGGACATTAGCTCAGTTGATTGTTTTGCCATGGATACACTTCCATCACAAGACTACTCTAAGAATGCAAATGAGTATCTAGATGAGATCTTGGCACTTTTTGAAGAAAAATGTGAGGAAGGTGGTCAAGTTGGAGATACATGTGACAAACAATCATCCTCGGAAATCATTGAGCTAAAGAGTGAAAATGCCAACTTGAAGATGGAATTGGAAGCCCTTAGAAAAGAAAGGGATGAGGCAAACAAGAGGGCGGAAGATCTTGCAAGGCTAGTAGAAGAGCAAGAGGAAGACTTTGCCCGAAAGACAAGAAAATTGCAATGGCAAGTGGAATTGAAAGACAAGACGATTGATTCCATCAAGGAGGAATCGAGTAGAAAAGAGATTGCTCTAAAGGTGGCAAAGGTAAAGGAATGTGATTGCTTGGTGGAACTTGAAGGAGCCGAGCGAACAATTGAAATGTTGACCAAGGAAGCAAGCAAGAAGGAAGAAACTTTGAAGGTCAACACCATCAAGAGGAATTCAAGCCCTCTGAATGCAAAAGTGAACAAGACCAAAGGTAATCCTTCTTATTTTCCTTACAAATGTTATTTTTGCAACACTAGGGGTCATAAAATAGCCCATTGTGCTAAATTTATTGAAGTGTGCAAAAAGAAACAAAGCATGCCTATGGGGAAGCCAAAGAGAATTCGGCAAGTTTGGGTCCGAAAGGACAAACTTGACCAAGTAAAAGAGGCTATTTTTGATGAAAAGAAAACTCTTGATATGAAAGAATGCCCTAGGCTTCTTGATATGAACGGTGGTAGTACTAGTGGAGTAAATCCACCATCGATTGTCTGAACTTGCTAATGTGTTTTGTGCTTGTGAAGGTTGCTATGTCTTCTAAAGGAAGCGTTTTGGAGTAATGACTACATGTGCATACATTTTGGAACATGGCTTGTGGAGCCAAATTTTAATTTTTGCATAATTTGAACATTTTGGGGTTGTAAATAATTTGAATATTTTGCAAGTTATTGGTTCTAAGCTAGTTTTTGTAGCTCGTGTTGATGAAGCTAGGTTCTTGTTCTCTCGGATTGAAACACCGACAACTTGCGAGTCTTGGAGGGACAAGCAAGCCGATAGAGCTCATAAAAAGAGCGAGAGCCGTGCATAGTTGACAAAAGCTTTAAATCAAGTGGAGAACGAAGTTTTGGCGCTTAAAGAGCCGTAGTGCTCTCATCCGTCTTGCTAGACGTTAAATCATGCACTTGGTGGGAGGCAACCCACCTAGGTATATTTCTTTCTTTCTTAGTTTATATTTGTTTTATTTTGTTTTTACATTTTTGTTTAGACTAAGTGTGCAGATTTTTGTGTTGTGCTTAGTGCCTAGGATGTTTATGTTTCTTGCCTCCCATGCTTTGTTTATTCATTGTCCATGCATATCATGTCATATAAAAATTGAAGACAATGTTTAGATTAGGTTTGGGGGTGTGGATTCATTATTTGAGTCATTTTTCATTTTAATTTTCCAAGTTTTTCTTTGACCTTTGCGAAAGTCCCCTGTTTTGAAGATTTTGAGGCTAAATGTTTCCTTTAAACTGTACGTTTTGGTGAAGAAATAAATTATTTTGCCCGCTTTGTGTTCTTCAATTTTTCGATACGGTTCCAACGATATAAAGAACATAAAATTCTGGGCGGGGGTTAAAAAGATATGAACGTTTCTTCGACCAAAGGTCATGGGCGATGCCCTGTTTTGACAAAACTGCACATGAACCATCTTTGACGTCCGTTTACACAATTTTCCAATTCGAATTTTGAAATGTTTTGTAAATTAAAAGTGTGTATTTGTATGTCTATTTTCATGTGCCAAAATTTGAGAAATATTTATTGAGTATTTTTGAAAATATGCACCGAAGAGCGGACATAGGTCGATTTTAAAAATCTCCAGTTTTTGGAATTTTATCCTCTATGTAGAGATGGTCTTTCGCATTGTGTTTTTTGTGTTTTGCGTCGTGTTAGGTGCACGCCGTTAGGCTGAAATCTCTTGTTTCCAACATTGGGGACAATGTTGAGTTTTGGTTTGGGGGTGTGGACGCCTTTGTGAGTCGTCTTTTTGAGTCTTTGAGTCTTTTTGGTGTCAAATTTTTCAAAATTGTCGCATGGCCAAATTTTCGAGCTTTAACTAGCTTGGGTGTGATGCCTTGAGCGTGTGCTTGTGACGAGTTTATTTATGCTTGATGAGCTTATTAGTAGCTTGTTGTCACTCTAGGGTCTCTCTTGCACTTTCATGGGCTAGTCCCATCCTTTTTGTGCTTAAGTTGAAGGGACTCGGTGCTCTAGCGCCTTGTTCTAATAGTGGAGATTACCTAGTGAGTTCACAAACACAAGCCTTAAAGAACGCATCTTGAGTGTATCATTGTTCTATTCTTAAACACTTTTCTCGTCATGTACATCATGTGCCATAGGACACTATATCATATTTGTGGATTGCTTGATGGATACTTACATTCCCTTGATAGATGGATTTGTTGAGATGATCTTAGGCAATGTGTGAGCATTAACTACCATGTTTAGCCTAAACACTTATCCAAGTCCCTAATGTGTGCTCCATTGCCAACTTTGAGGCCAAACACTTACCTTTCATTTGGAACCACAACATAACCATATAACCACAAGCCTAAACACATGCCTACCCTTGTTGCCAATTATGTTAGGATGTGTAGTTGTGGTCTTGAAAGGAATAGCTCTAACATGTAAAAATAGCGTGTACTTAGGCAAAGCCGTGTAATGTGCTAGCAAAGGCTCAAAAATGTAAGAGTGCCAAAAATGAGCACTTATGAGCTTAGGAATGTCAAAAGCAAAATTGTGAAAAAAAAAAAAAGAAAGAAAAAAAAAAAAGTCTTCAAGAATTAAATGTAAATGTACTCAAATAAATTGGAGTGCAAATGTGAAAGCACAAGTGTAATGAAAAGTTATGCCTAGACGCTAGTGTATTCATAAATGGTAAGCAAGTAGAGCTTATGGGTGGGTATTATGTATTGTGTCTTAGCATGATTGGTGACCTTTGAATCCAATTTTTCCATTCTTTCTTTCACCACATCTCACCCAATGGCCCCATTACAACCTAGAGAAAGACCTATTTGATCTTCAAAGAAATCTAGATTGGGAATGTTTGTTGAAGTATAATCTTCCCATGTCCATGGCATTTGATTCTTTCCTAGGCTAGTTCACAAAGAATTGGCGGTCTTTCATTATTAAATTGTATGCAATGCATTAGATTCCTATGCATGAACTATATCTTTGCATACCTTGCATGAGTGTGAACTTAGGACTCCGAGCGGAAAGAAAAGAGAGAATCCATGTGAGGCTTAGAGTCGAAGCGAATTACGTTCAAGGTGTGAGAGTGAGTAGTTCCTAATATGAGAGCACTTTTAGGTGTGGGATTCATGATTGTGTGAGTTCCCTTGAGTGCCTTCGAGTTGCTTTAGAACATTTTGCATGAGTTTACTTCTCTCTATCACACTCCATTGTATCTCATCACCGGTTGGACGTGCGGCCATTTGAATTTTTTATTGGTGTCTAGGAAATTTTTAGATAGAGTCATTTTTGTCATGTCTTTTGTTTTTATTTTTCGTTTTTAGTTTTGCTCGAGGACGAGCAAAAGATAGGTTTGGGGGTATTTGATCGTACTATTTTTATACCTATGTTTAGGCCCCTAATTCCTACTTCTTGTACTTGTTCCTCGGGTAAAACCGGGTATTTAACATGTTAAAATAAGTGTTTCAGGTATTTTTGGAGTTCAGGGGCATTGGCGTAATTTTGAAGAATTAGGGGTCAAAGTGCAAAATAGGGAGAATATACTGAAGATTCTGTGATTAAGGAAGAGATGAGGGGAGCTTTATGTAATTTTCCAGCCAAAGCACGCGCGCACGCCACGTCATAAATGAAACGGCGCGTTTTGGACATAGGCGCTGACGTCATCGTGACGTCATCATGACGTCAGCTTCATCTTCAACCTGCAGCTGACCCGTTTGCAGACCCGTGGACCAACCCGACCCGGATCGCGCCCCGCTTCAACCCGGCGCCATTCCAGCCGTTTTCCGGCGTCGTTTCCGACGGTTTTCTGCCCAGAACGACGGCGCACCTTCCTCCGGTCTATTTCCCACCAATTTCAGGCCTCCATGCGATGTTTTTCTCCAAACCTCTAAAATCTTCCAACTACCATGGCCAAGCTCGAAGTGGTCGCTGTGAAGTTCACCTCCTCCACCAGCCAATGTGCCAGCGACCTTCTCCCCTCAACAATTCCAGTGATCTTCGCCCCCAATGTGGTCGCTGCCACCAACAGCGACCTTGACAGCCACCAATGGCATTTTTGTAATTTTATGTCCGAGGGGTATTTTCGTAATTTTACATTTTCGTGCCCTAAATTGCCCAGCCTATAAATATATCATCTTTGCCTCTTCTCTGCAGGCTGGAACCAGCCCCCAATCACCAAAAAACCCCCTTTGAACCAAAACCCCCAAAAACTCCATTTTTAAGCTTTCTAACCACAACCCAACCATTTTCATTTCACAATCTCTTCCACACACCCCTTTTCTCTACATCATCACCCATTTCCATCCATTTTTGAAAGATTATTCAAGGAAGGAGAAGAAGGAACTACAAGGAACAAGAGAAGCTCACATGGACTTTATGGGTTTTCTCTACACTTTTCCCTTCTTTGTTTATTTTTCATTAATGTGTAACTAATCTTAGCTAGGGGATTAATGTAGCTACTTTAGACTACTCTATGTAATTAATTAGTTTATTTTCTAATTCAATTTAATTTTAGTCTCAATTATTGAATCAATTGCTCTAATTTCTCTTCTCATATTTTGTTGTGACCACAAGGGATGTGGGTTTGAGAATTGGTTTATTTAAGGTGTTGAGAGTAGGTGTGGGTGACCATCCCATCTAATTCTCTCACAAGCTTAGTAATTGGGAGAGTTTGGTTTATGCATGACCATGCTAGACCAACTTGGCTTAGAGTTTTGTGTTAAATATGAGTTTTGACTATTGCTTGTCACATGACCTTGTGGGAGTAATGAGAAGGACCCTAAAACTTAATTGATCTATTTTCTAAAACAAACCCTAAAATTGGATTGAAGTGCCTAATGAGACTAAGTAAGAACATTGAGTGGTCTAAGGAAGGTTACATTGATTCCCTAGTGCTTTCTCCCATATATCCATACGTTGTGTGTTTATTTGTTGCATTTAGCTTAGTGTTAGTCTCAAGTTCGTATCTTTAGCTTCAAGTTCGCATTTTTATTTTACAAGTTTACATTTTTAAGCAATTTCAAGCACCCAAATCATTTTCCAAACCCCAAAGCATTATGCAATTTAATTTTCATGCACTTAGATTAGATTTTCCCTAGACTAAGTAGTTTCAACCAAGTGAATCACCGATCCCAGTGAACGAACTTTGATTTAAATTGAAAGTAACAATCTTTACTGCATCAATAGGGGTAGGCTGTTAGTGCTGGTATCTCAATCTAAGTTGTGTTCTACAAATGTCAAGGTTGAGGTTGGTCAGAAATCGTATGTGGTGAAACTTGAGGAGGACTGTGTCCCAGTTGATATTCGGTGGATGGAACGTTTTTTGGGGTTGTCTAAGTTTCAATATTCGGTAGGGGTGGAGATGTCCCCAGCTGGGGAAAGTTTTCAAAATATTCAAACTAAGGCAGTAGAAGAGTTGGCTAGTCCAAGAAAGCAACAAGCAGGCTTGGGGAAGGTCTGTCCAAGTCAGATTTGTCAGACTGGAAAATCAGTCTCAAAAGCAAAGCATGGTCTACAAATTCAAAGTAAACGTGGGGTTGGTAATGTGTATAGACCGAAAGGTGTGTCAGCAAAAGGTAAGATGAAGTGGGTGGGTAAAGCATTGAAAAAGTCTTCGGATGGATCAATTCTTAATGGAAAATTGAATTTAGACAAGGGTCATAATCTTGTCATTAGCTGTGAGGAAAGCTCTTCATCGTCTGAATTAAGCTTGGGAATCAGATTTTTTAAGGACTCTTTGAAGACTAGAGGGGAGAGTTCTAGCAGACAGGACAACCGAATTCTGAATGAGAGTGGCTCTTTGTCCGGTGGGCCTTCTAAGTCCAAGAAAGTCTCCTTTTGTAATCTTCCAATCATCCCAAATGTATCTCAGATCAGTGACAATAGCATTGAGTTATGTGTGGATTTGGGCTTGGTGGAGGTGAGACCTTCTAAAGGCATTGAGGTGGTGGAAGAGCCTAGTGTTTCCTCTGAAGATGGGAATTCGACAGACAACAGCTCTTTGAAGGAGGCTATGGTGGAATCGACAGTTGTGATTGAGGAAGAGAGAGCTAGAGAGGAAAGTTTGGCTCAGAACTCAGAGGCGGCCGAAGAGGAGGCGGTTGTTGCGGATTCTGGATCTCGAATTCATAATCCGGCGGGTTCTAAGAAAGGGAATTACAGCAAAGGATCCATTATCAAACACAATATGAAGACAAGATACTCTAGGATCATTGAGGAAGAAGTGTCGAAAGTAATGGAAGTTGGTAAGTTAATAGGTCTCAATTTTTCTGGTAATGAGCAGGAGATGGCTGAAGTGATTGCAAGTAGGGAAGCAGAGGACATAGCCAACATGGCAGATCTATAGTTATGTCCCCTTTTCTTTTGTTTCGAACCCTGTTGCTGTTCTTTTTGCTGTTGCTTTGGGGTTGGGTTATCTTGTTTTGTGGGGTTTTCGGTGTTGGTGCTGCTGTTTGGTTTTCTTTTTTCTGCTGCTGTGTTTCAATTTCAGCGACAGTGGTTATTGTGTAGCCTCTGTAGCAGGAGTTTGAGGTTGCTGGCTTTGGGCTTGTTTTGTTCCTTTGTTTGGTTTTGGGTGTTTGTGCTTGGCTGTTTTGCCTGTGAATAAAGTTTGCTTTTCAAAAAAAAAAAAAAAAACTATGTAGATCTAGATATCTATTTATACTAAGAATTTTAAAGATTCTTTGTAATTCTGTGTAATCACTATTTTAAACAAGTAATTGGACTGAAGCCTATTAAAAACAGTGACTAATGACTAATCTATATAATCATATGGATTGATGATTTCATATTTGTATATATAGAAGATTATGGTTTATATGCTTTTTTCTATTACTTGTTAAGTTTTAGAATATGTGTTCTATAACATTACAGCTTAGATATTTCAAATGTATGAGAAACTTTTAAAAAAGATAATTTGGAAAAAATGAACATTATCATTTACCTGAACAATTTTTTTTTTTTTTTTTTTTTAAATATTACAATAATTGGGTATTTTGGGTGAGGAGGACAAACTTGAACCCACAATTGGTGTTCAGTGTAAGGGTCAAACCACTGAGTCAACCTCATCTTATCATTTAGCTGAACAAAATTAGAAGATAATAATTACTCATCTTTATTTATTTATTTATTTATTTATTTTGACAATTACAAACCGTAGTTCAGAATTTCATTGTGCCGTGAACCCATAGCATCTTAACGTGTAAACACAAAATAAAAATTGCATTAGTACTACACAACGTTTTTTATAAAACCTTCCTCTGCCCCTAAAGCCGCCTCCATAACCACCACCTCTAGAAAATCCACCTCTGCCGCCTCTAGGAGCACCTCTTCCACGGAAACCAGCTCCGCCACCTTGGAAACCACTTCAGCCACCGCCTCTACCCCCACCACGACCACCTCTTCCACCCATTGACATTCCCTTTGGTGGTGTAAGAAATCTTGAAAGAGGCAAAAGCTTGCTTGGGTCAATATAGAACTTATCACCCGCATTATATGAAGTAGCAACGATGACTTCCATCATTTTGTTCGAAAAATAAGATTCATTAATGGGACCAAAGATTTCATCAACTTTTCCTATCTGGGTCATGTTTTGCGGATTAATCGGAGCATTGAAGAATGGTATTTTCTCATTGGTAAGCTTTGTCACGGCATAGCCTTCACACCCGTGGAAGAAGGTAGATACCTCAACAACTTCGGATGGAGGTCCTTCGTCACGGAACCCACCACCGCCAAAACGGCCTCCTCCTCTGCTGCCGCCACCAAAACGGCCACCACGGAAGCGGCCTCCATCTCTGCCGCCTCTAAGGGGGTCTCATGGTCTTCTGGGTTTTGGCTTACTCATCTTAATTAACTAGAAAAGTAATGAGAGATCCTTATTCTGATTTCTTATAAAGGGAAAGATAAAAGGAAATATTTAAAGTAAGGTTCTATTATAATGTTGAAACACGTTTTTTAAGAAGATGAACCTAGGATTTGTTGAAATTCAGAGTACTTGTCAAAGGTGCAGAGTGGTGAGTAGTATACAACATGATTCGTTCTTCATTCCTTACAGATGGGAATATCAGTGTAGAGATAGGCTTTTTCGATCTTCTTTTATCATTGCAACTCACTTATTGGGTATTGTTGATCGGCATAAAATATATCTTATTATTGATTAATTTTTGAATTTTTAAAAGAAACAAATTGTTCTATCTATAAATTAAGCAAATGAAAATGAATACCAATTAAATTCTATTCGAATTGTATATAAAGGATATAAAGATTAAAAAACAAACACATATATATAGTCTTTCTACTGTCAATTCGTCTTGATATAAAGTATATCAAGACGAAGAATGTGGATCATAAATTAAGAAGAAGTTTTGATTAGTTCATACACTTTGAATCAAAGTATGAAAATCTAATAATCTACATTCTTCGTCCTGATATATTTTATATCAGAATGAACTGACAATAGAAAAATTGTATGTATATCAGATTAAGTAATGGCTTATTATACAATAATTTGTATGCAAGAAAATACTCCAAGTAATGCGCAGTGGTGATCAGTGATGATCATGGCTCTGATTATCTAGAGTTAGGTACATATAAGATATATACTTGTCTAGAAAAATTAAATTTAAGTTGGTTAAAAAAAAAAAAGGATAAAGTGAAGTTGAAAAAATGAAATAAGTGTGTTGTGTGACTCTGTGTGTGTTTGAAATGATGTATATATGCAAAAGCCTGGTTCATGAAATTGTGGGTCCAATTATGTTATCTGCAATTGATCATGACTGCATTTAATTAATCAAATGGACCGTTAAACTTGTTAGTTGACCTTAAAGGCTTAAACAAGTTGTTAGTTTTTAGCTTTTCATTTGTTTTGCTTACTAGCTAGCTACTTGGATAATTTTATATACATTTTATAAGTGAAATATAAAATATTTTTAATTAGTGAATGAATTTAGTGTATATGGTACATTTTGTGGTACTTATTTTTATTAATTGTTTGGTGACATTTGGGCAGTGAAGCTTCTTCAACTTGCACTGATTTCACTCAAAAAGATATGGGACTGATGCATATATCAAAAATAGAATAGCAAGTTTTCGACTGATAGATTTTTTTTTGAAAACAGCTAAGTTTATTGAATAAAAAGCCCCCAAGGCAATTTTCGACTGATAGATGCGCATGTTGTTTTATATTAAATGAAATATCGAAGCGGCTGTAATATAGAATACATATTCTATTACGTACATAATAGTCAAAAAAAGCATACAGCCTTGCATGTTTGTCTCCTGATTAAATATAAACAGGTACAATTATAACAGTCCATTTGATTGTATAGATTTTTTTTTTAAAATGCCATGTATGGTTGGAACCGATAATTCCGTACGGAAAACCTTACACCTGACAACTTATATATATAATCGCTGAATCAGATATAAATTGGGCTTTTTTTACGGGAGGATAAAGGTGGACCTTAACTAATTATTGGGCTTGATTCTGTGTTTTGTTATTTGGATCAATTTTTCTTAACGTGCCCAACCATGTCAAATACAACTCGGTGAGAGTTGACGTGTTTGGGCACGTCACCGACGATTGTTGAATGTGGCTTCTTACTCGATATTCTCTGTCTCCTTTTAAAGCCTAATAAACTAAGCTGTGACCCATCTGTAACTCGTATAAAAAAAAAATAGTATTTTTCTTTGTAATTGTCTAACAATGAAGTGTAGCTTTATGATTGGAACGACAATGGTGAATGGTGATGCATATAATTATATAGAGCTAGGTACTTGGTAGAAAACCTAATGACAGAAAAATAAATAATAATAATGATCCAAGCAGATTACACTAATTAATATTAGAAATTTAGAAGTATAGGACACGCTGCCTGGATTTTGTTAGGTCATCCAAGCATTATTACACATACATATGCACACATAGTTACTCTCTAAAGATTAATAGTTCTGGTCACTTGAATCCTGTATTGCATCTGCAATTCTCCATCAGCAGCTCTAACTTGTTGCCCAGAAAAGGTGAGTTTATCGTCAACTTGAAGACGGAAGTTGGGTACTGGCTAGGAGGCCGAGTGTACAAACGCAGTGTCCACAATTGTTTCATCGAGTCTTTAACCTGCAAATCCACGAAATGTGTTCCTTGCGAAATCGGAATATGCTTCAGAATCTGGGTTGGAAGGAAAACTTTTTTAATGATATTAGATTGGGTTAGAAGCTTAGAGACTTCAAAATTCGGCATAGCTATCGATCGTATAATTGCATGGCAAATTGGCAATGCAGTGTAGGGTAGTTGGCAATAACTAAACAAGCCAAAACTTGTTTAAATAGGTGGATAATGAGAGAGTTGAGGAAGTTTTGATGTGTTGAGACTTGAGAGAGAGAGAGAGAGAGAGAGAGTTGAAGAGATTTTGATGTGTTTTGAGAGAGAGAAAGAGAAAGTTGAGGAAGTTTTGCTGTGTTGAGAGAGAGAGAGTTGAGGAGGTTTTGGGATTGAGTGAGATAGAGCGAGAGAGTCTACTAAGAGAGTAGAGAAAGTTTTGCTGGAGAGAGAGAGAGTAACAAACAAGTTTGTTTATGAAAAGAAATAATTGATTGGGCACGTCACTGAGTCACTTATAATTACTGGGTCAGATACAAATTGGGCTTTTTATATGAAGGTATAGACGGGCCTTTAAGGGGTAATTTGGGCATGTTGTGTTTGTTATTTTACTTGGGTTGCTTTAGGGGCGGCAATTGTACCTGGCCTTACCCGGACCCAGCCGGTTGTGTACCGGCCCGGGTTCAAGTATACCTGGATATCCAATCGGGTATTTGGGGTATTTTTTTTTTTTTTTAATTTAAAAAAAAAATCTGTCAAATTATAAAAATAAAAATTAAAAAAAACTAAACCCTAATTATTTTTTTTCAAACTTTTAAAAAATAAATTTGTCAAATTAAAAATTTCTTACCCGGTTAAAAGATCTGTGTTGTATGCAAATCGAATCTCAAAAACACTTGAAGAAATTAGATCTAGAGGAGACAAGGCACAGTATCAAATAACAATAGGAAGAGAAAGAGAGTGAGAGAATCTTGAGTGATTTTAGGGAGAGACAAAAGAGAGAAAAAGGGAGATCAGAGATTTTGAGGGTTTAGAAAGAGAGAGGGAAAATTCCAAATGAGAGAGGATGTAAGAGAGAGAATAGACGTTCAATTTTTTTTTTAATAAAAAAATTTACTTTAAAAAAATAATCTTATTTAAAATATTGTTCTGTTCAATTTGAATGTAGCTTGATGGTATTTAATGTTTGTCTAGAATTTGAGTTCTAATCAACAGCCACCATTTTATTTTTATTTTTAAGAATAGTCACCCGTCTTAGAATTAGTTGAAAAAGAAAGAGAGTGAAATGTGGGTTAATGTGATATTTAATGTTTGAACAGCCACCTGTCTTACAATCCGGCTAGTTACCTGGATTGTAAAATCCGGGTTTTTCCCAGGTGGATACCCGGACTGTAAAAATCCGGGTAACCGGCCTGGGTTTTTACCATCCCTAGGTTGCTTTTTGGTGATGGGCCTAGCCTTGTTAGCCTTGTTAAATACAACATGGTCACCTCACAACAATTGTTGGCTGTCACCCTTTACACAGGGATTCGGATTCTCCAATAGTCCATGTGCTACTTTTTGTTCTGACCTTAAAACACTTAAAAAGATAATTACACGCATTTGCTTCCTAGATTGGAGTTGAAACACAACCAGAAACACCGCAACTTGCTTTACTTTAAAGGGCGAAACATCGCCACCAGCTCAGTCTTCTAGTCACTTGAATTGCAGCATTGATTATCAGTTTCTTTACATTGCTAGTAGTCTATGTTTTAGGGTGTTGTTATATATGTTGAGGAAATTGTGGAAATATACTGCACATAGTTAAAGACAGTGAATGTGAAAAAACTAAAGAAATTAATCTCAGTCATTGATTACAGATGTTAGTAAATCTGTTGAAGTCAACATTTACTGAAATTCCTGTCCTCGTTGATGGTCTTCCAAAAACAAAAGAAAAGTTTGACAATATTACTATATTCGAAGATAGATACATACAGCTTATTTTTTTATATCGTATATTGGAATCAAAGTAGAAAAATCATAACACAAACAAGATCAAACACAAGAAGAAATGATATATATATATGACGCAGCGGAAATAATAAAAGAATACGACCAACGTCAATATTCTTGATAAACTCTGGAATCCACCAGAAAACGAGAGAAACTCTCAAAGAAAAGTCTGAAATATTATTGAATAATTGAATCCCTTCGGCCAAAAGGCTTACAAGCATATTTATAGCAAATAAACCCTAACCCTAATCCTAATATGACTCGAATACGACATTCATAAAAAAACTAAAACAGGAAAATATCAAAACTAATTATAATCTTCTAAAATTCATGATTCCTAATTTGACTGAAAAACAAAGATCAAATCTTACCAAAAAGGTAAGTTTGATTTATTTCCAAAACCTAAATTTAATTCCTAATCAAACTAAAATAAATAAACTTGCTAAACAAGAAACAAAGACCCAAATTAATAAAATAAAATAATTGCCCAAATTAGATTTCGTCTGATGGAGTTAGGGCACGGTCTGGATTGCGGTTCATTCTTTTTGTCCTACATCAGTCCTATTGACGCAGCGGAAATAATAAAAGAATACGACCAACGTCAATATTCTTGATAAACTCTGGAATCCACCAGAAAACGAGAGAAACTCTCAAAGAAAAATCTGAAACTTTATTCAATAATTGAATTATTCGGCCAAAAGGCTTACAAGCATATTTAAAGCAAAAACCCTAACCCTAATCCTAATATGACTCGAATACGACATTCCTAAAAAAACTAAAACAGGAAAATATCAAAACTAATTATAATCTTCTAAGATTCATGATTCCTAATTTGACTGAAAAACAAAGATCAAATCTTACCAAAAAGGTAAGTTTGATTTATTTCCAAAACCTAAATTTAATTCCTAATCAAACTAAAATAAATAAACTTGCTAAACAAGAAACAAAGACCCAAATTAATAAAATAAAATAATTGCCCAAATTAGATTTCGTCTGATAGAGTCAGGGCACAGTCTGGACCGCGGTTCATTCTTTTTGTCCTACATCAGTTTCTCTCGTTTTCTGGTGGATTCCAGAGTTTATCAAGAATATTGACGTTGGTCGTATTCTTTTATTATTTCCGCTGCGTCAATTATTGACGCAGCGGAAATAATAAAAGAATACGACCAACGTCAATATTCTTGATAAACTCTGGAATCCACCAGAAAACGAGAGAAACTCTCAAAGAAAAGTCTGAAACTTTATTGAATAATTGAATAATTCGGCCAAAAGGCTTACAAGCATATTTAAAGCAAAAACCCTAACCCTAATCCTAATATGACTCGAATACGACATTCCTAAAAAAACTAAAACAGGAAAATATCAAAACTAATTATAATCTTCTAAGATTCATGATTCCTAATTTGACTGAAAAACAAAGATCAAATCTTACCAAAAAGGTAAGTTTGATTTATTTCCAAAACCTAAATTTAATTCCTAATCAAACTAAAATAAATAAACTTGCTAAACAAGAAAAAAAGACCCAAATTAATAAAATAAAATAATTGCCCAAATTAGATTTCGTCTGATGGAGTCAGGGCACAGTCTGGACCGCGGTTCATTCTTTTTGTCCTACATCAGTCACCCCTTCTTAAAAAGAACTCGTCCTCGAGTTCGGTTGAAACATGCAGAAGACAAATAAACAAAGAAGAACCCCTATTCGTCTTGTGGGAGTGGAAAACCCCAACCGAAAAATCCCTCCATAGTTCATCCCAGATCCACAATGGTACCAAAGTAATAGCCCAACAAAATGCCAAGAGCGTCCAAACTATCCACCTTTGTCGTCGCCATGTCCCTTTGGTCTCGAAACCATCCATGTCAACTATCATCGAATTAAGGGGCTTGCCCACAAAATAAATATGGAATGGATCAAGAGTGCTAATGAACCCGACAAGATCTTTTTTCACCTTAAATCCAATTTCTAGTTTACCAACAGATTGGCCAACAAGAGCTAGCGGTGTTGTTACAAAATCTTCAAAAATATTGCTCTCGGTTGTCTTGTCAATTTCTTCAACAATTAGATTTGTTGATTCAATGTGATCTTTGTCAACCACCTCAAGACCAATTGACTCCACCATTTGTTGGGTGAGATTCTCAAAAATTGAAGACTCAAATTGCTCATTATTCTCTTCAATTTCAACACACTCTTGAACACTACTCCGGCAATCTGCAACTTCACCTTGTGATTGGAAATCATTGTAAGTAGCATCATTAGACATCGGAGGTGAGATGTTGTCCTTGAGTGTGGAGTGAGATGGATTTGTGATCTTCTTTGGAAACTTACTATCTTCGTTTCTGTTAACAGGTTGGCCTCGGGCAAATCCTTCGGCACGTATCCTGTCAACTAGTTGCCTGTTGTTAGCGTTGAGGTTCAGGCCGACAAGCATCTCAAGAATCTGTTCCACCTGTTGCCGTGTATCCTCCATCGCCGCCCACAAGGCCTCTACCCCACGACCATCGTCAATAGGGTTTCTTTCTCCTGCTTTGTTATTTGCCATCGAGCCCGGCAAATCCGTGCTCTGATACCAATTGACGCAGCGGAAATAATAAAAGAATACGACCAACGTCAATATTCTTGATAAACTCTGGAATCCACCAGAAAACGAGAGAAACTCTCAAAGAAAAGTCTGAAACTTTATTGAATAATTGAATAATTCGGCCAAAAGGCTTACAAGCATATTTAAAGCAAAAACCCTAACCCTAATCCTAATATGACTCGAATACGACATTCCTAAAAAAACTAAAACAGGAAAATATCAAAACTAATTATAATCTTCTAAGATTCATGATTCCTAATTTGATTGAAAAACAAAGATCAAATCTTACCAAAAAGGTAAGTTTGATTTATTTCCAAAACCTAAATTTAATTCCTAATCAAACTAAAATAAATAAACTTGCTAAACAAGAAACAAAGACCCAAATTAATAAAATAAAATAATTGCCCAAATTAGATTTCGTCTGATGGAGTCAGGGCACAGTCTGGACCGCGGTTCATTCTTTTTGTCCTACATCAATATATATATATATACATATATACATATATTAAATCGAACAAATTCAAGCCACCCAACTGTGAAGACGGAATATTTTTGATTTCCATTAGGTCGAGTATAGTAACCGAGTGTCCACACTTGTTCCGTCATATCCATAACCTGCAAATCAACAAAATTTATTCCTCCCGGAATTTGAATATGCGCTAGAATCCAGGTTCACAAGTTTTATAGTAATATCATACTACAGTTAGAACCTTAGAGATTTTAAAATGCGGTATAGCCATGCATGCATGCATGCAGCTTTATTATTAGTATGAATATAATAGTGAATGATGATGCATATATATGTATTATATATATATATATAGAGAGAGAGAGAGAGAGCTAGGTACTTGTGTAGAAAAAGCTAAGAAGTAGGGAAAAAAAAAACATGTTAAGAAAAAGAAGTTGTACAGAGACAAAACTTGTTTGAAAAAGTGACTAATGTCTGCTGAGAGTTTTATAATAAGAATTCTTGATGATGATATTGATGATTGGGATCGCATATATCTTTGTTTTCCAGACAAAATCACTACCAGATGTTCCAAAGGAATAATTAAACAGGTTTTGGAATATTAAATCCCATAAAAAAATAGTGAAAATATATATATATATATATAATCATATGGAATGAATATTATATATATATATATTGCCATATCAGTGTGATTCGTGCTGTGCAGAAAGTGACGGAGTTGTGTTTATTTAATTCGAATCTTAGAGGCAGGTTCATCTCGGTGGTTAGTGACTCAAAGGCTGCCGTTTCATGTGTGAAAGGTAGCGATTTCGGGAATATCTCTCACGTTCATTCGATCTATGAGATTCGCAGAAATTTGGATGGCTTTGGTCACATTGAGGTTGTTTATGGTTCCAGAGCATACAATTCTTTTGCTGATAGCTTGGCCAAGATGGGGTCTAGCTCGTGTGGCGATTTCGTGTTATGGGGTGATGTTTGAGATTGCCTGCGGTCAGTTGATGTTGTGATGTTGTATCTGTTCATTTTGTTGTGTTTTTCTTTGTGGTGTTCTTCTTTATTGCTTGTGTTGCTCTGCTTTTTGCGAGGCTCGTGTTGGGGTGCGTCTCTGTTTGGGGTTTTCCCTGCTTGCCTTTAGGCCTTAATAAAGCTTATTTAAAAAAAAAAAAAAAAGTTGAATATGCACAACTGCATTAAAGATACATTTATTAATAAACTGTTTATTTATCCTATGTAGAATCTTTTTTTTTTTCTTCACACATCACTCTTGCATTGGAGATGCTTTTACTTTTCCACACATAAGGGATCCCTTATTTTAATTTCGATAAGGATCACCATCATCAATTTGAATGAATTTTGATTTGATTTTTTCTGTGGATGGTAATTTCATTGAAATCTACATATGAATAAAATTTAAAAAAATTTCAAGTACTGAAACTATTTTTACAGATTTTTTTAAAAAAAATATATGAAGGCATTAGAAAAATAGGCGAAATATAGGAAATTCAAGAAAAATAGTTTTAGTTTTTAAAAAATTCTCAAATTTTATTCATAAATAGATTTCAATGAACTTATCATTCAGAAAAAAATTCAAATCAAAATTCATTCAAATCGATGTGATTTCATGGTGGTCCTTACCGAAATTAAAATAAGGAATCCCTTATAAAAGACACACTATATATATGGATTCAGTTTCATTAGAGTTTCCAAAATTCTTTTGGAATACTGATCACTCACTTGTTAGTTTCGTTATATATTTGTTATTAAAGTACTTTTTTAAGGTCAAATAACTTTATTATTTCTATACTGTAAAAAAGAAAGAAAAGAAAAAAAAGACTTTGTTATTTCTTCAGATCATAATTAATCCTTTTTTCTTTTTCTTTTTCTTTCTTTTTTTTTTTTTTTTTTTGATAATTAATCTATCATGAATTGTTGATTGCCCTTAAACAAGTAGTTGTATGCTGGATGTTTACATAAGCAAAGTTCAATCAGCATCCATGCATCCTGATTCCTGATGTGTTTACAAATTAATTATCACTTCTTTGTTAGGTTTTTTTTATGCATCCATGAACTGTGTTTACAAAGTTCATGGGCGGCCATGGTGTAGCCGTGTACGTAGATGACAGCAGAGGGAGACACGTTATTAATGACTTGTATTTTAAATATAAGTATTGGAGATCACTTAACTTTTTGATTGATTGTAACTCCAATGATATATAGAAGCAAATATCTTAATATTGTTAAGTAACATATCAATATTTATGAAATACAAACCACTTTTGTATTGAAAATACTTTAAAATGTCTGGTTTGGATTGATCGAGCTGGGTCTAATAGAGTGACGTCATATGTAGATTTTCTCAGAGGACTCAAATCAGCTGTCCAAATATGGTGTCTCAACTTGTGTCTAACCAACTAAATTAGGACATGTATCTACATTTATGGAAGAAGTTGAAAAAAATAATAAAATATAGACACGTGTCCCAATTTGGTTGGTTAGACACAAATTGAAACATTATTTTTAGAGAACCGGTTTAAGTTTTTTCTCCGAAGACTGTGCATGGGAGAGTGCCCTCATCCTACATACGTGGCTGTCTCTGATTGGGAAGCATCTCTATCTGTTGTTTTTTCTTTCAACATGGGGCAAGAGTGCGTTAATCCTGGAGGCCATTCTTTTTACAACTGTGATCCTGTTTTTGTTTGCTCATTTTCCCAGGTCATACATATGATTCTTTTCTAGTGGAGACATTCTTTTTTTCTTCTTCTTTTTGAATGTGCTGAGGTTGTTAGTGAAACGTCATTAATACTTTCTTCTTATGTAAGTTTCCCTTTTTGCCATTGACGTTAGTGTTTGATACGAATTTTGGTGCTAAAATCATAAACTTTTGAAAAGAAAAAAAACAATAATAATAAATTTAACATATATGGTATACTGTTTTTTTTTTTTTTTTTTTCACGTAAGACATTTGTTCATATAAAAAATATATATATTACATGGTGGTTGGCTTTTTATCTAATTTTATTTGTTTATTTTCTCAACTAGTCAACTCACAAGTGCTATACATGAAGTAAATGCGCAAGACTTCCAAAACTCCAAACAAAATGTGATCATGTTAGCTAGCTTATTGTTTGGCTCTCTCTGTCCTGTGTAAGACAGTATCATCACATGACGTTGATGCTTGGAGATTGCTTGCTTGCTTGCTTGCTAGTTGCTGCCATTGAAGTGAAACTTAGAAACAAAGAGAGAAAAAACAGGTTTTTGAAGAAGATGATGACTAGACAAACAAGTCAAAGCCTGTATTGGGCTTGAAAAAAAAAAAGTTCATTCAGGAAGCTGACTAATTGGGCTTTTTTTAGGAAGGTATAAGTGGACTTCAACTGCTTATTGGGCCTTAACAAGGCATTTTGGGCCTTCTCTTCTGCTATGGTGATCTTTTTCCTGATCTAAAACATTCGAGAATAAGACTCTACATTTTAAAATAATGAAAGTGAAATACATAAAAGAAATAAATTACAGTCATTGATTAAACATGTCAGTAAATCTAAATAGGTCAGGACAAAAGATCAGCTTAGCAGATGATCAAAATTCTAATTCTTCACGACGTGTCCAGCCACATCAAATACAACTTGGTGACGTGCCTATAATCGCTGCCTGTGACCATTTTTATGCAGTGTACGGCCCAAGTCCATTCGAATTCGTTTAGTAAATTATGGGGCTCAATTCATTTATTGGGTTTTCACTCGATATTGTTAGTTGAGGCCCATCTCTAACTAGTATGAAAAACCTGTATTTTTCTTGGTAAACAGGACACTCTTCTCTTTTCTTTCTACGTCTCATCTTTTCTCTCTTGCGAACTCAAAACAGAGTCTCACACTCTCACAAAAAGTCATCTACATCGATCACGAAGAGAGATGGCGACTGCAATGATTGTAGACACCTTCGAAGATGACCTGCTCTCCTACAAGACCACCGAAGACATCTGGAACTTTTCACCATTAGCTTCTTGATTTTGGCTGTCATTAATTGCTTATAGATCGTGTACCGTGTTGTTAGTATTTGAAGATAGTTGAATCTTAATGAACACAATGAAGGAAAGGATTTAGTTGGGAAATGATTGTAGAAAAAAGGAGCTTTTTATCTCCTCTAAATTTGATTGAATTAGTTTAGTTTCTATTTTCTTGAGTGATTCAATTTACAAACATTGAAGCCTATTTATAGGCTCTTTAGAAAGTGTTTGAGTCTTCTAGAATTCTCTCTATAATTCTACATAATTAACTAATTGAAGTTTCTAGAAGCTACTACAACTTACAATAAAATATTATTTACATAATTGCTCAAGTAAGAACTTGATTATTCTAGAGAAGACTAGAACTTTGAATGAATTAATTAGATTATACTAGAGTTATCTTGATCTTCTAGATACCTTCTAGAATGTGCAGCACCGACTTCAACACTCCTCCTTGATGCACATTCTGTTGACGCCGATCAAGCTCCGAAGTAGTTCGAATCTTTCTTTCGGTAATGCCTTAGTGAAAATGTCAGCTAATTGTTCTTCAGTCCTGCAATACACAAGCTCAATTTCTTTGTTTGCTTCAGCTTCTCTCAGGAAGTGATACTTGATTGCAATGTGCTTTGTTCGACTATGGAAGACAGGATTTTTGGCCATTGCAATTGCGGATTTGCTATCGCAAAAGATCTTTATAGCTTGATTATATTTTTCTCCCATATCTTCGAATATTCTTCTCAACCATATAGCTTGACTAGCTGTAGTAGCCGCTGCGACGTACTCTGCTTCTGCTGATGATTGTGCTACACTGTTTTGTTTCTTGGATGTCCATGAGAATATTCCTGAGCCCAAAGAGAATGTATATCCTGAAGTACTCTTCATGTCATCTACCGATCCTGCCCAATCACTGTCGGTGTAGCCAATCAATGTAGACTTATCTGTAGGTTTGAACCAAATGCCATAGTCTTTTGTGCCTTGCAAATATCTGAGTATCCGCTTTGCTGCCCCATAGTGAACTTGAGTCGGATTCTGCATAAATCTTGAAAGTAGACTTGTAGCATACATAATATCTGGTCTTGTGGCGGTCAGATACAACAGGCTTCCAATAAGACTTCTGTAAAGTGACACTTCTGCCTTGTTTGACCCATCTTCCTTTTTGAATTTCTCATTAGTAACGAGAGGAGTTGCTACTGGCTTGCATTCACTCATTTTGAATTTCTTGAGTAGACTCTCCGTGTATTTCTTCTGAGACACGAAGATTCCAGATTTTTCTTGGTTTATCTCAATACCAAGAAAGTAGTGCATCAAACCCAAGTCTGTCATTTCGAAAGTCTTCATCATATCTTCTTTAAATTTTTTCATTATCTTCTCATTGTTTCCTGTATAGATGAGATCATCTACATATAAAGAAACAATAAGAATATTGTTACCTTGGGTTTTGATGTATAGTGTTGGCTCACTTTTGCTCCTCCTGAATTCATGACTTGTAAAGTACTCATCAATTCTGCTGTACCAGGCTCTTGGTGCTTGCTTTAACCCGTAAAACGCTTTCTTCAATTTGAGAACTTTGTCTTCTTTTCCCGGAATCACGAACCCTTGAGGTTGCTCTATATATATTTCTTCTTCAAGATACCCGTTTAGAAATGCTGACTTCACATCTAGTTGATGGATTTGCCATTTCTTTTGTGCAACAAGGGCAATAAGAGCTCTAATTGTATCCAGGCGAGCAACAGGAGCAAAGGTTTCATTGTAGTCGACTCCGTATTGTTGAGAGTATCCTTTTGCGACTAGCCTTGCTTTATGTTTCTGTATAGAACCATCAGAGTTGAGCTTCGTCTTGTAAACCCACTTGACTCCAATGATTTCTTTATCATTTGGATAGTCCACCAACTCCCAAGTTTTGTTTTTCTCGATCATCTTTATCTCTTCCTGCATAGCTTTGACCCAAACTTCTTGTTTGGATGCTGCTTCATAATTTTCTGGTTCAAGAGTCACAAAATTGCAACTCTCATAAATTTCTGTTAAAGATCTTACTCTCCCTGGTGTTGTTTCTGGAGAGGACACTTCGTGCTGGGTAGTTGTTGTTTGTGTTGGACTCTCCAATGCTTCCGGTTCAGCTGCCGTTTCTTCTTCTGGTTGTCGTGGTACTACTGATTGCAGATGAATCTTTTTCTTCTCAATCTTCTGTTCATCCCAATTCCATGCTGCATTTTCATCAAACTCCACGTCTCTGATAATAATGATTTTATTAGATTTTAGATTGTAGATGCGGTAGCCTTTTGACTGAGAGTTGTATCCCACAAATATTCCTTTCTCAGTTTTGTCATCCAGCTTGCTTCTTTTTTCTTTTGGAATGTGTACATAGCATATGCTTCCGAAAACTCTTAGATGCTTTGCAGATGGCTTTCTTCCGCTCCACGCTTCGACTGGAGTTTTATTCTGAACTGCCTTAGTCGGACACCTGTTAAGTAAATATACTGCTGTGTAGACTGCTTCAGCCCAGAATGTATTTGGAAGACCATTCTCTTTCAACATTGCTCTTGCCATCTCCATTACTGTCCGATTCTTCCTCTCGAAAACACCATTTTGTTCCGGTGCATAGCCGACAGTTAGTTGATGCTCTACGCCTTCATCCTCGCAGAACTTGTTGAATTCTTTTGACTTGTATTCTTTGCCTCGATCACTTCTCAATACTTTTATGTGGTGACCACTTTGGTTTTCCACATAGTTTTTGAACTTCTTGAAAATTCCAAAGACTTGTGATCTTTCTCGAAGAAAATAGACCCAAGTCATTCTTGTATAGTCGTCGATGAAGAGGATGAAGTACCTGTTTTGGCTATGTGTAGGAGTTCTCATTGGACCGCAAACATCTGTATGCACCACCTCCAGCAACCTTTTGGCTCTTTGAGCTTTTCCTGTAGGGAATGCTTGGCGATGTTGCTTTCCGAGTAGACAACCTTCGCATACGTCATCTTTATCTTTGATGAAAGGTAAATCTTTCATCATCTTTTTCTGATGGAGTATCTTCAATCCTTGAAAGTTGAAGTGACCGAACCGCAGATGCCATAACCAAGAATCATCTAGTTGCGCCTTCACAGCTGCTTCTGTAGCATAGCTCCACCGAATAGGAAAATTCTGGTTCTCCATTTTTACTCGAGCTATCTCCTTGTTTTTATTGTTGTTGTCATAGATTGTGCAGGAATCTCCTTCGAAATGGAGAGAGTAGCCGTTCTGGATCATCTGTCCCACACTGAGCAAGTTCTGTTGCAAATTGGGTACTAAGAGAACATTTTTTATGAGTCTTCTTCCCTTCTTGGTCTCGACGGCAATAGTACCTTTTCCTTTTACCTCCACCAGTGCACCATTTCCAAGCCTCACTTGTGACTTGTTAGATGCATCAATATCGCAAAAGATGCTTGCATCACCTGTCATGTGATTACTGCAGCCGCTATCTATATACCACTTATCATTTTTCTCTTCACTTGCAGCTTGACAAGCATAGAAGAGAACTCCATCTTCATCTTTATTTTCAGAAAAATTAGCTTGATGATTTTGTTTTAAACGGCACACTTTTTCTACGTGTCCGAATTTTTTACAATTTCTACATTGAGGTTTCCCACGAAACCAACAATCTTTTTCTAGGTGGCTATTTTTCTTACAAATACCACAAGGTGGGTATTTTGTATTTTTATCTTGATTATCATAGTTTCTAGAATTTTCTCTTCTAAAATTGCTTTTAGATTTTTTCCACCCAGATCCAGATTTCTGAGACTGAATATTTAGTTTAGACTGAAAAGCACTCTCTACAGAGTCTTCGTTTCTTTGACTAAGCCTATTTTCATAAGCTTCTAGAGAACCCATTAATTCTGTCACTGAAAGTTTAGTTATATCCTTCGACTCTTCTATAGCCGTAATTATTGGATCATATTTTCCAGTGACACTAACTAATATCTTTTCTACAACTTTCTTATCAGAAACAGTTTCACCATAGGCTCTCATTTGATTAACTATTTCTTTTATTCTAGCATAATAATTTTTTGCAATCTCAGAATCCTTCATTTTAATATTTTCTAACTCTCTTCTTAGAGTTTGTAGTTTTACGATGCGTACCTTCTCACTACCGTGGAACTCCTCCTTCAAGATATCCCACGCTTCCTTGGCACTTGTTGCTCCCATGATCCTCGGAAACATCTCATCTGCTAAAGCTTGTTGAAGAAAGAACAATGCCTTGGAGCCTTTTTTCTTTTCATCTTTTGAAGTTCCGCACCCATCTTCGACTATCTCCCAAAGATCTTGAGACTGAAAGAATGTCTTCATCTTGATGCTCCAGAAATCGTAGTTGTCGCCATTGAATATTGGAACCGACATTGAAACCGATGAATGACTTGATTCGGCCATGATGACAGCTTATGAATGAACTCCCAACAACAAATGCTTGACAATGATCGAACCAGGCTCTGATACCACTGTTAGTATTTGAAGATAGTTGAATCTTAATGAACACAATGAAGGAAAGGATTTAGTTGGGAAATGGTTGTAGAAAAAAGGAGCTTTTTATCTCCTCTAAATTTGATTGAAGTAGTTTAGTTTCTATTTTCTTGAGTGATTCAATTTACAAACATTGAAGCCTATTTATAGGCTCTTTAGAAAGTGTTTGAGTCTTCTAGAATTCTCTCTATAATTCTACATAATTAACTAATTGAAGTTTCTAGAAGCTACTACAACTTACAATAAAATATTATTTACATAATTGCTCAAGTAAGAACTTGATTATTCTAGAGAAGACTAGAACTTTGAATGAATTAATTAGATTATACTAGAGTTATCTTGATCTTCTAGATACCTTCTAGAATGTGCAGCACCGACTTCAACACGTGTACGTGATTATTTTCGGCCTTGATCTTTATTGGAAGCTTTGCACAGATTTACTTCATGTGTGTATATATATATATATATATGTATATGTATCCATTTATTACAACTAAGATGTAAACTGCATGTAAGTAATACAACAAGAATACTTATTTATTTGTTTTTTCGTATAGTTCTATCCAATGTAAATGAGATCCTATTTTCAACCCTAGCTAGATTAGTAAAGTGAAACTCAACTGTTTGCAATTAGTTAAGAACAATTGACCATTGACCAACTTGGTGTTTTTTCTTTTTAAGACTTATGGTGTTATATTTATACATCGATTCTACTTGCAACAAGTATAACATTATAACATTATAACATATTTCTAAAGACTACTGCCTTGCTCCTCCCCAAAGAATTGGGTTGAATTAGCATTCAGTGTAAATTATATATAAAATTGCATGACCGATTCTGTATAGATTATAGAATAACTTGATTGAGTCGGTCATTAATTTTCAGCATCCCTTGTGATTGTTAGATTTTCATATAGTTATCAATGGATTGATATAATCTATAACAGGTCTTGCAGTGCGTACGTTTTCATCGGAGTTTTGCATTCTACTTAATTTATGTTAGCTTGGCAAAGATGATCCTGTTCTGGGGCATTGTCACAGCCATTTTGCATCGTTTGATGGCTTCACTTGAAGTATATGTTATACGTTTACTACCACTGGACGTAAACCGCATGTAAGTACTTGTTTATACATAATTACATATAACTGAGGTCCAGGATATCGATCCTCATGATCTTTTGTACATTTTGTAAAGGTTTCCACCAAATGCAACGTCAAAATATTGATGTGTCGAAGGTTGGCTTGATGGAGATTGAATGATTGATTGAACATCTAGAACTGATCTGGAGAGTTGATATATATATATATATATATATGTAGCGAAAATGCGAAGTGGGGACACCAAAAGCTTTCAAATCGGGCGGTTGTTTTGGAGAATGGACTGCGGTAGAGTTGAAGTCGGAGAGAGAAGAAGAATGCCGTGTTCGGTGGTGGTGCGCCACCGCCAAACTTGTCATGATTGGTGTCTGTTGGGAGTTGGGACTTTAGAGTTTAGAGAGAGGGTGAAAGTTTGACTAGACTTTTTATGAAGATGAATTACTGGGCCTTTTTTTAATTTGGATAGAGTTTTGGTGACGTGTCCAGCCACGTTAAATACAACTTAAGGACCAACCCCATTTAAGATCAGTTAAAAGGCCATCTCTTTGAGAGCATTTTTGCTCATCCCCATTTAAGGGAGGTAACCCCATTCCCAAATGGATGACATGTGTTCAGGGAGGTAATCATGTTTGGATAAATTTACCCCTCCATGGACACATGTCATCCATTTGAGAGGAGGGTAATACTTACCCACTTGTAGGGGGTGAGCAAAAATGGACTCCATCTCTTTTATGTTTGTATTCTTTTCGATGAAAGACCAGCTCTACTCTATGACCACCGATGACATCTTCCGAGCCTTCCGTCTTCTAATGGCTTCCGTCTGCATTCAACTGCTTGGCCATTCTTCATTACTTATTTCAAAATGTGTTTTATTTGCAATTCAAAAATTACATATAACGGGTTCTATTGGATCGCTTGTTCTTCTTTTTTTGTTTGATTTCCTTTTTCTTTTATTTTAATAAAACAATAATGTGATACACCACTAAACAATATCTAATGGCTTAAATGTTGTCTCATAAAATGGTGATTGGGCTCGTTGTGTCTTAAACATAGTGGTGTTTACTGTTTAATTTAAAAAATAAAAAGTGGATCCGCTAGAACTGAACGTACCCGGACAATGTGGTCCGGACATATCTTGGACCCCTACTATTTAACTGTCAGTTTAAGGATCCACGAACAGGTACCCAGAATACTAGATGTAGAAGGAGTCCGACGAGACAACGACGAATCTGCCGTTGTCGTCGATGGTGTAGTCCACGTTAAAATTGGGAGGCGGCCTGGTGGCTGACCGATCGAATTTGGGGAGCATTTCGAAAATCGTTGTTTGTGGCGATTGTGTGCATGGGTCCTGGTTTTAAGACAGATAATCTTTTCTGTGTTTTTCTGTCGGAAAACGAAAACGGACAAAATACAACAAAATCTAAACAATTTTAGAAGATTTTTTGGTCTCTGCCTTAAACCCGCATACGACAAACAGCTGCATCATATTCTCTTGGAAAAAAACAGAAGCAGTACCTACTAACTAGGAAATATTCCAATACCTTAAAAGCCAACATTGAAGATAAGCATATAAGAGATTTGGATCCATTGCTGATCTGATTTTTTTCCCGATTTTTTAAAGCATGTGATTGGTTATTGATAAAATAGTTGTAAAATTCAATCACATCTTAACCACCCATTCATTACAATGCTTATGTGTCATGAAATTAAAATCAGATCATCAGAGGATTCAAATTCACACACAAGACAATTATTTAAATAAGAAAAACAACCCACTTACAACAGAAAGAAACAAACTGATCAAGCAATTAGGTACTCCACATCTGAAGTAAGAGGCTCGCCGTTAAAAGTGATTGAAATTATCCTTTTCACCTCAATCATGTACTTCATCTTCAGTTGTCCATCAGCAGCTATAACTTGATGTCCGTAAAAGGTTAACTCATCGCCAACTTGAAGACGTTTGGCTTCAACAAATTGTAGCCACCCAGTTGTGAAGATGGGACCTTTTTGCTTTCCATTGGGCCGAGTGTAGTACTGGAGTTTCCACTTTTGGCTCCTCGAATCCACGACCTTCAATTCCATGGAATGCTGTCCATTCATGATCGGGATCATATGCTCCACCATCTCATTTGGAAGCCCAAATTTTGATCTAATATCAGAATGTCTGAGAATTTTAGAGATTTTGAAGTGCCGCATAGCCATGCTAAAATCTTCTGGAAATGCTATGCTATGCACTGCAGCTTTAAAATGAGTTGAATATAATTAGAAATGACACGGATATAATCTGCTTTGCATTATATACTAGATACTTGGAAAATGGTCGTTATAATCAGTTTTAAAAGGTCGTTATCAAGCTTTCCTTTTCAATGTAGATTTTCTATATTTCCGAATTTAATTTCAATG
This sequence comes from Acer campestre, assembly GCA_954870605.1. NCBI lineage: Eukaryota > Viridiplantae > Streptophyta > Magnoliopsida > Sapindales > Sapindaceae > Acer > Acer campestre. The sequence continues at coordinate 908,488 of OX940801.1, forward strand.
TTAATTGTCGGCTGGCAATGATTTAAACTAGGGGTAATTACCCCGGTGGCCATCGACTTTTGCCACCACTATCAAAATAGCCACCGGATGGAAAATTGGTTTAGAAATGGCCATTTTTGGCAAACAATGTTACACTAATGACCATTCCGTTATAACACCGTTAACTTTGTCTAAGAATGTTACACTAATGGCCATCAATTTGTTCACTTGGTATCAAAATGACCATTATAATCATTTTTCTCCAAAATTACTCTAGTGGCCATCCATTTGATCAATTGGTATCAAAATGGCCATTATAATTGTCCAACTTTTTTTGACCATCCATTTGGTTAATTGGTATCAAAGCAATAATTATATGTACAACTATATTCTGTTAGAAAAATAGAATAAGCAATCATTTAAAAAAAAAAAATCATTCAATAGAGAAAATGAAGAATTCATTTGATTTAATATAATTTAAATCTCATACACATCAAATACTACTTGTCAAACTGCACAAGTATACCAAAATCATCTACACAAGTATACCAACTTGTTTCTTTTAATCTTCAGCTTAAAAAGAAAAAAAAACAATAATAATAAAAAAAACAATTATGTCTTTTGTTAAGGTTGGTAGTTATTTTAGGTACCATGAAAATTGGTTGTCAAACTTTTATGTGGTTTTGAATATGGTGCAATCGGGTATGGTTTTTGAATAGTTTTCAGATTAAAATGAACAAGTTGGTATACTTGTGTAGGGGATTTTGGTATACTTGTGCAGTTTGACAAGTAGTATTTGATGTGTATGAGACTTAAATTATATTAAATCAAATGAATTCTTCATTTTCTCTATTGAATGAATTTTTTTTTTTTTTTTTTTTTAATGATTGCTTACTCTATTTTTTTAATAGAATATAGTTGTACATATAATGATTGCTTTGATACCAATTAACCAAATGGATGGTCAAAAAAAGTTGGACAATTATAATGGCCATTTTGATACCAATTGACCAAATGGATGGCCACTAGAGTAATTTTAGAGAAAAATGATTATAATGGTCATATTGATACCAAGAGAACAAATTGATGACCATTAATGTAACATTCTTAGACAAAGTTAACGGTGTTATAACGGAATGGCCATTAGTGTAACATTGTTTGCCAAAAATGGCCATTTCTAAACCAATTCCCCATCTGGTGGCCATTTTGATAGTGGTGGCAAAAGTCGATGGCCACCGGGGTAATTACCCCTTTAAACTATGGTCTTATTTTATTATAATTTACCATTTTCAATTGCATATGTACAATAGCTAAAATGGGCGTAGCTCAGCTGTTAGATGATGGACGAGTTTAGGGTCTGGTAAAATGACTCTTAAGTCAACAACTTAAATCCTGTCAATGATGAAAATTTTCAAAAAAATACCTACAGTATGCTATGAATAGGTGCACTTTCACACTTCTAGATGTGAGAATCATGCGCATGCTAGCTGGTGTCTATGACCTCACTCACTACTGAAATTCAAAAGGTATTTAGAAAATATTAAATAAAATAATCACCAAATCCTCTCATCACCCACTGATATGTGGGAAAAACCCAATTATAATCATTTCTTTTTACCTTTTCTCACTTTACTGATATAATTCAATATTTTACTGATATAATTAGTAAGTCTTCCTAATGGGCTCCTTTTAGATTCTTTAATTTATTCTAAAGTAAATAAATAAATAAATAAATAAATAAATAAATAAAAATAAAAATAAAAATAAATTGAAATAAAGAATCTAAAAGATAATTAAATATTTTATCTCCGACATGATAGTGTCTCATTCGTGGCCGGTCTCATTTTTTTCTACGATGCTGTTTATGCATGATGCACCGACCAAAAATTGCACTAACTTTTTGTGATTAACGGTTCATCATCATCATCTTCAATATCATAATTTATCAAACGATAAATTATATTTTAAAAACAACTTGTTGTACAGTATAACTAGATTGCGGGTCACCCTTTGGGTTGGGGGTCCAGCTAACAAAAATTTTGAAAATTTTATTAAAATTTTACCCTACTTCTTTTATTATTTTCATTTTTCTATTAATATTTTATCAAATTTTCAAATTGACCCCCACAAACCCTCTAAATTTAATTAAGCTGGCTTCGCTCGTGGGCCATTTTTGCAGATCCATGCCCCTTTTTGTGGGTTCATGGAAAGAGAAGGTTTAAAATTTTAATTGATTGAACTGGTCATGTCTTATATAATGATTGTGATCCAATGTTTACTTCATATATTGATCTAAATACATAATTCAAGTGATTCTCTTGCCATATAAAAGAAAAGAAGGTGCTCTTCAGGTGTATTTATATATATATATATATATATACACACACACACACTAGCTTACAACCCGCACAATGTGCAAGCATTGTTAATCGTCATCGGATTTACATGGCAAGTTGAGGCTCCGTTATTATATGTTACCTTGAGATTGAAAAAGCAAATGTATTTACAACTATAGCATTGTTAATCGTCATCGAATTTACATGGCAAGTTGAGGCTCTGTTAATATATGTTACCTTGAGATTGAAAAAGCAAATGTATTTACAACTATAATTTGGACCTATAAAATTCATTAAGTTTAGTTGAAAAATTAATAACTTTCAAAAATAATAAGTAGTAAGATGATTCATCATTTTTAAATGTTCCCCTTTACAATTACTTTAGACAACGAAAACCTCCACGTCAAATACGTACTCGTTCGAGATCAGAAAATGTTTTTTATTTTTATTTTTTATTTTTTTATTTTGAAGTATGATCAGAAAATGTTTTAGATAACTAAATCAGGTGATATCTAATTTGATATTCAATGAATTATAATGTCTTACTCTCCCACTTGCATCATTCGTAGAAATAATAAATTAAAGTGTAATAATTTAAAAATAATATTTATCATCATATACGTCAATTAATTTATCACATAAAATGCACGCTCATTATTTCTTTTTTTTTTTTTTTTTACAGTATCTATCTATTCACTTATTTAGATCATGTATTATTTTGAAACTTTTGTTATTGGTAGGATTCGAACTGCTGATTTGTGAGTCATTTGCCAAAACCTTAAGCTCATCCATCTACTAGCTAAGCTACGCCTCTGGAGGTAAATGCACATTCATTACAAAGTTATAATCATAATCATCCAATGTAATATATCTTAAAAACTAACATATTTGTCTCAAAGATAATTATACGTGAACAAATATAAATCACGTTCATCTCCCACTCAGCAGTAAGAAAATTGGTATCCACCAAATTGATCTTTCACGTTCTCAAAATATATATACATAAAAGAAGTATATATAAGAAAATGAAAAGATAAGAAAAAGCTGAAAACAGTGTGTATATGCTTATCATGCTAAAGTTGAAGTTGAAGTTAATTATTTAATTATCTAGTCCATATGCGTTGAAATGTGGATTGCTAAGATTTTACATCATGTTTTAGAAGCAGACTGCAGACTACAGTCTACAAGAACATCAAAAACATCTTCACCTAATCACAATTGACAACTATGTCGTAGATATATGGAATTAGATAAATCAAATAAAGTCAATCAAAATATTGGATTGATTAAAGAAACATATATATTATAGGGTAATAATATAAGAAACATATATACAATGAATTCAAACTCAGGCGGCAAGGTACTCCACATCTAGAACAATAGGCTGACCCTGAAAAGTGATTGCACTTGCCCTTTTCACCTCAATCTTGTACTGAATCTCCAGTTCTCCATCAGCAGCTATAACTTGATGTCCAGAAAAGATGAACACATCACCAACTCTAAGACGTTTGGCTTCAACAAATTGACGCCACCCATTTTTCGTGAAGACAGGGCCTTTACGGTGTCCAGCAGGTCGAGTGTAGTAATGCAGTGGCCACTGTTGCCCCCATATATCCGCAGCCATCAAATCCAAGAAATGGTTACCATTCATAAACGGGATCATATGATCCTGAATAAGGGTTGGAAGTTCAAGTTTTGAAAGAATGTCAGAATAGGTGAGACGTTTAGTGACTCTAAAGTGCGGCAACGCCATGGTAACAACTGTGAATTGTTTGGCGATGCAACGCAACTTTAATATGAATATATAGAAAATATTGCTTAAGGTGACTTAAGGTTAGTGACTTCATCTTCAACGCTAGCTTTTTCAAAGTTTTAGGATCTAATTAGTCTTTCATAAATTCTTCATCACTGCATGCCCTGATTTGGTGGGTTTAGAGATATGCACGTTGATGTTGAAGTAATTAATTAACTTATAACTTATAATTACTAGTCCTTGATTACTTTTTGATCTTTGGCAGTTTACTAGAATGTTGCCAGCAGCAGACAAATCTACAAGAATATCTAAATCTCCTTAATAATTGTTGACTAAGTGTTAATAATTGTTGTGGATGCATGGAATTAGAACATGTTTTAGCACCAACTTGGACGTTATTTTGGTATTAAAAAATTTATAACTTTTATATAATAATGAAGTTTTAATGGAAGATTTTCTATTTTATACCACTCGATTGTATGAGCTTTATAATATTTATATCATATAGTTGTTAGATATTACATATATGTTTTTTAAAAGAGTAATGCTAGCGTCCCAATTTTTTTCTCTCAAATTCTATCTCAAATGATGTGGCACATAAGGGGTCAACATTTTATAAATCATGAGATTATATAGTGACCGATATAATGCTGACACCTCACGTGCCACATCATTTGAGACAGAATTTGGAAAAAAAAAAAAAAAATTAGGACGTCTAGCATTACTCTAATTAAAAATGCAAGTATGCTATTATGTTATGTAAAACCCATTTCAAATTGTTTGTTTATCGTAGTAATTAAGCAGTCTGTGGACAGCATTGTCTATAATTTAGTTGATTAGATAGGCTTTGTTCTCATTTTTCCCTGCATGCGAACTCAAATTACACGCTTACAATCACAAAGTCGCCATCTACATCGATCACAGAATTGAAAGATTCTGTGATCACAAAGTCGGCATTAGACAACGACTGCCGTGTCCGTTGTCTCTTTCGAAGTTGACGACCATTTGATAGGATAAGTTATATTTAACTTTCATTAAACTTTCATTAAAATTCAACTTTTCCTTCTTAATTTTGAAATTTCTTTTTAACTTTAATGTCAAAATGAAAAAGAAAAAGAAGAAGATGGACGGATCGAAAGTACTAGTGGTCCACCATATAGGAAATACTCATACTGAATGGTGACTGACTGTTGTCTAATGCTGATTCTCTTCTTCAAAAAAACATTTCACAATAATATTTGAAACTAACCGAATCAAATATCTAGTGATATTTTAATTGATTGCAAATTTCATTCCTAGAACAACGACAGTAGTACTGCATGCAGTGGATTAGCACAGGAAAAGGTTGAAAATAATGTCTGAATTCGGTGCTAAAACATGTTTGGCAACGTATAGTACTTAATCAATCATTTGATTATGAGTGCATATGTAGTTGTCACTTGTAACAAATGATGAAAATATTCATATCTATAAAGATATCGGCAATATGATTTGGTGAAAATATCGATAGAAATATCGATATTGAGAAAATATTTCTCGATACGGTTTTTCCCGTTTGCTTTATAAATATTGCCATCAAAAAAAAAAAAAAAAAGATGGATATTAACATAAATTACGGATAGTACATAAATTTGAATAAAAGCATAATTTATTTTTTCAATGAAACTTTAAAAAAGGTTAAAGTAATTAATAATCTAACCCAAATTAAAAAAAAAAAAAAAACACACATTTGGGATAGAATATAAGGAAAAAATAAAATAAAATTGGGACGTCTAGCATTACTCTTTTAATTAAGCATTTAGTGGTGTTGTATATATGTTATGGTGAAGGTCAAATCTTTTGAGTGAAAATCGGATCAAGTAAAAACTTCACTGTTTCCTTTTTTAACCACAAGAAAAGTGAGTTATGTCATCTACTGTTATATAGAACACATATAATATTCAAATATACATAAAAGTCAAAAAAGCATATAATTAACCACCGTCTCCCGATTATTAGATCATATATATTGTCTCTTGAAAAACTTTTAACAACTAATTAAGAATTAAAATTAATTAATTATTAAGACTCTAACTAAAAAAAAATAAAAGAAAAATTCTTGAGACTAAACAAAATTTGTTCCGATAAACAGCTTATTGAGTCTAAATAAAATTCATCCCGGTAGAGATCCTCTTGAAGTCTTGGGACAAAAAATATAGTCTTGTTATATCATTATTATAGCAACTAATATTAATTTTGTCCCAATAAGTTCTCAAATAGCTGCCAATGCACTTGCTGATACATTGGCTAAAGAAGGTGTTGATTTAGGTGGAGAGAGGATAGAATGGGGTAGCTGAAGTTCTTGGAGGGTCTCGATTTTGTCTGTTTTTCAAATTCATGTTTCCCCTGTAATTGGATGGTTTAGTGTTTGCATGGATTCTGTCCACTGCCCTGTCTTGTGGCTTTGTACTCTTTTTGATATGGTGGTGATTTGTTGATGCTTGTCAGGTTTTTGTTGGACATGGCTCTGCCATTGTGTTTATATCAATAAAATTGCATTTTCAAAAAAAAATAAGTTCTCAAATAGCCCCTTTATTTTTATTTTTTTATATACTATTTGTAATGGCGACGATTCGAACATGAGAAATTATTAAACTGAATGAACGCTCATAGCCATATTGGGTGGTGGTGTCCCTTCACATTTTAAAAAAATAGATTTTAGGATTTGTATTTTTTAGGGACCAACAATTTATTTATTCCCAATAGATATTCTATTGGACCAATCTTTTTCATCATTTCATATTACCTGTCTGATCTTGACAGTACTATTGTAATATTTGTAATACTTAAAAATTTTAAAATAAATAAATAAATCGTTAGATTCATATTGAGCTTTTTATAGCAGGATGCAGGTGGACCTTAGCTGCTTATTGGCAGTGGCCATTTACGCAGTGTACGGCCTAAGCCCATCTAAGTTCGTTTATGATGGACCTCAACTCACTTATTGGGCTTTTGTTCGATATTATCTCTTTGAAAGCCTAATAAACTGAGTTGAGAAGCCCAATAAACTGAGTTTAGGCCCGACTGTAACTCATATAAAACAACCTGTATATTCTTCGTAAACAAAACAAGACACTCTTCTCTTCCTCTTTCTCTTTCTCTTCTCATCTTTTTCTCTCCTGCGAACTTACAACACAGTCTCACAAAACTCTCAACTACTGCTTGACCATTCTTCTACTTATTTCAAATATGCGTATCAATATATACCTTAGATATCATCAACGTAGTTTTTGAAAATTACCAGATATACAAGAGATAGAAGTTCAAAATTTACAGTTGGCAATTCATGTAGTTTTAATTTTATTTTATTTTTTGTTTGTTGAAAAATATCATATATAGAAGAGATTACTTTAAGTATAAGTGATTATTGGATCTGAGCATCCAGATGATCTTGTTGTCATATTCGCCGCTTTGAGGGTATAATGATCGAACTTGCAAGATCAAGACTCCATGGTTCTTCTATTTCAGCTCTGCCAAGCTGCACATACAAACCATATAGGACCCACCTCCTTTGCTGAGAACCTGAATTCTTCATTGCTAGTACAGATATAAAAGTTATATATATATATATATATAAGTTGGTAAAAGGTTGAAAGAAAGATTGAGTAGTTAATTACCAAAAAAAAAAAAAAAAAGATTGACTATTTAAAAAAAAAAAAAAAAAAGTATTGTACAGTTAAACAAAAAAAAAAAGTCGAGTTATGCAAGGTTAGAAATAGTTGAAAGAAAGATTGACTAAAAAAAATAAAAAAAAATAAAAAAAAGTAATAATGTACAGTAAAAAAAAAAGAGTCAAGTTAAGCAAGGTTAGAAAATCAATCAATGGAGGATGCCACGTACGTCCTGATCCCTTCATGAAATTAGGGTTTTTTTTTAGTAATACGTAATTTAGTTTTACAAAGTTATTTTGAGAAATTAATGTCAATTTGTTAATTATGTTTTGACAATTAAATGAAATATATATATATATAAATAAAAATAAAAATAAAAACATTATCTTTTTTATATTAATATACTACGTACATTAATCATGAATGATATAATTGTCCGGCGCAGTTTTATGATTAGTAGACAAAAGCAAAAAGGTAAAAGCAGATTGTCCTGATTTTCCATTGCATATCTTATAAAAAGGAATATATTTTTTTGGAAGTGTCGGAAAAGCTCATATGTAGGAAAAAAAAAAAAAAAAGTATCTTTTGAGTGAAACTTGTTAGAATAATCAGATCTAGTGGAAGGCTTCACTGCCCAAATTCAATTCAAGTAAAAAAAAATAAAGTTATATATATATATATATAAAGGGATTATCTTTAATTTTAAATTTTAATAACTAAGGATGATTATTTAGTCGTTTTAATAAGTTTATTTTATTTTTATTGTGGATAAATGCATTTATGCCAAACTTTTTGAATTAGTTAGTTATAGTAGTTATTATATGTGCTATAAGTAAAAGCAAGCCAAAAATATACTACGTACATAGGAATTTTTTTTTTTAATTTTTTATATTTCGTTCATTTTTCCAATGCCTTCATATTTAATAAAATCAGAATAAATTATCCTAATGTTTGTAAAATTTTCAAATGTTATTCACAGACAGGAGCGGATGGTAGAGGGGGCTGACCCTTTATAAAAAAATTATGATAATAAAATAAATTTATATTATTTAATCAACAATGATAATGTGAGTCAAGTGAGTTAGAGCAGTTGCAGTAGTGTTAGAGTAACATAAAATTAATTTCTCTTTTTTCTGACACATCAATGTCGCATAAATCTCCTTTTTCTTTAGGGAAATTATTATTCTCCCCCTGTAGTTTGCCGTATTCTCCAGTCTCCCCGCTTTAGTTTTAAAATTCTCTAATTTCCCCCCTCCCATGCACAAATACAACCAATCTCATCATATAAAAATAGGCATTGGAGGAGGAAAATTAGAGAATTTTGAAACTAAAGAGGGAAGACTGGAGAATACGGCAAACTACAGAGAGGAGAATAATAATTTCCCTTTTCTTTATATATCTTTCCGAATCTCAATTCTCTCCCACACTTTCTCTATTTCTCTATTTCTCTATTTCTCTCACACATTCTATTCTCATCTCTTCCCAATTAACATGTGTTCCAATTCTCTCTCACTTTCCATTAATTAATAATCATTAACATTAGATAACTCAAAAATTAACCTAAAAATCAATTCAAATGATATGTAAAGTGGTTTTTTATTAACCACGTCATTCCATGAATTTTATGATGATAACAACTCACTTGTTATATCATTTAGGTTAAATTTTAGATTAATTATTAGGGTTGTATAGTATTACTCATTAATAATTCTCTCCATCGTTTTGCTTTTTATTTTTTTTGAAAATTACTTAAATCCAGGGTTTTTTAAGGGAAGCCTCGTGACCTAGGAGTGATAGGTTTACCACCGAACCAACCTCATCTCATCATTTGATCACTTTGATTTTATTTTATTTTATTTTTTATTAATGAAATTTTCCAGTACCATAGAAGCTTTATTATTATTATTACTTATATATATATATATACACTTTTGTTTTAGCCCATCCTATCAAAAAATCCTAGGTACGCCCTTATTCATAGGTACATTTCATTTAAGCTATCATCCACACAAAAATCAGATTAAAATTCATAAAAATTGATCTAATTTCATCAAGATATTTATCAAAATTAAAATAAACGATCCTATATGAGAGACTCAATATACATATATATATATATACACTGATATAAAATCACAAAGGAATCTAAGTGATAAGATAGTTCACAAAGGAATTTTTAAGAAAATGATTGATTGATGATGATGATGATGATGACCACCACGACGAGAGAGAGAGAGAGAGAGAGAGAGAGAGAGAGAGAGAGAGAGAGAGAGAGAGAGTCACTTAAAAGTTAATATGGAGATATCTTTTAAGACCTTAATTTTGTTTAATGATATGGTTAAGTAGTTATGTCCGCATAAAGTAATTAAATTTATCTCCACATAGAGTGATGTAGGAGCTTTGTGTGACATGACCCTATCAGTCTTTTTTATTGTCGTTTTGTTTTATTTTAGTTTACTATCATATTTTGGGTTGTTGAAAATGCTACGAACTGTCGTCGTTTGTAGGGAGATTGAAATATTTTTGTATTTTTCTAATATAGAAATCGTAGAACAGAGCTCTAAGCTCTTCCTTTTTTGTTGGCCATGGGTTTGGCAAAGGTTTCTAAAGATTTCCTACTTGACAAAGTTACTAAATTTGCTGTCGTCACTAAATTTATCTTTAAAACCTCCACTTTTTTAAAATTTATGGTTACATTGAGAAATGTCCACAAGGTCACTAAATATATTTTTTCTTTTGATGACAATCCTAAATAGAAGAAGAAGACGGGGAAATGAAGTAGAAGAAAGTAAACTCTCTAACATGACGTCATGACCACTGATGACATCGTCGGAGACGGGAAATGACCATCAATGATATCGTCTGAGACGGGAAATGAATTAAGTACTAGAAGAGAGAACTCTCCACCATGACCACCAACGACATCGTCCGAGCTTACAAAGGTCATCCAAAAACAACCATAACTAAAGGAAATTTGAAGATACATACAGTACTTACTATATAGTACTATATATATTTATATGCAGTAAAACTGGCAAATTAAACAAAGATCAAACACAACAGGAAGAGAACTATTATATATATATATATATATTAACTGCAAATTTTGTAAAGGAAGGCCAGAAGGCCCAGAACCCAACCAGGCAAACAACACCAGCAAAACAAAAGGAAACCAACAGAGAAAAACAGGGGACACCAGAGGCAGCAGAAACAACACAAGACCCAAAACAAAACCGCAGAACCCAAAACAAAACCAGAACCAGACCGAACATGCAAAAAGTCAACCTCCCAAAAACATTAAATCACCCTCATTATTAGACCCACGCTTCGCAAGCAAATCCGCAAAGGAATTCGAATCTCTAGGATAGTGGATAATCTTCAAGTTCCCTTGGCTGCTCGCCTGCTCATCATACTCCTCACATCATAGATCGCCTGAGCATGCTTTAGGCTGCCAAAACCAACCCCATTAGCCCAAGAAACTGCCACCATTGAATCACTAACAATGATCATCTCCGCAGATAGAAAGGTAGGATTGGTGACACAAATTTCAAACGCCTTATAAATGGCCCAAATTTCCGCCGTATTGGAGTCTTGGATCCCCAAATGAACCGAAAAAAGACTAAGAACTCTGCATCTGGAATTTCGTAAGACCCCACCCATCCCTGCTATTCCTGGCTATATATATTATATATATAGTTTAATATAGGGTGAACTGCATAAATAGTCAAAAAATTAGTGGTTTTATTGTTTTTGTCCATGATTATTGTTTTTATTGTTTTTGTCAAAATTTCCACTTTTTGGACAAGATTGCCCTTGTTTATATAAAAAAAAAATTCTCTTTTTTTTTCTTTTTCTTCTTCTCTCTCCTTTCCACAGAGTCTTTTTTTTTTCTTTCTCTCTCTCTCTCTCTCCTCTCTCACGTCCATCTTCTTCTTCTTTCTTTATAAATTTTTTTTTCCTCTTTCTCTCTCTCCTTTTCTCATGCCTCCTTCTTCTTCTTCTTTCTCTCCTTCTTCTCTCTTTCTCTCCCCACGTTTTTTCCAGATTTTTTTTTTTAAAAAAATTCAGTTTTTTTTTTTTTTGGTTGAAAATTTTCAAGATTTAAATAAGGTTTGGATTTGAGTTTGGGTAGTGATTGTGGTTGTGCTTAATTTTAATTTATTTTTCAGATTTGTGGTTGTATTTTAAGTTTGGGTTTGGGTTGTTTTTATGAATGGTGGGAGTTGTGTTTGGGGTTAGGTTTTGTGAAAAAAAAATTAAGAATTTTTTTAATTTTTTTTGGATTTGATTTTTTTCAAACAAATTTTTCAGATTTTATTTTGTTTAAACACACCAGTTATATTCAATTAAACACACCAATGCAATTCAATTAAACACACCAATTCAATTCAATTCAATTAAACACACCAGTTCAATTCAATTAAACACACCCGTTCAATTCAATTAAACACACCATTGCAATTCAATTAAACACACCAAATGCAATTCAATTAAACACACCAGTTCTATTCAATTAAACACACCAGTTATATTCAATTAAACACACCAGACTATCAATTAAACACACTAGACCACCAATTAAACACACAAGACAAAACAAATTAAACACACCAAGGCAAAACGAATTAAACACACCAGACAAAATGAATTAAACACACCAGACAAAATGAATTAAACACCTGGTGTGTTTAATTGATAGTCTGGTGTGTTTAATAAGTTTTGTCTGGTGTGTTTAATTGGTGACCTAGTGTGTTTAATTAATGGTCTGGTGTGTTTAATTCGTTTTGCTTGGTGTGTTTAATTCGTTTTACCCTGGTGTGTTTAATTCGTTTGGTCTGGTGTGTTTAATTCGTTTTGCCTGGTGTGTTTAATTCGTTATCTGGTGTGTTTAATTTGTTTTACCCCGGTGTGTTTAATTGTTTTTTCCCCGGTGTGTTTAATTGGTGGTCTTGTGTGTTTAATTAGTCCGGTGTATTTAATTGGTGGTCTTGTGTGTTTAATTAGTCCGGTGTGTTTAATTGGTTTACACCTAGTGTGTTTAATTGGTCTGGTGTGTTTAATTGATTACAACTGGTGTGTTTAATCGGTGCTGGTGTGTTTAATTGAACAAAATCTGGAAAAAAAAAATTAACAAATATGATCTGAATTTTTTTTAAAAAAATCTGGAATTTTTTAACAAAACAAGATCTGGAAAAGATTAAATCCGAAAAAATAAAAAAAAAATTTCAACAAAACCCAAACCCAAACACAATCCCACCATTCATAAAACCAACCACAATCCAAACTTAAATACAACCACAAATCTGAATTTTTTTTAAGCACAACCACAACCACAACTCAAATCCAAACCTTTTTTAAATTTAGAAATTTTTCAACAAAAGAAAAAAACTGAAATTTTTTTAAAAAATCTGGATAAATTTTCAGATCTGAAAATTTTTGTGTTAAAAAAAACCTGAATTTTTTTTTTAAAATCCCTAATATCAACCATAACCACAACCCAAACTTAAAAATCTGAAAAAAATTTCAAAATAAAAAAAAAGAACTGAAAATTTAAAAAAAAATCTGGAAAAATCGTGAAATAGAAAGAGAAGAGAGGAGAGAAAGAAAAGAAGAAGAAGGAGGAAAGATCGGACGTCCGATCGTCGATCGGTCGTCCCATCTGAATTTTTTTTTTTTTAAATCTGAAATATTTTTAAAAATCTGGAAAAAAAAAAAGAGAAAGAGAAGAAGAAGAAGAAGAAGAAGAAGGAGACGTGAATGGAGAGAGAAAGGAGAGAGAAAGGAGAGAGAAAGGAGAGAGAAGAGGGAGGCGTTAAATGAGTGAGAGAAATGAGGGAGAAGAGATTAAGAAAAAAAAAATAAGGGCAATAATGTCCTCACAGCCCATTTGTTGACAAAAACAATAAAAATCATAATTGTTGACAAAAACAATAACTCCCCTTAATTTTTGATTAAAAAGCCCTATTTCCTCTTTAATATATAATAATTAAAAAGCCTACAGGAGAAAGGACAATTAAAGTACAAGATCTAATAGCAGATAACATTATATAATACAATATTAGAGTTATAGAACATCTGGACATGCACGTCCTGGATTTTTTTAGGTCATCCATGCATTAATACACACAGACATAGACACATAGTTACTCACTACTCAATCCGAAACTCAGAAAATCAGAGAAAGCTCTCCATCATCATCAAGATAAACAGGCTCACCCTGAAAAGCGACATTACTTTTTCTAGCCACCTGAATCATGTATTGCATCTGCAATTCTCCATCAACAGCTCTAACTCGGTGCCCGGAAAATATGAGTTTATCGCCGACTTTAAGATCTTTAACTCGAACAAAATAACGCCACCCAACTGTGAAAGTGGGACTTGCTTGTTTTCCATTCGGGCGAGTGTACAAACGTAGTGGCCACCTTATTTGTTCAGTTGGATCGATAACCCACAAATCCACAAAATGTGTTCCTTGGGGAATCGGAAAATGCTTTAGAATCCGGGTTGGAAGGAAAATTTTTCTAGTAATATCAGATTGGGTTAGAATCTTAGAGATTTGAAAATTCGGCATAGCTATGGATGGTATAATTGTATGGCAATGCAGTGCAAGCAGGGTATAGTTGGTAGAAAAATGACAAGAAGAAAAAAAGTTGTACTGATCAGAGAGTTGATGTTTGTTGAGAATACAAATTCAGCTCAGCTGACGCACTACCAACAACACTTTAATAGTTTAATGTTGGTCAATGAGCTGCTACTCTACAGTCCTTGAACAGAGTAGCTATTCATGTATAAAGCAACGAGCACAGCTACACCAAACTTCTGAATCACGCATCATCATCTGATCTTGGGAGAATCAATGATGATGAAGGGTAGCTGTTAAGTAATCGTTAGTTGCTAATGAGCCTTAGGCCTAATAGGCAGTTAATAGTTAGTTATCAGGTTGTTAGCTGTTAATAACAAACCTGATGATGTGGCCTAATGCCTGAGTTTGATTGGCTGAGCATTCCAGAATTCATGGGAATGCTTTTCGTGTGTGATGACTTATCTGATATAAATATCAGACTTGTAAAAAGAAACAATCAATTTCTGAATAATATTCTGAAACTTTCTTACAGAGCTCCATCAATGGAGTCTCATTGATTTCTCTTCTTCTTCAATACTCTCAGAGAACTTTTTACAAACACTTGTTTAATTTCATCAAACTCTTTAATTCAATTTTAATAATGTTTTGCTGTGACTGTGAACAACTACGTAGGTCTAGCTATCTATTTATACTAAGAATTTTAAAGATTCTTTGTAATTCTGTGTAATCACTTTTTTAAACAAGTAATTGACTGAAGCCTATTAAAAATAGTGACTAATCTATATAATCATATGGATTGATGATTTCATATCTGTATATATAGAAAACGATAGTTTATGTGCTTTTTTTATTACTTGTTAAATTCTATAATATTACAGCTTAGATATTTCAAATGTATGAGAAACTTTTAAAAAAGAAAATTGGAAAAAATGAATATTACCATTTAGCTGAACAATTTTTTTTATAAAAAAAAAATTACAATAATTGGGTATTTTGGGTGAGGGAGGACAACTCGAACCTACGATTGGTGTTGGTATAAAGGTCAAACCATTGAGTCAACCTCATATTGGCATTTAGCTAAACAAAATTAGAAGATAATAATTACTCATCTTAATTAACTAGAAAAGTAATGAGAGATCATTATTCTGATTTCTTATAAAGGGAAAGATAAAAAGGAAATATTTAAAGTAATGTTGAAACACCTTTTTTAAAAAGATGAACCTAGCTAGGGTTTGTTAAAATTCAGAGTACTTGCCAAAGGTGCAGATGGGAATTCAGAGTACAACATATGATTCGTTCTTCATTCCTTACAGATGGGAATATCAGTGTAGAGATAGGCCTTTTCGATCTTCTTTTATCATTGCAACTCACTTATTGGGTATTGTTGATCGGCATAAAATATATCTTATTACTGATTAATTTTTGAATTTTTAAAAGAAACAAATTGTTCTATTCGAATTGTATATAAAGGGAAAAAAAAAACAGCTTAGTTGAATTTGGGATGATTCAAAGCATATAAAGATCAAACACACACACATATATATATATATATATCAGATTGAGTAATGGCTTATTATACAATAATTTGTATACAAGAAAATACTCCCAAGTAATGCGCAGTGGACCAGTGGTGATCATGTATAATTTCAACGGCTGTCCTGGCATCTAACGTGAAGTACTGTGCATCAGTGACGATCATGGCTCTGATTATATAGAGTTTGGTATAATATATATACTTGTCTAGAAAAGTTAAATTGAAGTTGGAAAAAAAAAAGGATAAAGTGAAGTTGAAAAAATGAAAATAAGTGTTGTGTGACTGTGTGCGTGTGTTTGTGTGGGTCTGTGTGACTGTGTGTGTTTGATATGCATGTTAATTTGTCTCCTGATTAAATATAAACAGGTACAATTATAACAGTCCATTTGATTTTATAGATTTTTTTTTTTTAAAATGCCACGTATGGTAGAAACCGATAATTCTGTATGGAAAACCTTGCACCTGATAACTTATATATATAATCGCTGAATCAGATAAAAATTGGGCTTTTTTTTACAGGAAGATATGGGTGGACCTTAACTAATTATTGGGCTTGATTCTGTGTTTTGTTATTTGGATCAATTTTTCTTAACGTGCCCAACTGTGTCAAATACAATTCGGTGAGAGGTGACATGCTTGGGCATGTCACCGATGATTGCTGAATGTGGCTTCTTACCTTCTTACTCGATATTCTCTATCTTCTTTTAAAGCCTAATAAACTAAGTTATGACCCATTTGTAGCTCGTATAAAAAAAATAAAAATAAAAATAAAAATAAAATAAAAAAGTATTTTTCTTTGTAATTGTTTAGCAATGAAGTGTAGCTTTATGATTGGAAAGACAATGGTGAATGGTGATGCATACAATTATATAGAGCTAGGTACTTGGTAGAAAACCTAATAACAGAAATAAATAATAATAATGATCCAAGCAGATTACACTAATTAATATTATAATTATAGGACACGCTGCCTGGATTTTGTTAGGTCATCCAAGCATTATCACACATACACACACATAGTTACTCTCTAAAGATTAATAGCTTTGGTCACTTGAATCCTGTATTGCATCTGCAATTCTCCATCAGGAGCTCTAACTTGGTGCCCAGAAAATGTGAGTTTATCGTCAACTTGAAGATGTCTAGTTTGAATAAATTCAAGCCACCCAACTGTGAAGATGGGAGTTGGGTACTAGCTAGTACGCCGAGTGTACAAATGTAGTGTCCACACTTGTTCCATCGAGTCTTTAACTTTAAATCCACGAAATGTGTTCCTTGCGAAATTGGAATATGCTTTAGAATCTGGGTTGGAAGGAAAACTTTTTAGTGATATTAGATTGGGTTAGAAGCTTAGAGATTTCAAAATTTGGCGTAGCTATCGATCGAATAATTGTATGGCAAATTGGCAATGCAGTGTAGGGTAGTTGGCAATAACTAACAGGCCAAAACTTTTTTAAATAGGTGAAAAATGAGAGAGTTGAGGAAGTTCTGATGTGTGTTGAGAGGGAGAGTTGAAGAGATTTTGATGTGTGTTGAGATTTGAGAGAGAGAAAGAGAAAGTTGAGGAAGTTTTGCTGTGTTGAGAGAGAGAGAGAGAGACTTGAGGAGGTTTTGGGATTGAAGTGAGATAGAGAGGGAGTCTATTGAGAGAGTAGAGAAAGTTTTGCTGGAGAGAGAGAGTAAGAAAAGGAATAATTTATTGGGCACGTCACTGGGTCACTTATAATTTATTGGTCAGATACAAATTGGGCTTTTTTATAGGAGGGTACTATAGACGGGCCTTTATTGGGTAATTTGGGCATGTTGTTTTGTTATTTACTTGGGTTGCTTTAGGGACGGCAATTGTACCCGGCCTTATCCAGGCCAGAATTTCTGGGTACCTAGACAGTTGTGTATCGGTCCGGGTTTGGGTATAGCTAGATATCCAGTCGGGTATCCAGGGTATTTTTTTTTAATTTTTTTAAAAAGAATCTGTCAAATTAAAACAAAACAAAATAAAATAATCCCTAATTTTTTTTCAAACTTTTAAAAAATAAATTTGTCAAATTAAAAAATCCTTACCCGGTAAAAGATCTGTGTTGGAAGCAAATCGAATCTCAAAAACACTTGAAGAAATCAGACCTGGAGGAGATGAAGGCACCATATCAAATAACAATAGGAAGAGAAAGAGAGTGAGAGAATCTTGAGTAATTTTAGGGAGAGACAAAAGAGAGAAAAAGGGAGATCAGAGATTTTGAGGGTTTAGAAAGAGAGAGGCTATGAGAGAAGATGTAAGAGAGAGAATAGACGTTCAAAATTTTTTTTATAAAATTTTTTTTTTTTTTAAAAATAATTTTATTTTCAATTTGAATGTAGTTTGATGGTATTTAATTTTTGTCTGGAATTTGAGTTCTAATCAACAACCACCATTTTTTTTTTTAAAGAGTAGCCACCCGTCTTAGAATTAGTTAAAAAAGAAAGAGAGTGAAATGTGGATTAATATGATACTTAATGTTTGAACAACCATCTGTCTTACGATCCGGCTAGGTACCTGGATTATAAGATCCAAGTTTTTCCCAGATGGATACCCGGACCGTAAAAATCCGGGTAAAACACGGATTTTTACCATTCCGAGGTTGCTTTTTGGTGACGGGCCTAGCCTTGTAGCCTTGTTAAATACAACATGTTCACCTCACAACAATTGTTGGCTGTCACCCTTTACACAGGGGATTCGGATTCTCCAATGTGCTAACCTTAAAACACTTAAAAAGATAATTACACACATTTGCTTCCTAGATTGGAGTTAAAACACAACCAGAAACACCGCAACTTGCTTTACTTTAAAGGGCGAAACATCACCACCAGGTCAGTCTTCCAATCACTTGAATTGCAGCATTGATTATCAGTTTCTTTACATTGCTAGTAGTCTATGTTTTAGGGTGTTGTTATATATGTTGAGGAAAATTGTGGGAATATACTGCGCATAGTTAAAGACAGTGAAAGTGAAAAAAAACTAAAAAAATTAACCCCAGTAATCAAAGTAATTGATTATAGATGTTAGTAAATCTGTTGAAGTCAACATTTACCAAAATTCCTGTCCTCATTCATGGTCTTCCAAAAACAAAAGAATGACAAAATTACTATATTCGAAGATAGATACATGCAGCTTATTTCTTTATATCATATTGGAATCAAAATGTAGAAAAATCATAACATAAACAAGATCAAACACAAGAAGAAATGATATAATATATACATATATATACACACACATTTAGGAGGCATGACTCCGGATTCGTGCCCTACGCATTTTTTTAGGTCATCAATGCATTAATATGCATTTGTCGGCTGAATTGTTTTGCTTTCACCGTCTAAAACTCATCAGAATTAGTGAAAGTTCTCCACATCTCGAGAAATAGGCTCGCCCTGGTAAGTCACATTACTTAGAATCCAGGTTGGAAGGACAAGTTTTATAGTAATATCATACTCAGTGGTTAGAACCTTAGAGATTTTAAAATGCGGTATAGCCATGCATATATGCATGCATGCAGCTTCATGATTAGTATGAATATGATTATAAGGCAATAGTGAATGATGATGCATATGATTATATATATATATATATATATAGAGAGAGAGAGAGAGAGAGAGCTATGTACTTGTGTAGAAAAAGCTAAGAAGTAGAAAAGAAAAGAAGAAAAAAAAAAGAAAAAAAAAAGAGACATGTTAAGAAAAAGAAGTTGTGCAGAGACAAAACTTGTTTGAAAAAGTGACTAATGTCTGCTGAGAGTTTTATAATAAGAATTCTTGATGATGATATTGGTGATTGGGATTGCATATCATCAAACTTTGTTTTCCAGACAAAATCACTACCAAATGTTTCAAAGGAATAATTAAACAGGTTTTTGGAATATTAAATCCTATAAAAAAAAATAGTGAAAAAATCTATATATAATTGTATGGAAAGAATATATATATATATATATTCTTTTTTGACTTTTATGTGTAACTAGAATATATATATACGGGTTCTATATTACAATAGAAAATAACGACCTTATCTGCATCTTCAATACAAAATGGTTTGTATACCAAAAATCAGTATATGTCTATTTATTTATTTTTTTAAATACATATTTTTTTAATGACGTGTCTAGTTTTTATTTTTATTTTTTTCCTGTTTTCATTTTTATTTTATTAATTTCTAACAAAAAATTGATAAAAAATTTAATGTCAATTTTAAATACTTGCTGGGTCAATCTAACCGTTTAAAAGTAGATGGTCATATTGATAATGTCTAATATATTTTGTTTGTCACATCAGCATAAGGTAGAATATGCACAACTGCATTGTAGATACATTTATTAATACGTAGCATTTTTTTTTTTTCACAAATCACTCTTGCATTAAAAATGCTTTTACTTTTCCACATGATAAATCCTTTATTTTAATTTCGGTAAAGACCACCATCATCGATTTGAATGAATTTTAATTTTAATTTTTTTGTGGGTGATAATTTCATTGAAATCTACATATGAATAAAATTTAAAAAAATTTCAAGTACTTAAAACTATTTTTACCAATTTTTTTTTTAAATATGAAGGCATTAGAAAAATATGCGAAATATAGGAAATTCAAAAAATTAGTTTTAGTTCTTAAAAAATGCTCAAAGTTAATTCATAAGTAGATTTCAATGAACTTATCATCCACACAAAAAATTCAAATCAAAATTCATTCAAATTGATGTGATTTCAAGGTGATCTTTTATATAAATTAAAATAAGAGATCTCTTATGAGAGACTCACTCAAAATATATATATATATATATTTATATTCTGTTTCATTAGAGTTTCCAAAAGTGAGTGAAAGCTTTCCAAAATTCTTTTGGAATTCTGATCACTCACTTGTTAGTTCCATTATATATTTTTTATTAAAGTACTTTTTTAAGGTCAAATAACTTTATTATTTCTATACCGTAAAAAAAAAAAAAAAAAAAAGACTTTGTTATTTCTTCAGATCATAAGTAATATATATATATTTTTTTGATAATTAATCTCTCATGAATTGTTGATTGCCCTTAAACAAGTAGGTGTATGCTGGATGTTTACATAAGCAAAGTTCAATCAGCAACCATGCATCCTGATTCCTGATGTGTTTACAAATTAATTATCACTTCTTTGTTAGGTTTATTATTATTATTATTATTATTATTATTATTATTATTATTATCATATTACAAGTATCACCAAAAATTAAAACTATCATAACAAATCTACAATTAATTTTGCAACATAAACTTAAAAATAAAAAATAAAATAAAATAAAACTTATGGTTTTCTCCCGCCGACATCTATATACCTCTATAAATCCAAAAGCTATGAAAACTCATAAAATTGAAATTTTTGAAGACTTGAAGATTAATTTATAGGGTAAACACTAAACCTACTGCATTTGATTAGTTGGTAAATGGTTAATATTTCCCAATTTGATTTTTTAGTTGGAAAATGGTTAGAATTTCTCAATTTTATTTTTCATTTGATAAAAGGCTAATATTTTTCAATTTGATTTGTTACTTGGTTAAGGAAATACAATGGGGCTTGAATGAGTTTGATGCTTATTTTTTAAGTTATTGGGTTTAAAAGTTTATGGGCTGTTGATAAAGAAAAATATGGCAACTTCAATCCATAATCGGAATTGGGTTGGGAGATTTAAAACAAAATGAAGTGTACTCAGAACTAAATGAGGTTTATTTATAATTATTGAAAAATTAAAAATAAATAAATCAATCAATCAAAAAGCTAGGGTAGTCCACCCTAGCCAAGCCTAAGTCCTCCCCTGAACCGAAGCCAGGTTATGTTTGGATTCCTTTAATGTTTGGAGATTGCTTGCTGCCATTGAAGTTGAAAGCCAGAGAAAGAGAGAGAACAAGTTTTTGAAGAAGATGATGACTAAACAAAAAACTCCTGTCTCGTGTAATCGTGTTTGTGCTTGCAAATTTGTAAACATAACAAACAAGTTTGTTTACGAAGCTGAATATTTGTGGTTTTTATAGGATGGGGGGTATATACATGAGCCTTGACTACTTAATTGGCATTTTGGACTTGTTCTTGCGACGTGCCCAGCCACTTCAGGTACAACTCGGTGACGTGCTTGAGCATGTCATCTCACCTGTAATTGTGAGTCAGATACAAATTGGGCTTATTATAATAGGGTATAGAACTATAGATAGACCTTAATGGGTATTTAATTATGAGGTATTTTGCACCTGTTTTGTTATTGAGTGGTGATATTTGTACCTCTATAAAACTGTATATGTACCTCATATCAGTAGTTTTTCAAAATTCCAACAGTACCCTTTAAGTAAAACACTTAATAAAACTATTAAAAAGATTTAAATAGTTGTAAATATACTTGTATATTACTATTAATACAATATTGATTATTGAATATAAAATAATCATTATTTCACTATTATGAAAATTAAAAACCAGATTTAAAATAAAAAATAACAGAAAACTAGATTTCCTAAAAACCAGAAAATGTTTATTGAGAGAGAGAGAGAGAGAGAGAGAATCTGGTTTTGAATATGAGGTGCGGCTTCTAAGGAGGATCCATCTCCAATACTTTTTTTTAACATACCAATACTTTTCATTTTTTATTTTATTTTATATTAATTATGTTTTAATTTTATTATTTATGGTATTCATAAAAGGTTTTTTTTTTTTTTTTGAATAAAAAAAAAACTCAAGAGAAATGATTATTTGGTAAAAAGATAGGTGTAATTACTGATTTAAATATTTTAAAAATTTTAATAAGGGTGTAAATACAAAAATAAGTATTTTTATGTGTGTAAAAATCGTCATTCCTTATTATTTAGGTCAATTTTTCGTGACGCATATCAAATACAAGTTGATGACGTGCTACTTGATAATTTCTGGCTGTGAGCATGTGACTTTTCACACAGCATAAGGCCCAATTCCATCCGAATTCAGCTAATAAGAGATGGACCCAACTCACTTATTTAGCCTAGTAAACTGAGCTGAGGCCCATCTATAACTTTTTTTTTTTTTTTTGATAAAAGCCCATCTATAACTCATATAGAAAAAACCTGCATTAATTTTTCTTCGTAATTGTCTGGCAATGAAGTTACTTGCAGCTTTATGATTAGAAAGACAATGGTGAATCATGAATGGTGATGCATATAATTATATAAAGCTAGAAAACCTCATAACAGAAAATAATAGTAATAATGATGATCCAAGCAGATTACACTAATTAATATTAGAAGTTTAGGACACTCTGCCTGGATTTTTTTAGGTCATCCAAGCATTATTACACATACACACACATGGTTACTCCCTAAAGCATATGCATTTCCCAGCTGGATTGTGTTGTCGTTCGAAACAGGCTGCTGAATCCTGAAGATCAATAGGCTGTATTGCATCAATCCGCAGAAATAGGCTGACCCTGAAGATCAATAGTTCTGGTCACCTGAATCTTGTATTGCATCTGCAATTCACCATCAGCAGCTCTAACTTGGTGCCCAGAAAAGATGAGTTTATCGCCAACTTGAAGATGTTTAGCTCTAACAAATTCAAGCCACCCAACTGTGAAGACGGGAGTTGGGTACTTGCCAGTGGGCCGAGTGTACAAACGCAGTGTCCACACTTGTTCCATTGAGTCTTTAACCTGCAAATCCACAAAATGTGTTCCTTGCGGAATTGGAATATGTTTCAGAATCTGAGTTGGGAGGAAAACTTTTTTAGTAATATTAGATTGGGTTAGACGCTTAGTGATTTCAAAATTCGGCATAGCTATCGATGGTAAAATTGTATGGCAAATTGGCAATGCAGTGTAGGGTGGTTGGGCAAGAACTAAACAAAACTTGTTTAAATAAGTAAATAATGTCTACTGTGAGAGTTGAGGAGGTTTTGATGTGTTTTGAGAGAGAGAAAGAGAGAGAGAGAGAGAGAGAGAGAGAGTTCAGGAGATTTTGATGTGTCTTGAGAAGGAGAGAGATAGTTGAGGATTGCGGAAGTTTTGCTGTGTGTGGAGATATATATATATATAGAGAGTGAGAGAGAGAGAGAGAGTTGAGGAAATTTTGATGTGTTGAGAGAGAGAGAGAGAGAGAGAGAGAGAGAGAGAGTGAGTGAGAGAGAGAGAGAGAGTTGAGAGAGGTTTTGTTGTGTGTTGAGAGAGAGAGAGAGAGAGAACCAAACAAGTTTGTTAATGAAAATGGAAAATTGATTGGGCACGTCACTGAGTCACTTATAATTGCTGGGTCAGATACAAATTGGGCTTTTAATAGGAGGGCATGGACGGGCCTTTATTGGGTAATTTGGGTATGTTTGTTTTGTTATTTTATTTGGGTTGATTTTTGGTGACGTGTCTAGCCTCGTTAAATAATTGTTGGCTCTCACCATTTAGGCATTTAGATTCTCCGTTGTACTGCTTTTTGTTCTAAATTTAAACCTTTAAAAGATAAGAACATTTTTCTTCACCCCCCTTCAAGGGAGGTAACCATTACCCCCCTCTCAAACGGATGACATATATATCATTTATTTGAGAGGGGGGTAATGCATACCCCCTCGTAGAAGGTGAGCAAAAATGGACTCAATTACACGCATTTGCTTTCTAGATTGGAGTTGAAACACAACCAGCAACTTGCTAATTTACTTTAAAGAGACGAAACATCGCCACCAGGTGTCACTTGAATTGCATCCTTGATTATCAGTTTCTTTACATTGCTAGCTAGTAGTCTATGTTTTACTTGTTATGTTGACACAAATGAGATTTT
Source organism: Acer campestre (assembly GCA_954870605.1). Lineage (NCBI taxonomy): Eukaryota > Viridiplantae > Streptophyta > Magnoliopsida > Sapindales > Sapindaceae > Acer > Acer campestre. The sequence continues at coordinate 933,099 of OX940801.1, forward strand.
CCTGATTATGTTTTTAAGGGGAGGCTTAGTAAGGGAAAATTTGTGGGAATTACTTACAGACAGTGAAAGTGAAAAAACAAAAAAAAAATTAATCTCAGTCTTCTATTATTTACATATGTCGATAGATCTGTTGAAATCAACATAGACCGAGATTCTTGTCCTCTTCAAGGTCCTCCAAAAACCTTTTCAAAAAAAAAAAAGGTCCTCCAAAAACAAAAGAAAAGTTTGACAATATTACTATATTAGGCATACAGCTTATTTCTATAGATCATATTGGAATCAAATTGTAGAAAATCATAACATAAACAAGATCAAACACATGCAACAAGAAATGAAATATATATTGATAGACATAGTGTTGCATATATAGGATGCGTTTACTCCTGATTCGTGCCCTGCACATTTTTTTAGGTCATCCATGCATTAATATGCATTTGTCGGCTGAATTGTTCTGCTGTTGCCGTCCAAAACTCATCAGAATTAGAGAAAGTTCTCCACATCCAGAGAAATAGGCTGGCCCTGATAAGTCACATTACTTGTCCTCATAACCTAAATCCAGTACTGCATCCGCAATTCTCCATCAGCGTCTCTAACTTGGTGCCCATAAAAGGGAGTTCATCACCAACTCTAAGACGTTTAACTCGAACAAATTCAAACCACTCTTTATTATTTAGGTCAATTTTTGGTGACGCATATCAAATACAAATTGATGACGTGCTACTTCACCGATAATTGCTGGTTGTGAGCCTATGGCCTTTTGCACAGCGTAAGGCCCAATTCCATCCGAATTCAGCTAGTAAGAGATGGACCAAACTCACTTATTGAGCCTAATAAACGCTGAGGCCCATCTATAACTCTCATATAAAAAACCTGTATTAATTTTTCTTCGTAATTGTCTGGCAATGAAGTGCAGCTTTATGATTAGAAAGACAATGGTGAATCATGAATGGTGATGCATATAATTATATAGAGCTAGAAAACCTCATAACAGAAAATAATAGTAATAATGTTGATCCAAGCAGATTACACTAATTAATATTAGAAGTACAGGACACGCTGCCTGGATTTTTTTAGGTCATCCAAGCATTATTACACATACACACACATGGTTACTCCCTAAAGCATATGCATTTCCCGGCTGGATTGTGTTGTCGTTCGAAACAGGCTGCTGAATCCTGAAGATCAACAAGCTGTATTGCATCAATCCGCAGAAATAGGCTGACCCTGAAGATCAATAGTTCTGGTCACCTGAATCTTGTATTGCATCTGCAATTCACCATCAGCAGCTCTAACTTGGTGCCCAGAAAAGATGAGTTTATCGCCAACTTGAAGATGTTTAGCTCTAACAAATTCAAGCCACCCAACTGTGAAGACGGGAGTTGGGTACTGGCCAGTGGGCCGAGTGTACAAACGCAGTGTCCACATTTGTTCCATTGAGTCTTTAACCTGCAAATCCACGAAATGTGTTCCTTGCGGAATCGGAATATGTTTCAGAATCTGAGTTGGGAGGAAAACTTTTTTAGTAATATTAGATTGGGTTAGACGCTTAGTGATTTCAAAATTCGGCATAGCTATCGATGGTATAATTGTATGGCAAATTGGCAGTGCAGTGTAGGGTAGTTGGCAAGAACTAAAACTTGTTTAAATAAGTAAATAATGTCTACTGAGAGAGTTTTTTTTTTTTTTTTTTTTTTTTTTTTTAAGGGTCTACTGACAGAGTTAAGGAGGTTTTGATGTGTTTTGAGAGAGAGTGAGAAGGAGAGAGATAGTTGAGGATTGAGTAAGTTTTGCTGTGTGTGGAGATATATATATATAGAGAGAGAGAGAGAGAGGTTGAGAAAGAGAAAGAGTTGAGGAGGTTTTGTTGTGTGTTGAGAGAGAGAGAGAGAGAGAGAGAATACCAAACAAGTTTGTTAATGAAAAGGGATAATTGATTGGGCACGTCGCTGAGTCACTTATAATTGCTGGGTCAGATACAAATTGGGCTTTTTATAGGAGGGTATAGACGGGCCTTTAATGGGTAATTTGGGTATATTTGTTTTGTTATTTTATTTGGGTTGATTTTTGGTGACATGTCTGGCCTCGTTAAATAATTGTTGGCTCTCATCATTTAGGCATTCAAATTCTCCGTTGTACTGTTTTTTGTTCTAAACTTAAACATTTAAAAGATGAGAACATTTTTGCTCACCCCCCTTCAAGGGAGGTAACCATTACCTCCTTCCCAAATGGATGATATATGTTCAGGTCTTTGGACATATGTCATCCATTTGGGATAGGGGTAATGCTTACCCCCCTACAAGTGGGGTAAGCAAGAATGAACTCAATTACACGCATTTGCTTTCCAGATTAGAGTTGAAACACAACCAGCAACTTGCTAATTTAATTTAAAGAGACGAAACATCGCCACCAGGTGTCACTTGAATTGCATCCTTGATTATCAGTTTCTTTACATTGCTAGCTAGTAGTCTATGTTTTGCTTGTTATGTTGACACAAATGAGATTTTCCTGATTATGTTTTTTTATAGGGAGGCTTAATTAGGAAAAATTTGTGGGAATACTTACAGACAGTGAAAGTGAAAAAACAAAAAAAAAAAAAAATAATCTCAGTTTTCTATTGTTTACATATGTCAGTAGATCTATTGAAATCAGCATAGACCGAGATTCTTGTCCTCGTCAAGGTCCTCCAAAAACAAAAGAAAAGTTTGACAATATTAATATATTAGGCATACAGTTTATTTCTATAGATCATATTGGAATCAAAATGTAGAAAATCATAACATAAACAAGATCAAACACATGCAACAAGAAATGAAATATATATTGATAGACATAGTGTTGTATATATAGGATGCGTTACTCCTGATTCGTGCCCTGCACATTTTTTTAGGTCATCCATGCATTAATATGCATTTGTCGGCTGAATTGTTCTGCTTTTGCCGTCCAAAACTCATCAGAATTAGAGAAAGTTCTCCACATCCAGAGAAATAGGCTGGCCCTGATAAGTCACATTACTTGTCCTCGTAACCTGAATCCAGTACTGCATCTGCAATTCTCCATCAGCGTCTCTAACTTGGTGCCCGTAAAAGGTGAGTTCATCGTCAACTCTAAGACGTTTAACTCGAACAAATTCAAGCCACCCAACTGTGAAGATAGGATATTTTCGGTTTCCACTAGGCCGAGTGTAGTAACGGAGTGTCCACACTTGTTCCGTCGTATCCATAACCTGCAAATCAACAAAATGTATTCCTCCCGGAATTGGAATATGCGCTAGAATCCAGGTTGGAAGGACAAGTTTTATAGTAATATCATACTCGGTTAGAAGCTTAGAGATTTTAAAAAGCGGTATAGCCATGGTATATATATATATAATTGTCTGACAATGCAGTGAGTGCATGCATGCATGCAGCTTTATGATTAGTATGAATATGATTGTAATGGCAATAGTGAATGATGATGCATATGACTTAATTTATATAGAGAGAGAGTTAGTTACTTGCGTAGAAAAAGCTAAGAAGTAGGAGAAAAAAATGACATGTTAAGAAAAAGAAGTTGTACAGAGACAAAACTTGTTTGAAAAAGTGACTAATGTCTGCTGAGGGTTTTATAATAAGAATTCTTGATGATGATATTGGTGATTGGGATTGCATATATCTTTGTTTTCCAGACAGAATCACTACCACATGTTCCGAAGGAATAATTAAACAGGTTTTGGAATATTAAATCCCATAAAAATTAGTGAAAAAATCTATATATAATGAATATATATATATATATTTGACTTTTATGTGTAACTAGAATATATTTCTATATTACAGTGGATAATAATGAACTTAGAGCATCTCCAATGTAAAATTGTTTGCATACCAAAAATCATTGATAAGTTAACAATATCAAGAAATTTGCTTTCTATGTGATATAAATATAGACTTAATTGATAGACAATCAACTCAAAATTTAGTCTTCAATTTCTGTTTAAAACACATTTATTTTTTAATGACATGTCCAATTTTTTTTCCCTGTTTTATTTTTTATTTTATTTTCTTACAAAAAATAGATGAAAAATTAATGTTAATTTTAATTACTTACTGAATCAACCGAAAAAATAACTATGCAATAGGCGGTATGAAAGTAGACGGTCACTTTGACAATGTCTAATATATTTTTTACCAAATCAACGTAATGTTGAATATACACAACTGCATTGGAGATATATTAATTAATAGACCTTTTATTTATCCCGTGTGACATTTTTTTTTTTTTTTTCACATACCACTTTTGCATTGGAGATATTATTACTTTTTCCCATATATATATATATATTCGGTAGAGTTTCCAAAGTGAGTGAGAGCTTTTTCTAAAACTTCTTTTGGAATATATTCGCTTTTTCCAAAGTGATCACTCACTTGTTAGTTTCGTTATATATTTGTTATTAATTAAAGTACCTTTTTAAGGTCAAATAACTTTATTATTTCTTTACTTAAAAAAAAAAAAAAAAAAACAATAAAAGACTTTGTTGTTTCTTCAGATAATTAATCTTTCAAGAAATGTTGGTTGACCATAAACAAGTAGTTGTAGGCTAGATGTTTACATTAATTCATGATTATTTAATTTAAGCAAAGTTCAATGACTTCAATCAACATGTATATGATATATCCATCCTGATGTGTTTACTAATTAATAATCACTTCTTTGTAATTTTTTTTTTTTTTTATCATATTACAAGTATCGATATTCTACTGTCAATATTGTGTTCTTTTTCTTTGCTTAGTTGTTATCTTTTCGTTTGTTTTGCTTGCGTAGACCATTAATCAATTGATGCAAGCCAGTGGAAGATTAAATAAAATATGAATTTTTAGCTTGCGTAGGTCGTAGTGGAAGCTTCTTCAACTTGCTCTGACATTTTCACTCGATCAAAAGATATATATCAACTTTGCATTTGTTCAAGGTGATCACTTTTTAAAAACCCACTTCAAGCTTTAAATTTGTTTAAGGTGATCACTTTTTAAATATATATCAACTTTGCATATCAAAGTTAGATTTGTAAGATTTGGACTGATGCATGTGGTTTTTCTTTGAATTAACGAAATATCAACTCTATAGAGGGTTGAGATTCTTCCACCTTGGATTTGAAGGTTGTTGTTGTTGTTGTTGTTTTTTTTTTTCAATGCAATGAAAATAGTTGGATTTATGTGGTGATCACAAAATCGAAAAGGAAAGTAAAGGGCCTGTCCGGTATCCATTTTTTGGGTTCTTTTTGTTTTCAAAAACGATTTTGAATTCGCACTCATTAACAGTTTTTCATTTTGTTTTCAAAAATCAAAATGGAAAATAAAACCAGTGTTAAAATTGAAAATCATGGAAAACACGTATTCCATGTTTTTCATTTTGTTTTCAGAAAAAGAAAAAAAAAACAAAAAAAAAAAAAAAACTCCTCTTTTTCATTTTGTTTTCAGAAAAAAAAAAATAAAATGGAAAACAAAATCTTGTTAAAATATGAAAATATGGAAAAAAATATTTAAAACAAAAAATATTTTCCATGTTTTTCATTTTGTTGTTTAAAAGAAAATGAAAAAGAAATTAATGTCCTCCTTGTCATCCTCCTCCTCCTCAATAGCTGATCGACGCTTCTTTAACTTTTTTTTAAAAAAAAATTTCCTTTCTAAAAGATTTTAATTATTTTTCATTTAATTTATATTTAATAAAAAATGCTGACCTAGTTGATAATTATTTGGGATGAATTATTGTCAATTTTTAATATTTTTCAGTTAACCTACCGGACACGTTTTTATTTTCAGGATATTGATTTCCATACGTATATATTACCAGACATGTTTTTGGATTTCAAAATGACAACAAAAAATTGTCAAAAACACTCTTTTCATTTTTATTTTTATTTAGAGTTTTGTTTTGGTCGTTATGTTGTGATACTGATTTGGTGTTGTATTCTGTCTGATCTTTATCTTATCTATAATATTATAGCAGTTTTCAAAAAAAATCAACTTGAGGTATCAGAGATCACTTTTTGATTGATTGTCAATCAAATATAACTCCTATAACATGTAGGAAGCAAATATCTTAATATCGTTTAACATATAATTATTTATTGAAATACAAACCAATTTTGTATTGGAAATACTTTAAAATGACTGGTTTAGATTTATCGAGTTGGATCTAATGGAGTGCCGTCATACTGCGTAGTTGTTTCTGCTTTGGATTGATCCAGCTGGGTTTGAGGACTGGTGCACTGAAGATTTTCTCCAAGGAATGTGCAAGGAAGAGTGCCCTCATCCTACGTGGCTGTCTCTGATTGTGAAGCATCTCTAACTATTGTTTCCTTTTTTCAGAGTGCGTTAATCCTGGAGACCATTCTTTTTACAACTGGGATCCCCACCTGTTTTTGTTTGCTTATTTTCCCGTCGGGTCATATATATGATTCCTTCCCTCTCTAGTGGAGATATCCTTTTTGTCTCTAGAATGTGCTGAGGTGATGAGTGAAACGTCATACTTTCTTCTTATGCAAGTTTCCCTTTTTTCCATTGACGTTCGTGTTTGATACGAATTTTGGTGCTAACATCAAAAACTTTGGAAAAAAATATATATTTTACATGGTAGTTGGCTTTTTATCTAATATTATTTGTTTATTTTGTCAACTAGTCAACTCACAAGTGCTATACATGAAGTAAATGCAAAGCTTCCAAAACTCCAAACAAAATGTGATCAGGTTAGCTAGCTTATTGTTTGGCTCTCTCTGTCTAGTGTAAGACGTACAGTATCATCACATGAAGTTGATGCTTGGAGATTACTTGCTTGCTAGTTGCTGCCATTGAAGTGAAATTCAGAAACAATGAGAGAAAAAAAAAAAAACAAGTTTTTGAAGAAGATGATGACTAGACAAGCAAGTCAAAGCCTTTATTGGGCATGCAAAATTTTAAACATAATAACAAGTTCATTTACTAATTGGGATTTTTATAAGAGGGTATTGGTGGACTTCAACTGCTTATTGGGCCTTGACAAGGCATTTTGGGCCTGTTTTGTTATTTGGGTCAATTCTTCAGATCAGGATCTTCTGCTTTGCTGATCTTTTTTATGATCTGAAGCACTTAAAAATAAGACTCTGCATTAAAAAAATAATGAAAGTGAAATAAATAAAATAAACAAATTATGGCCATTGATTACATATGTCTACTAATCTATATAGATCAGGACAATGATCAACTCAACAGAGGATCCAAATTCCAATTCTTCACGATATGCCCAACTAGGAATGGCAAATTACCCGGCCGGGCCGGGTACCCGGTTTTACCCGGGCCGGAAATCCCGGGTAAAACCCGGACATGCCTTACCCGGCACCGGGTAAGGGTTGTCCGGGTACCCGGGCCGGTTGTGTTCCGGCCCGGGTCCGGGTATACCCGGATACCCGGCCGGGTACCCGGTTTTGAACCGGGTTTTAATTTTTTTTTTTTTTTTTTTTTTTTTAAACACAAACAAATTTAACCCTAATTTTCTCTCCACCACCGATTCTCTACACTCTGCCAAATCTCCACGGCTGCCGAACCTCTTCCACCGCCGCCGAACGTCGACGCTCTTCTATCTTCCATCACTTCTCCTCTCAAAACTTCATCATTATCTTCATCCATCACTTATACATGTCTTCTCACCGAATCAATTTGATTCCCAATTTATTCCTCTTATTTTCCTTTTTTTTTTTCTTGCCCAGACCGCTTTTCTTCTTCAAAATCTCAAATTTTCCCTTTTATTTTTCCAGACAGTTACTCTTCCTCACAGACATTCATCTCTCAAAATCTTTTAAACTTGTCAAGATTAAAAAGATTTCAATAGTAACTTCTCCTTCATCTTATTTTTCTCTTAATTTTACAAAAAATAGATACTTTGATTTCTTCTTACTTTTCTCTTTGTTTCTTCCCTCCCAACAAACGCCACAAGCCCACAACCATCTCTTTCCCAAATCATTTTTTGTCCCGGTTTTCGATATCCATTTTCTCTTTTCCTTTAATTTCAAATCTTAACTTCATTTAGAAAACCAATTAAGTTTTTTGTTTTTTTTTTTTTAAATGAAATAAGAAATGAGTTTGAGTTCTAAGAATGAATTTATAGGGAATGAGTAGTGTTTGTAAACCGTTGATCTGTTTTTTTTTTTTAAAAAAAAAGGAACCGTTGATCTGTTGATTGAAAGCTATAGGAATATAGGTATGTTTGTAAACTATTTGGAGCTCTCTGCAGATGGGTTACTTGAATCTCTTTGGCTCTGCAGATCTGTTGTTTGATGCTCTCTATAAATTCTTTGGCAAATCACTTGTCAATGACGAAAAAAAATTAATTTTGGAGAAACGGTAACAGAATTGAATTCTAATAAAAACATCAGATGTCAATTTTAATAATGTTTACACAAATATTGAATTCTGATGTTTTCCGGGTATCACACAAATATCACACAAATTTAATAATTGAATTCTGATGTGTGAGAATTCTAATAAAAACGAGCCCAAAAAAAAAAAAAAAAAAAAAAAAAAAAAAAAAACCGGGTAAAACCCGGGTAAAATCCGGGTATGGATACCCGGAAACCCGGCCGGGTTTTTCCGGACCGGGTACCCAGATTCGAAAATCCGGGTATTTCCCGGCCGGGTACCCGGACTGTTAAAACCCGGGTACCCGGCCGGGTCCGGGTATACCCGGCCCGGACCCGGGTTTTTGCCATCCCTATGCCCAACCATGTCAAATACAACTTAGTGTACAGCCCAAACCCACTCGAATTCGTTTAGTAAATTATGGGCCTCAATTCATTTATTGGTTCAATCGATGTTCTCCGTCTTCGATAAAAGCCCAATAGAGTGAGTTTAGGCCCATCTGGTATAAAACAACCTGTATTTTTCTGAACAAGACACTCTTCTATACTCTTTATACTTCCCATCTTTTCTCTCTTGCGAACTCAAAACACAGAGTCACAAAAACTCAAAAAGTCATCTACATCGATCACGAAGAGAGATGGCGACTGCAATGGTTGAAGACACCTTCAAAGACGACATGCTCTCCTCCATGACCTCCGAAGACATCTTCCGAGCCTCCCGTCTTCTCGACAACGAGATCGGCGTCCTCAAGATCCCCAGATCTCTCTCTCTCTCTCTCTCTCTCTCTCTCTCTCTCTCTCTCTCCGCTTCATTTATCTTTTTTTTACCACTAGATGTAAACTAAACTGCATGTAAGTACTATAACAAGAATACTTATTTATTTGTCTTTTCTTATAATTCAATCCAATGTAAATGAGATCCTACTTTCAACCCTAGGTAGATTAGTAAAGTGAAACTCAACCGTTTGCAATTCAAGAACAATTGACCATTGACCAACTTGGTGTTTTTTCTTGTTATGAGTTTATGACTTATGGTGTTATATATATACATCGATTCTACTTGCAACAAGTATAACATTAGAACATTAGAACATATTTCTACAGACTACAGCCTTGCTCCTCCCCAAAGAATTGGGTTGATATAATCTAAGACAGGTCTTGTAGTGCGTTTTCATCGGAGTTCTGCATTCTACTTTATGTTAGCTTGGCAAAAATGATCCTGCTCTGGGGTTTTGTCACAGCCATTTTGCATCGTTTGATGGCTTCACTTGATGTATATGCATTATATACGTTTACTACCACTCATGTATATGCCAAAACATTATGTTATAATCTGTTTTTTTTTTTTTTTTTTGAACAGCAGAATTTAACAAGAACAGATATCAAATAAAACTAAAGAGAGTACCAACTATCAGATCTACAACCAGAAAATTCAAGATCCACAAATAAAAGAAAGAACAGAAGAGTAAAGAAATCAACACAAGAGGTTTTATCGTGGTCCGGCCAAGAATGGAGCCTACATCCACGTTGAGCTCCTCAAAGAAGCTCTCTCCAATATATAAACGATTTACAAGCCAGATCACAGCAGCACAAACCCAAATACAACTCAAGAAATCACCAGAAACCTTAGATCTGTCACCACAAAGCAACCAGACCTAAGAACCTCACTCGATCTACAAATACACAGTGTTTTGCTCATACTCTTCACAAAAATACACCAAAACCAGACCTAAGAACCTCACTCAATCTACAAATACACAGTGTTTTGCTCAAACTCTTCACAAAAATACACCAAAACACTCAGGTTTCACTCAGGTTACAAGAAATGCTCAAGATGAACACCTAAAATATGAAGAACACTAAGCAATCAAGAGAGATATCAAAAACGAGAGAGAGTGATCAAAAAACCCTAGAAATTAGTAATCTTATGCCTTTCTCTTTCATTGCCCCTTTTATATCCTTATCACCAAAGCCACGAGCATAATCTCAGCCAATTAACTCATGCCAAATCAGCTCAAGGCACGTGACAAGCTATCTCATAGAAACGACACCGTTTCTTCAAGTGGGCAAAAAATCTGCTTGCTGCTGTAGATCAAAGGACTTCTAGACTTGGGCTGCTAATCGAATACTTGTTTTTACATAATTACATATAACTGAGGTCCAGTTTTCAAATGCTTGGCCATTCTTCCTCAATTATTTCAAAATGTGTTTTATTTGCAATTCAACAATTACATATAACAGGTTCTATTGGATCGCTTGTTCTTCTTTGTTAGTTTGATTTCTTTTTTCTTTTATTTTAATAAAACAATAATGTGATACACCAAGGAAGCCCAATGAGTTATATATATCATTTACTAATCTCATAGTCAGTCATAGTTAGTAAATGTGGGATAGCAACATTCTACCACACTTCTGCAGCCATCGTCCACGTCGGCCTATCATTCCCGGTTTATAAGGAGAAGGTGTCTAGTGAGTTATATACCATTGATTAATCTCATACAAAATCGATGTGTGATCGGAACAAATTGAGACTAAAAATTTTATAAAAAAAATTTCTCAAAAAAATAAAAAATAAAATTTTCTTTGAAGTGGTTGCTAACTCTTAGACTAGTTTAAATGTTGCCTTAAAAAAAATGGTGATTGGGCTTGTTTTGTCTTAAACATCGTGGTATTTACTGTTTAGATCCCCCAAAAAAATAGATGGGCTAGAACCGAACCGTACGTACCTGGAAGATGTGGTCCGGGCATATCTTGGAACCCAACTATTTAAAGGTCTGTTTAAGGATCCGAGACGACACGAATCTGCCACCGTCATCGTCGAGGGTGTAGTCCATGACAGAACCGGGAGGCGGCAAGGTGGTTGACTGATCGAATTTGGGGAGGATTTCGAAAATCGTTGTTGGTGGCGACTGTGTGCATGGATTCTGGATTCAAGACAGAATCCATGCACAGTGCACACCATCGCCTCCGTCAACATTCTTTGACCTCCTCCCAAAATTTGGCCAACCACCACCGGCGTGGAGGGTGCAGCAGATTCGTCGTGGAGGGTGTAGTCCAGCACCAACGATCTTTGAACCAGAACCCAAGCACACTCTATATATATATATATATAGCTCCTCCCAAAATTTGGCCGACTCCAACGTGAACTACACTCGAGTACAGCTAGTGAGTGTTCACATACCATTCATTCTAGTCAAACAGGTAACATCTTTTTTGCAGGGACACAAGACTCAATTTTATTTTATTTAACAAACAGCGAATTTTTATTCATGAGCCCAGTAAGGCAACAACAACATAAACACAGAGGTAAAAGGCAACAGATGAAGCTGAAGCCCATAGAAACAAAGCAGACACACCAAACGAAACAAACACCTGACCAAACACACAAGACATTTAATTAAGAAAAACAAACCGATCAGGCAAGGTACTCCACATCTGAAGTAAGAGGCTCGCCGTGGAAAGTCATTGATGGCCTTTTCACCTCAATAGTGTACTCCATCTTCAGTTGTCCATCACCAGCTCTAACCTGATCTCCATAAAATGTTAACTCATCGCCAACTTGAAGACGTTTGGCTTTAACAAATCGACGCCACCCAGCTGTGAAGACGGGACCTCTTTTCTTTCCATTGGGCCGAGTGTAATAACGGAGCTTCCACTTTTGACTCCTCGAATCCACGACCTTCAAATCCAAGAAATGACTACCATTCATCATCGGGATCATATGCTCCACGATCCGATATGGAAGCCCAATTTTTTTTCTAATATCATAATCTGTGAGAAATTTAGAGATTTTGAAGTACCGCATAGCCATGGTAAAATCTTTTGGAAATGCTATGCAGTGCAGCTTTAAAATGAGTTGAAGAGCATTATAAAGAGCTAGCTACTAGATACTTGGAAAAATTGGAACTTTCCACTAACTTCGAAAACTTTGATAACGACCTCTAATCTCTAAATTTCCATAAACTTTAAAAACTTTGATAACGACCTCTAAAACTTTGAAAACTTTGATAACGATTACTCATTGAAGGTATATGATTTTAAAAGATGTTTGATTTACTTGTCTTCATTATATATGTAATATGAAGGTATATGATTTTGAACAATTACGCATCAATATTTGTTATACTTGATTTGTATACCGCTGCCTTTAGTCGCAAGTTATCTTCTGCAATATTTTGTTCTACCATGATGAAAATTCATTATAAAACTTAAAAAAATTTAATCATGGGTTCTAATTATTACACATATTTTCATATTTTAATCATTTTGAGACTTCAACCAAATTAAATTATGGGCTTAAACAAATTGAAAATAATAGTTAAAATAATATTCAGCAAAAATAAAAAATAAAAAAATGGTGTGACTCACTTTCGTAGTTTTATATTTTCATAGATAGTTAAACATTAAACTATGATTTTTTATTTATTTTTATATAAATTGGATCTCAATTCGGTTTTCCGGTTTGGGATAGCGAACCGGGAAAAAAAAATGATCTAATCGGTTTTCAAAAAATAAACCAAATTAAACCGGTCAACATAAGAAAATCGGAAAAAAAAAAAACCGATTGAATTGATTCGGTTCAGTTTTATCTGTTTTTTAGTTTTTTGCCCTCAACTCGTCCTCTAAAACTCAACGCGACCTCTAGACTACTTTTCAATGTAGTCTATGCTGACTCAACTCACAACTGACAATTCAAAAGGTATTTAGATAATATTAAATAAAATAATCACCAAATCCTCTCATCACCCACAGATTACTTGGTACGATATAATAAACAAAAAAGCTGACTTGAATTGTTATCAAGCACCTGTACAAAACAGTATGAACAAAGAATTTTTAATTTTGACCTAACTGATGTATGGGAAAAACCCTAATTATATAATTTTATTTTACCTTTTCTCACTTTTTAGAGCCTCAACTCTTCTCATGTTAATCCACTCCCAGTTCCACGGACTTCTACTCAAATTCAATATCTAACTTTTATTTTTCTTTCCTTTTTCTCTTTTGGTTTAATCGAGACTTCAATGTATTTACAACTCTTAGATTAAGAGTACATGATGGTTGAGATTTGAAGTCGAAAAATTAAATCACATATGTAAATTGATTTAGTATAACCTACTAGTATTATGTTAACCGCTCCAATAGTGATGATTAAGGGGCTGTTTGTTTTTTTTCCAATAAGACTTATTACCTCTTATATCTTAAATTAAGATAAATCAGTTTGTTTGTTTTTTCAACTTATATCTTATTTTAAGATATATATATATATATATGTCTTTTAAAAAAAGTAAAATTTTTTGACTTTTATCTTATTCAAAAAGTGATACAGTAGAGTTTTTAAATAAATTTCCAAAAATATCTTATAACAATTCATACATTTATGATTTTATCCGCACATAATAAAATACTAAAAATCAATTTTCCGAAAATTCTCAATTTTGAAGAAACCCTAACACATCCTAATCAATTTTATATTTGTAATAAGTCATCTAAAATGAAAAAAACAAACATATCATAATATCTTAATTTATAAGACTTATCCATATATCTAATAAATTAAGGTCTTATAAGATTTTAGACAAAAAAACAAACAACCCCTAAATTCAATATTTTACTAATATAATTAGCAAGTCTTCCTAATGGGTTTTTTTACGTTTTAGATTCTTTAATTTATTCTAAAGTAAAAAAGAAAAGAAAAAAGAATTGAAATAAAGAATCTAAAAGATAATTAAATATTTTATCTCCGACATGACAGTGTCTAGTTTTTTCCTACTATATATGCTGTTTACGCATGATGTTGTATTATCATATTGAATCTTGACTTATAAATTTGGAAAAGTTGGAATCTTCCATTACGTGATCAAATTCTCATTAGTTTCACATGTATATTTTTGACTTTTATCATTCATGATTCATCAAATATAGAATTCACCAAGCAAGAAAATAATAGATGTGAAGGTGATGGCCGGTGGCAGTGGACTGGTGGTTATACAAAAATGATTATTGATTCTTGACATTCACAATGACTACTTTCTCCAAATGGCAACAAAAAATCTAAAAAAACATATATACTATGAAACCCAATGGTATTAATGACCATATAGCTAGGCAAAGCTTCATTAACTTTTGGGAAAAAAAAAATCAATTTTTAAAGTTCAAAGGTAAGACAAAAGATGCATGCATGTAGGTTAGTTTTGTACTTTAGTAAATGGTGAAACTATGCACATAATTATATAGGCTATTGAAGATATTGATGCTGAAGACATGCATCAACCAAATCAAACTGAAGCATGTATTATATGATCTTAACATGTCTCGTCAATAGTTGCGAAGCCAGCTTTATCGAATTTGAATAGTCCAGGGTCAATTTGAAAATTTTATAAACTTATAACAAAAAATATAAATAATAAACAAAAATTTGAGGTAAAATGAACTTTTAAGAAAAATCGTGGACTTAGGGCCATGACCCTCCCCCCCGGCTTCGCAGTCTTATTGCTAATATTAGTGCCGATCCTGACTATTCCGTGGTCCCTGGGAGAAATCTAAAAAATGGGCGCCATACTAATAAAATCATCCCCACTTCATCCCAAAATTAAAATAAAATCCATGATTTTTATGTCTCCAATTGCCCTTTTTTTTTTTTTTTTTGGTCTTTGGTGGGTGGAAAAGAAATGAAGAAAATATAAGGTAATATGTGATAGGAAAGTATAAAACTTCAAAAAAATTAGGTTTTATACTAGAATAAAACGAATTGGGCTAGGTTCTAATTTTTGTATTGTATTATTTGAGCTTTATTTATTTACTTTTGTTTACAATTTAACTAATAATAAAAATTCATATCATATATTTGAGACCCTAAGTAGGATGGGCCCGGGGCGGATGCCCACCCCTGACCCACAACAGGCCGCCCCTATTTGCTATAATTGTAGTACTTAAAAAAAAAAACCAATAACCAAGGTGGTATACTGCCTTTTCTCACATAAGCATGTATACTGCCAAAGTGCCAAGGTGGTATTCTGCCTTTTCACATAAGACATCGGTGGTATACTGCCAAGGTGGTATACTGCCTTTTCTCACAAAAGCTTGTATACTGCCAAAGTGCCAAGGTGGTTTACTGCCTTTTTTCACATAAGACATCGGTGGTATACTGCCTAGGTGGTATACTGCCTTTTCTCAATAAGCATGTATATATTGCCTAAGTGCCAAAGGTGGTTTACTGCCTTTTCACATAAGACATCAGTGGTATACTGCCAAGGTA
Source organism: Acer campestre (assembly GCA_954870605.1). NCBI lineage: Eukaryota > Viridiplantae > Streptophyta > Magnoliopsida > Sapindales > Sapindaceae > Acer > Acer campestre. The sequence continues at coordinate 948,722 of OX940801.1, forward strand.
CATGGTATACTGCCTTTTCTCACATAAGCATGTATACTGCCAAAGTGCCAAGGTGGTATGCTGCCTTTTTTTCACATAAGACATCGGTGGTATATTGCCAAGGTGGTATACTGCCTTTTCTCACATAAGCATTTATACTGCCAAAGTGCCGAAGTGGTATCCTGCCTTTTCAATGAGCATAGGCAAAGCCTCGTTAACTTTTGGAAAATAAAAATAAAAAGAATAACCAAGGTGGTATACTGCCTTTTATCACATAAGACATTTGTGTAGATAAAAAAAAAAAAAAAAATTGCATGTAAAACATTTTGTTTGAAAATTACAAGTTAGCTCTGTTTGATTTTTCTGCTTAACACTGAATGGTACTTAATGTGTTCCATTTAGTTATTTTGTTTGATTTTTTAAGTGTTAAAATCACTTAATGAACCTCTAAAACCAATTATTTTGAAAAGTGAAAAATTTTCACTTTTCACTTAACACAAATCCAGTAGAATTTAATGTAAAGTTTTACGTCCTCACTAATTTAATCTATTTCCAAAACTAACCATTTGTTCTATAATGTTTTTTTTTTTTTTTTTTTTTTTTTTTTTTTTTTTTTTTTTTTTTTTATGAAATCTTTTTTGACAATTCTATATATACATATATAAAAGAATTGTGCAGCAACCGGTTTCTTTCCATTTTCATGGTGGGGTATCAATATCATAGCAAAGGCAAGTAAGAAAGTGGTCATCTAATCGAGTTTTGCTAGATATAATCTGATCTGACTGAATGACCTAAATAGACAATTTGACTAAGTCGTGATAAAATCAATCAAAATTTCTAAATTCGATGAATGAATAAGCATGATACAAATCAACAAAAAGATTCATTGATTTTTCCTCCTTTTACCCTTGAGTACATTACCATCTGGTGTCGGACCATAGAGACACACTTGCAGATCCCCTTCCAGTAGCCGTTGATCAAAGTAAGTTTTATACAACTCTCAGAATTCAAGTTTTTACGTGAAATAACTAAATAAATTATTAAAATATTATTAATAACTAAATAAATTTATTTTAGAATTAATTTATATGTTAAAGTTGTCCATAATATATTAAAATGTAAATATATAACAAATAATAGTTAAAAGAACATAAATGCAAAAGTATTTATTATTAAATATTTATAACTTAAAAAAACAAACAACTTATCACTAATATTTGGTTTTTAGTAAAAAAAACAAACATGTTTTTCAGTTTTCAGTTTTCAGTCACTATTCAGTCTTCAGTAACATTCAACACTATTCAATCTTCAGATAAAAAATCAAACGGAGTGTTAGTGCTCGTCTTAAAATAAATATCGGCAGACTCGGCACAGAGCTCGTGATTCATGGATACACTTTCTTAACTGTGAAATCACGTTAATTAATTGTGCTTTCTCTCCCTCGTTACATGATCAACAAACAAATTATAAGTCAAATATTCTCAAATGGTCTTATTGATTTTATGAACAGAAAGACAACATAATATTCATGTTATTTTATGAAGGTCTTTTTATGTCATTTTAATTATTTTTAAAGTATAACTGTTAAGATCTAGTGTTCGAAGAAAAAGACTAAAGGAAACTTTATGTAGTGTTTGTTTCTCGGGAAAATGAAGTAGAAAATTAAATGAAGCTTAGAGAGAATTGAAGGTCATTTCTCAGCTCTTTTCAGAATACAAAGAATGGTCTTGTGCTCATTCATTTATAGTCACACAATCAGTGTGATTGAATGGCACTTCTAGAAGACCTGAGAATTACAAGACTGCCACCTGGCTATTCTGTTATGTCACGTGACCATTCTGTTGTTGCACATGTTGGCTGCAGCTGGTTTCATGTGTGTGAAACTAGTCATGCTGATTTTTCTTAACACTGAGCTGACACCAAGCTAGTCTAAAACTTGCTTATCTTCAACAATAGCCGTATAAGTGTATGTTTACTCATCACAAATTATAAATGAGATAAATATTTAAAATACTTAAAATTGCAAATTGAACAAGATCAAGCTTCAAACACAACAATACCATACAAAGTTTACTAATAATTAAGAATCCAATATACAATATTAAGACAAGATGGGATTGGCCCAGTGATGAAGCCCCTCATACCCACACCACGAAGTTGTGGGTTCGAGTCTATAGATTTTATTCCCAATGTTTTAGCAATATATTATTAATTTATTATTTTTTTTAATTATCTTCTAATTTTAGTGTTCATAGTTTCTAAGATTTTGTAAATACATTAATTTGGTGGAATTGGTTAAATAGGTCGGCAACTGAAGTCTATAATAATGTAGCATGAAATTCGAATTAATGTTATTCCGAGATTTTTCTCTCATGAACACACACTTTTACGGTTTTACCACACGGGTTCCGATTTCAGAACATCAAATATGAAGGCAGATCACTTATAATTGCAGACTGTCACCATTTACGCAGCTTGAGGCCCAATTCCATTCGAGTTCGGTTTGTAAGGGATGGGCCTCAACTCGCTTAAAAGCACAATTAAGTAAGTTGAGGCCCATCTCTAACTCGTACATTTCTTCGTAAACGAGAGTACGAGACACTCTTCTATTCCCTTTCTCTTCTCATCTTTTTCTCTGTTGCGAACTCAAAACACAGTCTCACGAAAAGTCATCTACATCGATCACGAAGAAGAGATGGCGACTGCCATGGTTGAAGACACCTTCGAAGATGACCAGCTCTCCTCCATGACCACCGACGACATCGTCCGAGCCTCCCGTCTTCTCGATAACGAGATTCGCGTCCTCAAGGTCCCCACATCTCTCTCTCTCTCTCTCTCTCTCTCTCTCTCTCTATATATATATATCTATCTATCTATCTATCTATCTATCCTCACTTCAGTTTTATTTTTTTATTCTGAAGTTTGAATTTTTACATATTAGGTTGTCTATTTATTGCTTGCTTTGTAATTTGAATGTGTTATCAGTATATCTGTATATGTGTTGCTTTGCTTTCAAGTTGTGCTTTTTTTTAGTGTAGGGTTTTCTGCTTAAATTGTTGGCCTCTATGTGTATGTTGTTATGATTTCAGCCTATGTTTAACTGGCTGAATATAAAATATATGCAAGGAAATAAATATCAATGTCGATAGACATAGCAAGGTCCAATTTTGTGAAAAATATCGAGTAAATATTGGCTGAATTCTGATATTTCAATGATATAGCTTATTGCCATGTGTATGTTTTTTTTTTACCTTATAGGGTTCTGCAAATATGAAATATCTAACTTTGTGATTGTGTTTTTTGGGGTTTAGGAAGAGTTGCAGAGAACTAATCTTGAGCTGGATTCATACAAAGAAAAAAAAGGAGAATCAAGAGAAAATTAAACTCAATAAGCAGCTTCCTTACTTGGTTGGAAACATTGTTGAGGTAATTTTCTGATCCCTTTCTTTTTTAATATTTCTGTTCTATTTTAAAATTCCAAGACTTGTTTGGTTTATGGTTCTGCTATGCTGTGGGTTGTTAAATGCTATTTTACTTGGACAACCAAATAGTTGAGACTAGGGCTTCCATTTGGGGCAATCAATCTATTTCTTGCATTTTTAATTATTACTGCTATAAACCTATTTTTGAAGCCTATATGGAAAGGTAAAAGGTTTTATTTTTAAACTTATGTTGCAAAATATGTCTAGCAGCTGGTTGAGGTAGGTTTTTAGTGGGGTTTCAATTTTGTTATTTTGGTTTAACAAAAAGTTTTTGTTGCCAGAAATGATAGTTGAATTATGATTGAATTGGGACTAGTTTTAATATCTCTATGTTTCCAGATTTTGGAGATGAATCCAGAAGATGATGCTGAGGAAGATGGAGCCAACATTGATCTTGACTCACAGAGGAAGGGTAAATGTGTAGTGTTGAAAACATCTACTCGTCAGGTGAGGCAGCATGTTCATACATACGTGATAGCTTTTTGCCAGAGCAAGTCTATAGGAATACTTGATGTGTGATTATTATTATTATTATTATTATAGAATACATTAATTTTGCTGACTCGATTTTTTCATGGAAAGAATGTTAATGTTTCTATGATACGTAATAGCAAGTGGCTAGATGAATTGTTTGGATGAAATTTTTATTTGTATTATTGATGAACAACATTGGAAAATCGTATAATTTTGAAAGTATATGACCAATCCTTGGAGTATAAATCATGAAAAATACATAGAATTGTAATATAATATTTGATCCATCAAAATTTTCATAATTTTTTTTGTCTTTTTTTTGTTTGCAGACTATCTTTCTTTCGGTAGTTGGTCTTGTTGACCCTGATAAATTGAAACCTGGGGATTTGGTTGGAGTCAATAAGGATAGCTACTTGATCCTCGACACCCTACCTTCTGAATATGATTCGCAAGTGAAGGCAATGGAAGTTGATGAAAAACCAACTGAAGATTATAATGACATTGGAGGGTTGGAGAAACAGGTAAGTTCTTAATTCATGTTTTTTTCAAGGAAACCTGGTGGTACTTGTTACATGCCAAATATCTTATGTCTTCTATTTTAATTGGTTATTATGGGACAGATCCAAGAATTAGTTGAGGCCATTGTTCTGCCAATGACGCACAAAGAACGGTTCCAGAAATTAGGGGTCCGTCCACCCAAGGGGGTGCTCTTGTATGGACCTCCTGGTACAGGAAAAACTTTGATGGCTCGTGCTTGTGCAGCCCAAACAAATGCCACTTTTCTGAAGCTGGCAGGCCCACAGCTTGTCCAGGTATGTTCTTTTTCATTTTTTTGGACTTCCCTTCACTAATATCATTTGATTATCTTTACATTAACACAGTGCGTCCATAACTTTTCTGGAAGCTTTTCTGTGCTAGCTTTGATTGACATTCTGGGGTCATAAAGCACTTGATGCATTAATCCTGATCGCTGATCTTCTCATCAGCTTATGATTTTATTAGTTACTAGAAATAATATGATATTTGCAATTTTCTTCTACTTAACTAGCTTTATAACTACTAACTTGGTATACATGTAGATGTTCATTGGTGATGGAGCCAAACTTGTCCGCGATGCTTTTCAACTTGCCAAAGAAAAATCTCCCTGTATTAATTTTATTGATGAAATTGATGCAATTGGCACGAAGCGTTTTGATAGGTAAACCTCAATTTCAGATTATTGTATCATCTGCGTCAAATTCTTGTTGCATTGCTGGTTTGAGCTTGGTGTTTTGAGGTTTAAACATAAATTGCCTTGCTCATTTGAGATTACTATTGTTGACTGCAGTGAAGTGAGTGGAGATAGGGAGGTGCAGCGAACTATGTTGGAGCTGCTCAATCAGCTTGATGGATTTAGTAGTGATGATTGAATTAAGGTTTGTTAGTGCACATTCTACTGCTAGATCTTTTAATATACTTCTTTTGGTCATTATGATGCAACTAAAACCTGTTCAAAGTTTTTGAATTTGTTTTTAGCAGTTACAACCTAAGAAGAAATACTGACTCGTTCAGGGACTTGAAAACCTCACTATGTTGTGTGCGCCTGATTGGAATGAGGATTTTTCTTTCTTAATATTCTGTATCTTACAGTTTAGACTGATTCAACTTCTGTTTAAACAATGTCAGCCACAGTGTCGCACTTGGAATATTAGGTCGCATTCTTATTTAGGATGCTTGAAAGCCTGGTAGTATTAACTTAATGTAATTATGTAAATGGCAGGTGATAGCTGCAACAAATCGTGCAGATATCCTGAACCCTGCTCTTATGCATTCGGGTTGATTGGATCGTAAAATTGAGTTTCCACATCCAACCGAAGAAGCCAGAGCCCGAATCTTGCAGGTTTGTCTTGCAGACGTTCTTTCTCATGACTCTGTGCAGTGTATGTTATCTCAGTGCAGAAATCTTATAGAACTCTTTACATTATTGATTTTGTAGATTCACTCAAGGAAGATGACTGTGCACCCGGATGTTAATTTTGAAGAACTCGCTCAGTCCACTGATGACTTCAATGGGGCACAGCTAAAAGCAGTTTGTGTAGAGGCAGGCATGCTAGCTCTTCGTCGTGATGCTACTGAGGTACTCTTATCTCTCCCAGGCTGTGTGTCTGTACATGTCAATAGAATTTCATTTTTCCACTTTTCTTTTTTAGCAGCAAAAAACTTTTCCATTTTGGACTCTTTATCTCTCTTGTTGTGTTTCTCTACATGCTCTTTTGAACTTTTTGGCTGATTGTTGGAACAAATGTAATTCGGGTGTATGTTAATATGGTTTTGGTGTAGGTGAACCACGAGGATTTCAATGAAGGTATCATTCAAGTCCAAGCTAAGAAGAAAGCAAGCTTGAACTATTATGCATAGACAAAAAAGCACAAAGATCCAGCGAGAGAAGATGTTATTCGAGCAATCAAAGAAGAAAGCAAAGTTGGAGTCTGGATTCTTGTAGTGCATTTTCATCGTAGGTTTGCATTCTACTTTATGTTAGCTTGGCAAAGATGATCCTGTTCTGGGGCATTGTCACAGCCATTTTGCATCGTTTGATAGCTTCACTTGATGTATATGCGTTTACTACCACTCATGTATATGCCAAAACATTGTGTTATAATCGAATACCTGTTTATACATAATTACAATAAAATCGACTTGTAGAGAGAGGATGCTCAATGAGTTATATGATAGACTGATCCCTTAGTTATGGTTAGTTAATGTGGGATAGTAACATTCTACCACACTTTTGTAGCCGTCGTCACGTTGGCCCATCATTCCTGGTTTATAAGGAGAAGGTGCCTACTGAGTTACAAACCATTGATTAATCTCATACTTAATCAATGTGTGATCGGAATAAATTGAGACTACAAAATTTAATAAAAAAAATCTCTCAAAAAAAATAAAAAATAAAATTGTCTATGAACTGGGTGCTAACACTTTGACTAGCTTAAATGTTGCCTTAAAAAATGGTGATTGGGCTTGTTTTGTCTTAAACATCGTGGTATATACTGTTTAGGTCAACCGTACCTGGAAGATGTGGTCCGGACTTATCTTGGAACCCTACTATTTAACGGTTACTTTAAGGATCTGAGACGACACGAATCTACTGCTGTCATCGCTGAGAGTGTAGTCCATGACAGAACCGGGAGGCGGCGAGGTGGTTGACCGATCGAATTTGGGGAGGATTTCGAAAATCATTGTTGGTGGCGATTGTGTGCATGGGTTATGGATTCAAGACAGAATCCATTATCCATGCACAGTGCACACCATCGCCTCCATCAGCATTCTTCGACCTCCTCCCAAAATTTGGCCAACCACCACCGGCGTTGAGGGTGTAGCAGATTCGTCGTGGATGGTGCAGTCCACCACCAACGATCTTTGAACCAGAACCCAAGCACACACACACTATATATATAGCTCCTCCCAAAATTTGACAGACTCCAATGTGAACTACACTCGAGTACAGCTAGTGAGTGTTCACATACCATTCATTCTAGTCTAACAGGTAACATCTTTTTTGTAAGGACACAAGACTCAATTTTTTTTTTTTTAACAAACAGCGATATTCATGAGCCAAGCAAGGCAACAACAACACAAACACAGAGGTAAAAGGCAACAGATCAAGCTGAAGCCCATGGAAACAAAGCAGACACACCAAACGAAACGAACACCTGACCAAACACACAAGACATTTAATTAAGAAAAACAAACTGATCAGACAAGGTATTCCACATCTAAAGTAAGAGGCTCGCCGTGGAAAGTCATTGATGGCCTTTTCACCTCAATAGTGTACTCCATCTTCAATTGTCTATCACCAGCTCTAACTTGATGCCCATAAAAGGTGAACTCATCGTCAACTTGAAGACGTTTGGCTTTAACAAATCGACGCCACCCAGCTGTGAAGACTGGAGCTCTTTTCTTTCCATTGGGCCGAGTGTAGTAACAGAGCTTACACTTATGGCTCCTCGAATCCACGACCTTCAAATTCATGGAATGCTGTCCATTCATCATCGGGATCATATGCTCCACCATCCGATTTGGAAGCCCAATCATTTTTCTAATATCATAATCTGTGAGAAATTTAGAAATTTTGAAGTGCCGCATAGCCATGGTAAAATCTTTTTGGAAATACTATGCAGTGCAGCATTAAAATGAGTTGAATATAATTAGAAAGGACATAATGGATATAATTCGTTGCATTATATAATCTGCTACTAGGAGATACTTGGAAATTGATCATAAGTAGAAAAAGGCGTTATCAAGCTTCAAGCTTTTCTTTTCAATGTGAAAGTGACCCAAGTTTTTTTTAATCATGGTTGCTTTTAGAATGACAACACTTTTTCAAAAAAAAAAAAAAAAACAAGGATTCATTGAAGACAAGTTAGTTTTTTCAATGAATCTTTGTTCTTCTGTGCCTCGGCAAAATTTTCTCGTACGATCTTCAGTCTGCAAAGCCTGCATCATTTAGCTATTTTATTAACGGAATTTAAGTACCCATTATATCTAACATCAGTTCAAATTGATAATAGAAAGAATCCTTAGTGGTTGCCTTGGTGGTCCAAGGCTTGGGATTAAAAACCCAAGTCCTTGGTTCTACTCTTGGCAAACATTGTGGCCAGCCCTTAGGGCGTTTAGCTCTCCTGGTGAAAGGACGGACATGGGGCTAACGTCAATGGTTTGAATCCTACCTAGGCGAGGGCGAGTTCTGATTTACCTGCTTGCATCTTTGTGGGGACAGGGGTGTGAGCTGGGGTTTCTTATCTATCATACTCCTCGTGGTTTGAATCCTACCTAGGCGAGGGCGAGTTCTGATTTACTTGCTTGCATCTTTGTGGGGACAGGGGTGTGAGCTGGGGTTTCTTATCTATCATACTCCTCGAAGCCAACATATAGGCTACGGCGAGTCATGCAGTTGGAGGAGGGCATGCGGATAGCTGTCTGGACGAAGTCCGGGATCCTCAATACCCGAAAAAAAAAAAAAAAAAAAAAAAAAAGATAATTGAAAGAATATATATATATATATATGTGGGGCAGAATCTATAGCCCTGGGATTTGACATAGTTCCATGGCCATTAGATTCAGACAATTTGAATGGTTAGGATTTAAGAATTACATAATGATTTATTACAGTTTTTTCTCTCTAATTAATTGCTTACATTTTCTCTTTCATCTCTCGTGTTTTTAATTTAATATATCAATATATTTTCTCTCTCTAATTAAGCTACCATTAATCTATCTATTCCCATTGAATCATCTTTTGCAATTCAAACCGAATAACATAAAAGATAAAGAAAAGGGTGCCGATATTGACACCCATAAAACTTATTAGTAAACTCATATTTTATTAAAAAATTTAATTATAAAAATATCCCAATAGAAATTTACCAATTAAGACAAATTGCTTTAATTAAAAATAAACAATATACTATATACACTCGATAATTATATTTATATCTTCAACTATATTTTTTTATTAAAAAAAACTTACCTTTCAAAAAAAAAAAAAAAATGCCAATTTGCATCGTTTGATGGCTTCACTTGAAGCATATGTTATACGTTTACTGCCACTGGATGTAAGTACTCATGCAATTATCATTATCGTCTTAAAACAGCAACGTCATATTATCAGTCTTCAAAACCAGTCACAATCGCCACCAACAACGATTTTCGAATGTAAGTGCATGAGCACTTACAACCAGCGGCAGTAAACGTATAACATATACTTCAAGTGAAGCCATCAAACGATGCAAATTGGCTGTGACAAAGTTGTCTATACAAATCTGCAGAGAAGCCAGAAAGTCAATAAAGCAGAGTTGGGTTGAAAACACCAACTACTGCTGTTTTAAGACAATAATGATAATTGCCTTTGATGCGCCTTAAGTAGTAGCTGTTTTAAGACGATAATGATAAGTACTCATAACTCATGCACCTACACACACTTCGGCATGTGAGAGACATGCGCACTTACACACTTACGCTTACTACTTTTTTTTTTTCCTTAGCTACTTTTTTTTTTTTTTTAATGGAAAAAAAAAGAAAAAGAAAAAAAAGGCAGTAGTTAAGGCGCTTTGTTTTAAGTTTTAACTACTACTTAATGATTGATTTAGTATTTTTTTTTTTTTTTTATTCTTCTATTTTCCTTTTTTTTTTTTTTTTTTTAATTCATTTTTCTCTTTTTGTTTAATCGAGACTTGAATGTATTTACAACTTTTAGATTAAACATACAGGATGGTTGAGATATTGAAGTCGAAAAATTAAGGGATCGTTTGTTTTTTCTACTTAAAATTTAATAGATCTCAATCATAATTATTAAGTTGTTTTATTTGTTTTTTTTAAGTGGTCAAACAACTTTAAAATACCAAAAAACAACTTAAAATTAAAAGTAAAAAATCCTGACTTTTCACTTAATTGTAAATCACTGAATTGCATTAAATGCAATCCAAAATCTTTTCTTCCGATACTATCCTCCATATATAACATATCTCAAATTTCATCATAATTAGATATTGTATAACAATCTTTATTTTAATATATTGCTTATTTTAAATAGCTTTAAAAATAATTTATTATGATATTAGGGTGATGTACAGTAGAACCCATCTAAATTAATATTCTTGGGACCTACCCTTGAGTATTAATTTAGAAGGGTTATTAATTTGAAGGATTTTACATCGTAAAGTGTTATTTTGTCTTAGAAAATGTGTGAAAGTCGTTTTCTTGTTTAAGGAAGGTTCTTTTTCAGGATCTCTAGCTTGTTTAGTCAGTTTTCTTCTTTAGAAAAATTTCTTTCTTTTCTTTTTTTCTTCAGGATTCCTTGTTTAGGAAAGATTTATTAAGAAAATTTTCAATTCATTTTGGGAATGTGATTACGTAGAGACTAAGCATACTCACCCTATAAATAGTAAGGCTTATTCTTTGGTTGTATATCACAAGAGAGATATCAAGATATACCTAAAAATTTTATTTCTAACAGCTCTTAAAAATTCTCTATTTTCTATTTTCTATCTTCTTTGCTATAACAAGAGGACAATTCAAAAGATGAAGGATGAAGTCAAAAATATCAAATATGGTAGCCTTGTACAAACTAGCATCTTGAAGTACTTTTCTAGTTCTTGATTATTATGTAATATATTTTATACTCTTATGGAATTATTAATTTATACGACAGTCGGGACCGAAATTTTATACTGGGTTTTAAAAATAAATTATTAATTATTATGATAGAGGGGTTTATTAATTTTTTACACTGGCCCGAGTCGGGACCGGGATTTTTTATTAATTTAGAGAGGATATTAATTTATAGGAGATTAATTTACAGGGGTTCTACTGTATTTATAAATTATTATTTTTAGAGTGTTTTGTGTGAGTTTTCCTGCTGCCCCTTTTATTTTTTGAAAAAAAAAAAAAAAAAAAAAAACCTTTTCTTTTCTTAGTAAAAATAAAGTTTGTTTGTAATCGAAGAAGAAGATCATGATCATATGTGTTCATATATAATTATTATTTTTGGATTGTTTTTATTTTATGTTATATGTATAATTGTTTAGCATGGGTATAGATGTAAAATTTCTTCTTTTCAGACAATTTTATTTGTAAAAAACAAACATGTTGACAGTACATTCAGATATGAGAAAAAATAAACAAACATGTCATTCAGATTCAGGTTTCAATCACTATTCAGTCTTCAGTAAAATTCGGGACTATTCAGTCTTTAGACAAAAAAAACAAACGACCCCTAAGTCACAAATTTAAATTGATTTAATCCAACCGACGAGTATTATGATAAACGCTACAATAGTGATGATTAAATTCAATATTTTACTAATATAATTAGAAAGTCTTCCTAATGTCCCTTTTTTTTTTCTTTTTTTCTTTTTTGACCTTTTAGATTCTTTAATTTATTCTAAAGTAAAAAAAAAATAAAAAATGAAATATTGGATCTAAAATATAATGACAGTGACTCATTCTACTATGCTGATTATCCATGATGCACCGACTAAAAATTGCATTAACTTTTTGTGATTAACTTTTTTTTTTTTTGAAGGAATGTGATTAACATTTCATCATCATCATCTTCAATTTCATAATTTATCAAATGATAAATTATATTTTAAAAACAACTTGTTGTATAACTAGATTGCGGGTCACCCTTTTGTTGTGGGGGTCCAGCCAACAAAAAATTTGAAAATTTTATTAAAATTTTACCCTACTTCTTTTATTGTTTTCATTTTTCTATTAATATCTTATCAAATTTTCAAATTAACCCCCACAAACTTTCCAAATTTAATTAAACTGGCTTCGCTTGTGGGCCATTTTTGTAGATCCATGCCCATTTTTGTGAGTTCATGGAAATAGACGGTTTAAAATTTTAATTGATTGAACTGGTCATGTCTTATATGATGATTGTGATCCAATGTTTACTTCATATATTGATCTAAATACAGAATTCAAGTGATACTCTTGCCGTGCAAAAGAAAAGAAGGTGCTCTTCATGTGTATTTATTTCGTAATTCATATATGGATTTAAAAAAAAAATTAAAGTTAATTTATACTGTGATGTACCCTTTAAAATGTCGGAAATACTTCAAATATTCATATTCAAATTAGATTATGCTAATCATGTAAATTACTTATTTTTGTGGGTTTGTATGAGAGAAGTTGGTTGTGGTTTGAATGCTATATAATTTCCACATATTGGAGTCTAATTTATATATATATATATATATACCACTTGTGTAATGGCGAGTGGCGACGACTCGAGTTTAGAAAATTATTGGATTGAATGAGCATTCTTTCCACCTAACTATATTGGGTGTTGGTTATCGGAGTCTAAGCTTAAGTAGCGGAAATATCAATATATGAGATTTTTTATGAAATGGTTAATTTTGGTGGGTTTAGTTGGGATGCTATCAAAAGTGTGTTGAGGACCTTGAGGTCGATAGTGAACAGGCTTGGGGCAGTCTTGGGCAGGTTAGGTGTATTGTAATTTAATTGAAAATTTGATTAGATATTATTTAATTCATTTCAACTTCCTAATCAGATACATAAGTTTGATAATTTAGTAATTACGTCGATGAAATCTATTGAATATGAAATATTAAAATATGGGTGAAAATAGGAGAAATGGAAAAACAGAATAATTGTTCTCTTTAAAAAAATAAAATAATAAAATAAGATAAAAAAAAATTGTCTTACGAAAGAATCAACGGTATACACACCCACCCGCCACCCGCACAGATGTCAAGAAATTGACTTGTTTCTCAATTAGATGACAAAACTGGAGATATAAATGGCCCCACACATTAATAATTTTTTTTTTTTTTTTTTTTTTGAGATACAACAGAACAAACAAACAAGGAAAAGAACAAACAACAAAAAGGGCCAAGCCCAAACAAAAACTACCCAGCCATATCGGAAACCACCTCCCTCCTAACACAATCAGGAAAGTCTTCCATCCAGTAGACATTTTCATCCACTCTAATAGCTTCTTCAGCTAAACCTTTAGCCACTTTGTTGGCTTCTTTACTGATGGCACACACCAGAATCCCATTCTCCTTATTGGCTAGATCTTTAATATCAGCTACCAAAGAATCGGTTTCCAAGTCCAGATCAAATCCTTCCTTAATCCATTTAACAACTATGGCTTCATCAGACTCAATCATCTTCAGTCTTAGACCATAGTCATTTCCAAATTGGATGCATCTCAGGATAGCCATCAGCTTGGCCGTTTTAATACCAAACGTACCCTCCAGAAAAATAGAACCCGCAGCAAGCACATTGCCGTCAAAATTCCTTATGATCATTCATATACCCACTTTACCAATACCCTGATCTATCACAGCACCACAATTAGCCTTATAGTCATCCTTATCAAGAGGAATCCATCTCCCTCTCCTGATACTGATCGAAGCCTCGTTTCTTCTGTTCTCCACAGTGGAATTCCTGTAATCCTAAAGAAAACCGAGACTCCAACCCACCACCTTCTCCATATTATGCTTTTTTACCTCATGGAAATTAGAATTCCGGCAAAACCAAATTCTCCAGACCACCACACAAAAAAGATCACAATTCGTCGCATTCGTAGGGGAGAAGCAGTCAGAAAGAAGCTCAAAGAAATTATTATACTCACCTCTAAGCCTTATCTTACTGCTGCACCATTCGTTTCTGACTGGTCTAAGCTTGCTGCAAGTCCACAGGGCATGAAGAGTGGTTTCCGTTGACCTCTTACACATCTCGCAAACACCATCCGTAATGACCCATCTACGCCCAATATTACTCTTCGTTGGTATCCAATCCTAACTCGCCTTCCAGATGAACATCTTCACTTTCATAGGAATTTTCACACGCCAGAAAGTGTTCCACCACGAGCTTAGAGGACCAGAATCCGAAGGGGAAGCTAAATTCTCTAACCTACAACCCAACCTATAGCCACTCTTTACAGTATATTGCCCATTATCATTATAATGCCATAGAAGGAAGTCTTTCCTATCAGCACTTCCAATGAGAATCTTAAGAATCGCATTTGTATCTTCCAATATAAAATTTTGTTTAATCTTCTGCACATCCCATCCTCCAGAGGGAGAAAAGAGTTGATCAACAGTAGCATTCCTCTCCAAAGTAGGCTGCGAAATAATCTTGAAGGAGGAAGGTTTGGGAATCCACTTGTCCCTATAAATACTGATATCTTTCCCATTTCCCACTCTCCATCTAACCCCTTTATCCAGCAACTCTTTCCCCCAGCACAGGCTGTTCCACACATACGACCCACTGGTTGGCCAAGAAAGCTCTATTAGACTTCTCAAGATCCCGGAAACCCAAGCCACCTTCATTTTTATCCCTGCAAAGGTTCAGCCAAGTACTCCAATAGATCCTCCTTTTCTTCTCATTACCACCCCCCCCCCCCACCCCACCCCACCCCACCCCACCAAAAGCGAGCGCATAACCTATGAATTTCACTGATTAAACCTTTAGGTAACCTAAACATACTCATCGCGTAAGACGGGATTGCTTGGATAACGACTTTAACTAGGATCTCCTTTCCTGCCACAGAGAGCGGTTTTTCACCTCAACCCCTAATCATTCCCCAAACTCTGTCAACAATATTAACGAACACCCTTTGTTTGCTTCTGCCCGTAAAACAGGGGAGGCCTAGATAATTCTCGTGACATTCCACAAACTCGATGCCAATCATAGCTGCCAGATTTTGCCCCTCCATTTCCAAAAAAGAAGGACTAATTCACAAGGCAGATTTATCAAGATTGATAGCCTGACCAGACGCCAATTCATACTCGGTTAAGATGGTTTTGATAGCCATACAGTTCATCTTGTTGGCCTCGGTAAAGAATAAGCTATCATCCGTAAAAAATTGATGGTTGATCACTGGCCCACCCCTACTGCACCTAAAACCGGAGATAAAGCTCGAATCCTGAGCTTTCTGAATCAGAGAAGTCAGGCATTCTGCAAAAATTAAGAAAAGAAACGGCGAGAAGGGGTCTCCCTATCTGAGCCCTCTCGTTGGGATAATTTCCCCACTCAACTCCCCATTGATCAGGACTGAGTAGGTAACAGAAGTAATGCATCTCATAATTAATTCGATCCACTTGGAAGAAAAACTCAGTTTGCTCATCATACCTGCCAGAAACACCCATTCGAATCTGTCGTATGCTTTTGTCATATCAAGTTTGATAGCCATAGAGCCTCTTTTCCTCCTCATTCTTTTCAATTTGTGGAGGCATTCGAAACTGACAATAGTGTTATCTGAAATCCTACGACCCGGAATGAATGCACACTGATTATCTGAAATCACCTCACCTAATGCCAGTCTAAATCTGCTGGTTATGGCTTTAGAGATGATCTTGTAGATAACGTTACACAGGCTGATGGGCCTGAAACCAGCCATGTTCTTCGGATTTCGGGACTTTGGAATGAGGGCGATGATAGTATTATTCATACCAGCCACTGTTGCACCCTTTATTCAAAACATCCAGGCACGCCTCCACTATACTAGGACCGATCAAGGCCCAATATTTCTGATAAAACACTGCCGGTAATCCATCACTGTCAGGGGCCTTAGTATGATGCATCTCAAACACAGCTTTCCTAACCTCCTCCGCTGAAAACTTAGCATCCAAGAAACTAGATGTGTTTCCCTCCAACTTGGCACTCACACCCAGCAGAATTCTCCTTAACTCCTTATCTGAAGGCTGTCTAGAACTGAATAAACCCTTAAAGTAGTCACAAGCAATACCCTCCAACTCTTCATTCGACTCCCTCCAAACTCCTCTATTATCGAATAACCCCTAGATTTGTTTCTCGACTTCCTAGCCGAAGCTTTCGAATGGAAGAACCTTGTATTACGGTCTCCCTTTTTCAACCAATCCACCTTGGCTCTTGGCTTCTGGCTTCCAGTACCTCTCTTCTGTCTCAAGAACCTCATTCAGCTTATTTTCAAGGGTTCTGATCTCATTCCAAGATCTAGGCACATTCAAATTACAAGCAGCCTTTAAGTCGTCTTTCTTATTTTGGAGGTCACAACATTGCTCTCTTCTTCTTCTGATATTCCACAAGTTCAGCATCCTACCACATCTATCAATTTTCCGCAGCACATTTTCCGGACCACCACTCACATTCAGCTATCTCCAAGCAGTTTCAATAATATTCTGACATTCCTCTTCTTCAATCCAACATTCCTGTAGGTAGAATCTTCTCCCCTTCTTCCTTCCCACTAACTTCTTCATCACATCCAGCACCAGAGGTCTGTGGTCGGAGCCCCAAAACTCAAGATGCTTCACCACAAACTGAGGAAATAGTCTTTTCCAATCCCTGCCATGACTTGCATGTTACCCTCTCTTTTGTTGCTCCAGGTAAAACAAGGGCCCACAAAACCCATATCCTCCAGGCTATACTCCTCAATTGTTTCCTGAAAGTCTGTCATAGCTTTCCAATTTTTCTGAAGACCTCCAAACTTCTTCTTGTCTCCCATGATTTCATTGAAATCCACCATACATACCCAAGGGAGAGAGGAGAGCCCCGCTAGACGTTTCAACAGAGTCCAAGAATGCTTCCTTTGGCTCTACCCCGACCTCCCTTAAAATCCTGTAAACCTCCAATTGTTACCCCCCCCGAGCACCAATTTTAACATCAATATGATCTTGCGAATACGAAAGAAGATCGACAACCAAACTATCCATCCATAACATGCACAAACCTCCCACTTTCCCTTTACTATCCACCACAAGTTTCCCCTAAAAACCAAGCTTGATCTTCCACTTTTCCAACTTCACATGGTCACATTTTGTATCCACAATAAACATCAGAATCGGGTTCACCTCCTGCTTGAAGGAACGTAGGATATTGAATGCACGCAAGCTTCCCAGCCCGCGTGCATTCCATACGAATATTTTCATTGGGAGCGGCGGCCCAGTTGAGACTGGCCGGTCGATATGCCTGAGCTTGAAACTTCTTCTGCCTCTGATAAAACCCTCTCAAAGGTAACTCTTCTGGCGTTAACAAAACCTCCTGGACCCTCCAGTGAACCGTCATCATCCTCACCTTGTTCCTCTGATTTTGGATTGCTTGCTTCCTCCTCTGTATTGAGCACCGATTGAGGTAAGACACGCCCCCTTTTCCTCTCCAGAGCCTTCCTCTCAATATATTCTCCAGCTCTCCTTTTACCTAAAATAACCCCCAAATCCCCTTTCTTACTGTCTCTTTCATTAACTTTGCTGACCCTTTTCCATCTCTTCAAAATATTATTATTCCCCAAATTCTCCTTGTGTAATGGACTTCCAATTATCTCCCTAGGCCCACTCTCTTCTTTTCCTTTTATCTCCTCCATAAGCCCACTACCCAAGCCTACCTTGCTTTGGGCTGCCAGACCATCAGCCTTATAAATCCCAGCCTCTCCTCTTTCCATAGCCTCATCTGCCACCTTCTTAATTTCCAGCCCAACAGGCCCAACTGGCCCACTAAAATCCAATATCCTTTCTCCTCCTATCACTTCCAACGATGTCCCCTCAAGAGTGTCAGAATCCCTCTGTTTGCCGCAATTTTCCCCTTCCCCAAGAACTTTACCAACTTCCTTGTCAAATCCCCTTCCTTTCCCGCTGCTTTCCAAGGCACCTTTCTTTTCTTGAAGCCCACACCCTTCTTCACCCACTTTTTTCTGGTCACCGGCCACAGTGATCATAGCCATCTTCTCCTTCCCTCTCCAGTTCTCCTGTGTGTTCCTAGATCCTCCTTTATCTACATTGGACCTTCCAAAACCTCCACCATGACCCCACCTCCTGTTTTCTCACCTGGCATGTCCCATATTCGATCTTTTCAGGGGACTAGTAGCCCGGGTCCAGACAGCCAATCTTCTGTTCTCTTCCGAAAGAATACCCCATTTGACTCCTTCATCAGTGCACTCATTCATAACATGGCCCAACCTACTGCACATGAAGCAATAGTTCAGCAGCCTTTCATACCTTATAAGCAAAGTGGTAACCTTCCCTGTACCCAGAAGATCTACCCTTATGCTTCGTTGCAATGGTTCATTGGCTTGGACCTGGACTCTCACCCTTAAGAATCTACCCGAACCATCGGACATCGCCTCAGCGTCTATCTCCTTCACCTCCCCTATCATACTACCTAAGAATCTTCCAATATCTTGAGTCATACATAACAGCGGTATATTATGGATTCTCACCCAGAAATCCATCGAACTGAACTTCATACTTTCCACCTCTCCTTCCCCTGTAGGTATCTCGAAGACTATTCATGGACCCCCATTCAGGATTCGTTGTCTATCTTTTAAGGACTTGAAACCGAATTTGAAAAGGTTACCTTTTACATGCTCAATCTCCACTCCGCCATCCACTCTCCAAATCTTGTTCATAACGTCAATAAAAACATTCTTATTAACCAACTTGGACGCTAAGATTTTCCCCACTAAGCATAAAGCTAATCTCTGCTCCCCTTTCTCTTTCAGCAAGGGGTCTAACTATCTTGCCGGTCTCTCTTTTTCTCTAATGGAAAGGCCTCCACAAAGTCTGGCAATTTCCTCCGCTTCCATTAAAACCGAGGGATAAACCCTAACCTCCTCTCACCTTAATTACAGAGCGAAACTAAGAGAGAGACTTTTGTTTCAGTTGATTCCACACATTAATGATTATACTATAGAAATTAACGTTAAAGTTGATTTACGTGTATCCAATGCAAGTCTAAGGCCAAACTATGCCGAATAAATGATGAACTGTAAAGTTAATCGGTAGATATTTGGTTAATTATACTTTTAAAATTATTGTATGGCTCAAATGTTCGGTAATTTGATTACAGAAATACTGAGATTAATTACAATGACTAAAATAGATATAATTTTATAATTCCATTTCATTTTTTCCATTAATTAGAGAGGGATTATCATTTTGTACCCTAAGTTTTAAGGAAAAGTCACTATTATAGAGGGATGCATATAGATAATCTTTTTGGTATGTATTATGACAGCTTCCATATTTCGCGCGATCAAAGAAAAACCATGACTTGATATTTTAAAAAAGTGACCTTAAACAAGTTTTAAACTTGGAGAGGGTTTTTGTGTAATCGTAAATACACTTTCTTATACTTTGATTTCTCAATGCAATATATGACCACAAATCACGTTAATTAACTGTGCTCTCTCTCTCGTTACATTTTTTTTGAACATCACGAATTTATTAACGCCAAAAGGTATCAAAAAACAGAGGCCGGGACCCCAGGCAACAAAAGAAAACGCCACCACCCCACACCCAAAACAACACCAGACAAAGGGCAACACAAAACGCACCAAAAAAACCAACCCAACAAAACAAACGCAAAACCAAGGCAGCTAGGCACAGCTCCAAAAAAATAGCAAACAGAAACAAGGACAGGAAACAGAGCCCAGCCAAGAATCAATCCACCTCCCACCAGACGCTGTCCCCGTCCATGAGCGCTCCTCTCTTCGCCAGAGAAACATCATAACTATTGATCGACAAACAAATTATAAGTCAAATTAATATTCTCAAATGGTCTTATTGATTTTATTGACAGAAAGACACCATAATATTCATGTTATTTTATGAAGGTCTTTTTATGTCATTTTAAATTATTTTAAAGGCATAAATGCAGGATTGAAATCCCCTACTCATCTTATTTTTACTCAATTTTTAAACATCTATTGACATATGGCAGACAAGCAAAAGAATAGTTGAGATTATTTCTTTTATTTATTTTTTTTCTTTCTCCTGATTTCTTTTCCCTTGTCTAAATTTTCCTTTATTTTTTTCCCTCTCTTTCTCCTAACAAACACGTTTAAGCAGATAACAACAACTTCTTTTTTTCTTAATCCAAAAATCGTTTCTGGACACTTGTTCTAAGAAAAACAATAACAAAAACCCAGATAATGAATTTTTTTGTTCTCAAATTGACAATAGTGGAGATAATAAATAATTTCTTTTAAAAAAAAAAATTACATCTCCGTCATCATCAACAACCTGTGTTCACGGTCCAAGAACCCAGAATACCAACAATATTTTAAAAATTAAATTTAATAAATACTATCTTCATCTTCATTATAACCAAACTAGACAACCTAGAACCGTATCACACCACCGGTCCACCACCACACCAAATTAAAAAAAAAATGGATTCGACCAAATCATTCTTCAAAATCCATTTCCTTCTCGAATCCTTGTCAGCGACACCTCAGACACCAACGCCAATCTCTTCTCAGATCTGGCCATGACCAAATTAATCAAACTCGCACCACCAAATCATACCTAGGTTTAAAGATAGATGGATTCGTGAGAGAGGGTTTAGAGAAAGAGGGATATGTGTGAGAGAGAGTGAGAGAGAGAGTGAGAGAGAGAGAGAGTGTGTGTGTGTTCTTGGTTTTTTTTGTTTTTTGAATGAACATGATCTTGTGATGAATTCCAAATAGTGTTCATAAATTTTTAATTTCAATTTTTTTTGAAGCAATTTAATTTTACTTTTTAATCCTTCAATTATATTGTTATTGTATATTATATATATTTAGAGAGGGTTTTTGGTTTTTGGTTTTTTTAATTTGTTTAATTATGTTATTATTATGAGAGATGTAATTTTTGGTGGTGTAATGTTGATGATGATGGTGATATAATTTTTTTAAAAAAATTTATTTATTAGCTCCACTATTGTCTATTTGTCTATTTGAGAAAAAAAAAATTCATTCTCTGGGTTGTTGTTTTTGTTTTTCTTAGAACAAGTGTCAAGAGAGAATTTTTGGATTAAAAAAATAAAGTTGTTGTTGTTATCAGCTTAAATGTGTTTGTTAGTAGAAAGAGAGGAAAAAAAATAAAGGAAAATTTAGATGAGGGAAAAGAAATCAGGAAAAAGAGAAAAAATAAATAAAAGAAATAATCTCAGCTATTTTTTTAATTGTCTGCCACGTGTCAACAGATACTTGAAAGTTGAACAAAAATAAGTTGAAAGTTGAATATAAGTCAAATATTCTCAAATGGTCTTATTGATTTTATTAACATAAAGACACCATAATATTCATGTTATTTTATGAAGGTCTTTTTATGTCATTTTAAATTATTTTAAAGGCATAAATGTATGTTCACTCTATCACAAATTATAAATGAGATAAAATATTTAAAATACTTACAATTGCAAACTAAACAAGATCGAACTTCAAGCACAAACAAACAATACCATATATAGTTTACTAATAATTAAGAATCCAATCATATTACAATATACAATATACAATATACAATGTTCGGACAAAAATACCCTTAAAACCTAAAGGGTTAGGTTTATTACCTCATTGTATCTTTACTTATTATTATTGTTGTTGTTGTTATAATGAAATTTCATATTAGTATTAAAGTTCACCTGAAAATTTTACATAGTATTAGTTTAGCACTGCTTGACATATAAGTTGAGGAAATCATGGTAACCCGCTCACATACGTAGGAACAATTAATTTCAATAAAAGTAACAGAGCTTACAATGAAAAGCCTAGGTTCGGTAGCATCATATTTTTCTTATCATAAATATCAAATAATTTTAAAAAAAAAAATATTTTCAATATTAAATTCAAAAAAAAAAAAATTATAAATATCAAATTATAATAGCTATATTTATTAGTGGTGATGATTGATAACATGAAACTAAAATTCAAAGCAAGAAACAAAATAACAACTCCATCAAAGTTATAGCTATAAAGTTGTGAAATTTACATGATATTCGGGAATTTGTTATGTTATGTATATCTGGTTTTAGTGTGAACATGCATCCATCAAAGCTTATATAATTATATATAATTACAATGTCTCTCAATCTACACGTAAAATAACTTCCCACTAAGTCATTCCAATCATCTCGCATAATATGTCAACATTGTCTTGAGTGTGTAGACTTAATCTTTTCTCAAATCTTGTTTCTCTCAATATTACTCCGTAAACTATCGCTCCCGTCGAGCTAACCATCCGTAGCAGGCTATTTAGCGATTGCATCACATCCACATGCTGTCTCACCTTGACAAGTCAAGCCCTCCAATCTACCAATGAGTTATTGTTGACAAGTTGACCTTTCGACGTTCCATAAATCACAGTCAGCACAATTGTATGGCTCAAATTGTGGGAACAATTATGTGATCATGATTAAGAAACTGAAAATTGAGAAAAGGTTGAAAAGTTGTGAACCTTTTTTTTTAACAGCAATTTATTTTTAAAAAAAAATGCCAAGCAAAGCAGCACGAGAAACACAAAACATACGCCTCCAGAGACAGGGGAAGAAAAGAAGTTGTGAACTAATTTGTAGCTATGAAGTTGTGAAATTTGTACGATATACTGGAATTTATGTGATGTTTATCTGTTTCTAGAATGACAATCAGTGAATGATGATCATGTGAAGAATTTGACTTGTTTTCTCAAATATTAGATGACAAAACTGGCCTGGGACCACACGTTACAGAGAATATATACCAACTCTTGTCTCTTAGACTTGATGGAAGTTATATATTATAAAGTTAAAAATTCTTAAAGTTGATTTACGTATATCCAATCCAAGTCTAAATGTCTATGTTTTATAACTAATGAATCTTCATGTATGGGAGAAAACAAAATATTGCAGAAGATCACTTGCAGCTAAATAGTGAAGAAGACAAGGCAGCAGTATACGAATAAAGTTAAAAAAAAAAAAAAAAAAAAAAAAAATAGTGATGATTAATTGTTCAAAATCATATACCTTCATAATAGAAAATAAAATAAAAATTAAATAGAGCATTAATTGCTTATAATTTAGGGAAATATAAATGATTCATTTTTTATTTTTCTTTTTTACTTAATTTTAGAAATGGGCAAATTGCACTGAACCCCTTGAGGTTTGAACAAGTTACACTTAGATGGAAAAATTTTGTTATTATACACTAACACCCCCAAAACTTAAATTTGAATTTTAAAATGCCTAAAATGCCCCTAGTTATATTATTTTATACTTTATTTTTTTTACCTTTTAACCAAAAACTTTATAAACTTTAATAAAATAAAAAAATTAAATAAAAGATATGATTCATTAAATAAATAAATAGTTTAAAAAAAATAAATAAATAGTTTAAAATAAATAAATAAATAAATACATTAAAAAAATAAATAAATAAATAGTTAAAAAAAAAACCAAATAAATAAACTGTTTTAAAAAAATTAAATAAATAAAGGGTTTAAAAAATAAATAAATTAATTAAAAAAATTAAAAACATTAATTTTTATTTTTTTTTAAGATATCCATTAATAGGAACAAAAAAAAGCTCTAAATATCCAAACTTTTACAGTAAGGATGATGGTGAGAGAAGGTTGAAGGTTCCCAACATTGGGAGTCTTCTTGCCTTTTTCAACCATTCATTTAGTGTTGGGAACCTTGAACCTTCTCTCACCATCATCCTTACCGTAAAAGTTTGGATATTTAGAGTTTTTCTTGTCCCTATTGATGGATATCCTTAAAAAAAATAAAAAAAAATAAAAAAATAAAAAAAATAAAAAAATCAATTTTTTCATTTATTTATTTATTTAAAATATTTATTTATTTGATTTCTTAAAACTATTTATTTATTTAATTTTTAAAAATATTTATTTATTTAATTTTTTAAAACTATTTATTTATTTAATGAATCATATATTTTATTTAATTTTTTTATTTTATTAAAGTTTATAAAGTTTTTGGTTAAAAGGTAAAAAAAAAAAAAAGTATAAAATAATATAACTAGGGGCATTTTAGGTATTTTAAAATTCAAATTTAAGTTTTTGGGGTGTTAGTGTATAATAACAAAACCTTTCTATCTAAGTGTAACTTGTCCAAACCTCAAGGGCTTCAGTGCAATTTGCCCTTTTAGAAATTTGGAAAAGCAATATATATATATATACAGTTAGGTACGTAGGCTAGAAATAGCATCTGACTATCTGCAGATACTTGATGTAGTTAGAGGGCTCCAGGAAAAAGAAATTGTGTTTTGTAAAACGTGTGAACTTGTCATGTTTTAAAAGCTTTGTATAGGGTAATGTGCAGAACCATTTCAACCGGTTTATTTCTTAAAAAAATATATATATATTAGAAAACTTTATATATAAATATATAATTATATAGTTAATCTTTTTTATTTACAGAAAATTATAAATAATTGTAAGGTTGTAGAACAATCAAACGGTCCTCAATCATCATCATCCCTACGATGTCAAGATTGTCTTTCCCGCCAATAACAAGATTGGTTTCCCGCCAATAATAACAGAATGGCCTAGCTTTGCTTCTAGAAGAATATTCTGTTATGGTTTGAGATAGTGTAGCTTATTTCATTTACCTATTCTACATCAAAATCAAAAGATATTAAAAATTTCTAAATGGTCCCGATCATATAATGTGAAAGACATTTATACCCTCACTTATACATTGTTTAATAAAAAACTTTGAGGACCGGTGGTTCGGGTCCGGTTATAAGAACTTGGGAACTGAGAAATTGGGAACTGGATCCAGAACCTTCCTGTTTCGGTTCACAGTCCGGTTTCGAGATCCACGATTTCGATTCAGTTCCACGGTTAGAATTGAACCGTGGTCATGTTTACAATACTAAAACATTCTTAGTGCTTGTTTGATTGAGCTTTCTACTACCTCAAAAGGTTTACAAACGTCTATTTGAGTTTTTTAGAGTTGTTTGGTTGGACTTTTGAGATTGTCTATTTTAAATTGAGTAGATGCTAGTAGAGTTTAAACCTCTACTAGGCAAAAGCTCACAGAGAGGTGCTTCTCCAAATAGACATTATAAAAATAAATAAATAAATAAAATAAAATAAAAATCTACCAACCAAACAGCTATAATTTTTTTTTTCTTCCAAAAACTCACACTATTACAAAAATGTTAAAAGACATCGGTTCTTAACATCGGTTTTAAGGTAACCGATTTTTTTTAAAAAAAAACTTTTAAACATCGGTTCATATAAAACTGATGTCTTAAATATTGCGGTTTGAAAAGACAACGGTTTTTGGGTAAACTGATATGGATTTATTTTATAATAAGATATCGGTTTCCCTTAAAACTTATATCTTAAATAATTATAGATAAATAGACATGTATAAGTTTTAATTTGTTATATATTTTTTAAATAACCAGTGTCTTTACATTGTCAAATATCATTACTTTTAAAATAATAAATTTAATTATTAGAAGTTATATTATTAAAAAAATGGATAAGTAAAATTTTAAATTTAATAAATTTACTTTTAAATCATTTATTTTAAAAATTAAAAAAATTGTTTATTTATTTTTGCACCCTCTTGTTTCATACTAAGAAACACGTTAATAATTCAATTACCATATAAATTAGGAATTCGAGTCTTACATTTGTTCATTAAATTGCAATATGCAAAGAAATATCTCCCCTGTAATGAGAGTTTCATTCCAAATCATGTTTATTACAATTGATGTCATTAGTCTCTTATAGAGCATAGACCCATAACTCAACTATATATGTTTTAAAAAATATAATTTTATAAAATGTTCCAATAGATATTTTTTAATATATGTTTGTAGTAGAAATTAGAATTTTGATTAGTTGAGTAAATTTAAGGGCCATTTTGGTATTGCTTTTAAGAAGTTAAAATTAGATTATTTTATAATTTTGACATACAATGTTGTTTGGTAAAACTTCCAAAAGTGATTAATTGATAATCTGACAAGTTTTGGCAGTGATTTTAAGAAGTGGGTGGGGGGTTACTTTTTTAAAGTAATTATGAAATAATCTATTTCAGCATTTAATACATCTTTTAAAATATCATTATTATCCTTATGAAAACAAGTTAAAATCATTTATATACTTTATTTCATCTCAAAATTAAATATTTTATTTAATTATTAATTTGATTTATAAAATCTTTTAAAAATATTTTATTGTTCTTATGGAATTTTTTTTTCTAATTTAAATATTCTACTTAAATATTGATTTAATATATATAATTAATGAAAAAAAAAATTGAAATAAGGTCCTAAAATCATATATATTTTAGTCATTGTAACTAATATCAACACTTTTACAATAAAATTACCAAACATATATATGCTACTTTTGAGCTATACAGTAGTTTTAAAAATACAATTAACCAAACATCTACTGATTAATTTCACAGTTGATTATTCTTTCAGCACAGCTAACAGTGATTATTATAAAAGTTACAGCAATGCCAAACTGGGCCTAAATTTATCAAACAAGTTTTTTTTTTTAAAATTTTTTTTATATATATATTTTTTATTTATTTATTTCTAACAACTCATATATGTTATATATAAATATTGTGCAATTGTTAACAAATCAAATCTTGTAATCAAGCGGTAAAGGCCTACCATTTTTACTTAAGGTTTCAAGTTCAATTGTCATTATCGCCGGTGCACGACGGGATTAATTTTTGTAATACATCAGTTTTAAGTCCAACCAAACAAGCTCTTATAAGCCCCAATACCTACACTATAAATATTAAAGGAAAAAAACAAATACTATTAAATCTTCCTACATCATTTGTTCTTTCTACCGTAGCTTCTTAATTAATAAACTATGGTCTTGTTCTATTTATTCTTGGTTAATTTGCCATTTCTAATGCATGGTACGTATGGTATTAATTTTTAGTACGTACGGTACGTATCTAAAATTCAAAAGGCAAATAAACAATTTGCTCATCTCTACAATTTTCCACAGCTTCAATTGGTGTGTATGGACCCTACATAGTCCCAATCACCGGCGTTATTAATCTTTACTGATTAATTTAAATAATAATAAAAAATTAAGTTCTAAAGAATTAGCAGAGCTTACCGGAGAGGTAAAACAAATGGGGTAGCTTTATTGGTTAGTTTTTCTTTTATTTTCTCTTTGATGAACTGATAAGGAGCAAAATAACTCAAGTACCATTGATTTTGTGTCATATAAGCAATTAAGCACAAATAATATTCCACATCACCTCCGACTACCGTGATTACAGTATATGCCCATAATTATGGGATTTTTTTTTTATACTTTCTTTTATATATACTAAATAACGTCGCGTTTACTAGTTAAAAATTATAATAAGATAAATATTTATTAATTAAAAATCATAATAAGATAAATGAAACGTAATTTCTGATATAATAAGTGTTATAATTATTGTAGGGGGTCGACCTACAATCGATATGGATCGGGTTGTGTTTTACTAGGCCCAATGCAACTTGGGTTGAACCGTATGAATGCTATTGTCGTCTGCTTTATAATCCTGCAAAAGAGCTTGGTCGAGCGACCTAATAACCTGCAAAAATGAACAAGAACAGAAAAAGATGAAGAATGAAATGCAAGAAAAAGGGGTTAGATGACTTAGATCGTTTAGCCTTAGGTATGCTTGGGCTGAGCAATAATTCGTGGTGACCGTTGAAGTTGAATTCCGGTGGCCGTGATTCTTAGCACAGAATTTCAGTACGCTCTCCTAAGCTTTTTTCTATATATCCCTTGATGTGAAAAATGTTTTGCTATTTATAGGAAGCTCCAAGTTACCGTTTGAAACAAATAGGTAGAATCATGGGCTGATTGTGGGCGAGATTCTCGGAGAGATTTTCTCCCCCAGAATCTCGTTACTTGACACACTCTTGGCTGACTTGGTTTTCAGACGACCAAGTCATACTGTTGCCTTTCTCGTTGGGCTACTCAATTTAGGGCCAAAGTGAAACGAGTCTGGGCTTTGCATTTTGGGCCTATGGGCCATTTTTGGCTACCACAATTATTATAATCATTCCATATATATATATAAGAAGTATATATAAGAAAATGAAAAGATAAGATAAAGCTGAAAACAGTGTGTATATGCTTATCATGTTAAAGTTGAAGTGAATTATTTAATTATCGTGTCCATATGCGTTGAAATGTTGATTGCTAAGATTTTACATCATGTTCTAGAAGCAGACTGCAGACTACAAGAACATCAAAAACATCTTCACCTAATCACAATTGCTCGTGGATATATTGAATTAGATAACTCATAATCAAATAAAGTAAATCAAAATATTGGATTGATTAAAGAAACATATATATTAGAGGGTAAATTACACTGCACCCCTTGAGTTTTGGCCTTAAGACACTTAGGGGTCGTTTGTTTTTTTGTCTGAAGACTGAATAATCTTGAATTTTACTGAAGACTGAATAGTGATTGAAACCTGAATCTGAATGACATGTTTTTTTTTTTTTTTTCCTCACATCTGAATGTATTGTCAACATGTTTGTTTTTTTAAAATAAAATTGTCTGAAAAGAAGTAATTTTACATCTATACCCATGTCAAACAATTATACATATAATATAGAATGAAAACAATCCAAAAATAATAATTATATATGAACACATATGATCATGATTTTCTTCTTCGATTACAAACAAACTTTATTTTTACTAAGAAAAGAAAATGTTTTTTTTTTCAAAAAATAGAATGAGCAGCAGGAAAACTCACACAAAACACTCTAAAAAAATAATATATAAATACATCACCCTAATATCATAATAAAGTATTGATATTAAACAATAATATGATAAGTGATTATGGTTCTTTTTTATTTTTAAAGCTATTTAAAATAAGCAATATATTAAAATAAAGATTTCTATACAATATATAATTACGATGAAATTGGAGATATGTTATATATGGAGGATAGTATCGGAAGAAAAGATTTTGGATTGCATTTAATGCAATTCAGTGATTTACAATTAAGTGAAAAGTCAGGATTTTTTACTTTTTATTTTAAGTTGTTTTTTGGTATTTTTAAGTTGTTTGACCACTTAAAAAAACAAACAAAACAACTTAATAATTATGATTCAGATCTATTAAGTTTTAAATGGAAAAAACAAACGACCCTTAAGATGGAAAAGTTTTACACGGCATGGAATTAGATAATTCATAATCAAATAATTAATTGATTAAGTGTACGTTGCCAAACATGTTTTACTGTTTTAGCACCGAATTCAGACATTATTTTCAAAGTTTAAGGGGTCCACTGCTTGCAGTACTACTGCCGTAGTGCCGTTGTTCTAGGAATGAAATTTGCTATCAATTAAAATATTACTAGTAAATATTACTAGTAAAATAATAATACTAGATAGATTTCAAATATTATTGTGAAATATTTTTTGAAGAAGAGTTAGGCCCCGTTTGATTTTTTGTCTGAAGACTGAACAGTGACTGAAACTAAAAACTGAAAAACATGTTTGTTTTTTTTCACTGAAAACTGAATATAAGTGATAAGTTGTTTGTTTTTTTTAAGTTATAAATATCTGAAAATAAATACTTTTACATCTATACCCTTCTAACTATTATTTGTTATATATTTACATTTTAATATATTACGGACAACTCTAACATATAAATTAATTCTAAAATAAATTTATTTAGTTATTAATAATATTTCAAATTTATATTATTGTATGAAATCTAATAATTATTGAACTCTTAGTTAGTGATATTATAAAACTAATGAGCTACTTCATGTATA
Source organism: Acer campestre (assembly GCA_954870605.1). Lineage (NCBI taxonomy): Eukaryota > Viridiplantae > Streptophyta > Magnoliopsida > Sapindales > Sapindaceae > Acer > Acer campestre. Next base: position 978,702 of record OX940801.1, read on the forward strand.
TATTACGAACAAAATGAAGTTCATCAATATGTTCTTATTAGCAATTTACTTAATGTGTATAATTTATTCTTTAATTGATTTGGAATAAACTTGGATAATTATATAATTTATAGATTTCATGTAAAAAAAAAAATTATAGAACAAGTGGTTAGTTTTGAAAATAGATTAAATTAGTGAGGATAGTTTTGGAAATAAAACTCTGCATTAAATTCTACTGGATTTTTGTTAAGTGAAAAGTGAAAATTTTTCACTTTTCAAAATAAGTGATTTTAGAGGTTCATTAAGTGATTTTAACACTTAAAAAATCAAATAAAATAACTTAATGGAACACATTAAATACTATTCAGTGTTAAGTGGAAAAATCAAACAGAGCCTTAGTCAGCATTACTACATTCGATTCGTCCATCTTCTTTTTCTTTTTCATTTTGACATTAAAGTTAAAAAGAAATTTAAAAACTAAGAAAGAAAAAAGTTGAATTTTAATGAAAGTTATATATAACTTATCCTATCAAATGGTCGTCGAACTCGAAAGTGACACACCACGTCAGTCATCGTCGTCTCTCTCTCTCTCTTTCTGTGATCCATGTAGATGGCGACTTTTGTGATTCTTTGAGTTCGCATGTAGAGAAAAATGAGAACAAAGCCTACCAAATCAACTAAATAATCTATTTAAACAATTATAGACAATGCTGTCCACATACTACTTAATTACTACGATAAACAAACAATTTGAAATGGGTTTTACATAACATAATAACATACATGCATTTTTAATTAGAGTAATGTTAGACGTCCTAATTTTTTTTTTTTTTTTCCAAATGATGTGGCACGTGAGGTGTCAGCATTATATCAATCACTATATAATCTCATGATTTATAAGATGTTGACACTTATGTGCCACATCATTTGGGACAGAATTTGAGAGAAAAAAATTGGGACGTTAGCATTACTCTTTTCAAAAACATATACGTAATATCTAACAACTATATGGTATAAATATTACAAAGCTCATACAATCGAGCGGTATAAAATAGAAAATCTTCCATATAAATTTTTTAATACCAAAATAACGTCCAAGTTGGTGCTAAAACATGTTCTAATTCCATGCATCAACAACAATTATTAACACTTAGTCAACAATTATTAAGGAGATTTGGATATTCTTGTAGATTTGTCTGCTGCTGGCAACATTCTAGAACAAGATAATCATACCGATCACTCTAAGCAAATTGTCAAAGATCAAAAAGTAATCAAGGACTAGTAATCAAAAAGTAATTAATTTCTTCAACATCAACGTACATATCTCTAAACCCACCAAATCAGGGCATGCAGTGATGAAGAATTTAATCTGATGGTATCTTTTTTGTAAATAAAATTTAGGTAGTTTATGAAAGACTAATTAGATCATAAAACTTTGAAAAAGCTAGCGTTGAAGATGAAGTCACTAACCTTACTTCACCTTAAGCAATATTTTCTATATATTCATATTAAAGTTGCGTTGCATCGCCAAACAATTCACAATTGTTACCATGGCGTTGCCGCACTTTAGAGTCACTAAACGTCTCACCTATTCTGACATTCTTTCAAAACTTGAACTTCCAACCCTTATTCAGGATCATATGATCCCGTTTATGAATGGTAACCATTTCTTGGATTTGATGGCTGCGGATATATGGGGGCAACAGTGGCCACTGCGTTACTACACTCGACCTGCTGGACACCGTAGAGGCCCTGTCTTCACGAAAAATGGGTGGCGTCAATTTGTTGAAGCCAAACATCTTCGAGTTGGTGATGTGTTTATCTTTTCTGGACATCAAGTTATAGCTGCTGATGGAGAACTAGAGATTCAGTACAAGATTGAGGTGAAAAGGGCAAGTGCAATCACTTTTCAGGGCCAGCCTGTTGTTCTAGATGTGGAGTACCTTGCCGCCTGAGTTTGAATTCGTTGTATATATGTTTCTTATATTATTACCATATAATATATATGTTTGTTTAATCAGTCCAATATTTTGATTTACTTTATTTGATTATGAGTTATCTAATTCCATATATCCACGACATAGTTGTCAGTTGTGATTAGGTGAAGATGTTTTTGATGTTCTTGTAGTCTGCAGTCTGCTTCTAGAACATGATGTAAAATCTTAGCAATCAACATTTCAACGCATATGGACACGATAATTAAATAATTAACTTCAACTTCAACTTTAACATGATAAGCATATACACACTGTTTTCAGTTTTTTCTTATCTTTTCATTTTCATATTATCATACATGCATTTTTAATTAAGCACTTACTGGTGTTGTATATATATATATATATATGTTATGGTGAAGGTCAAATCTTTTGAGTGAAAATCAGAGCAAGTATAAGCTTCACTGTTTCTTTTTTTAACCACCAGAAAAGTGAGTTATGTCATCTACTGGTATATAGAACACATGATATATAATATTCAAATACATAAAAGTCAAATACATATATTTATATATATATATATATATATAATCATTTGATCTGTATCGGAAAAGGTATCGTATATTATATATATATCAATTTCATTGGACCGACCACGTAATTAAGTTTTTCTCCATGTTCTAATTAGAAACAGACAGACTACAAGATCAACATCAAAAACATCTTTACCTAACCACAAGGCGCAACTGACAAATTATGTGGTGCAGTACGTTTAATTGTAATATATATGCGCTGTAAAAAAAAAATTAGAATATATATGCAACGTACGATCTCAGAACCCCAACACACTATGGCCACCACCAAACGATCTTCGAATTAATTACCCAAGTAAAATTTGTCCCGATAGACTGTCTATTGGGACTAATTATCAAAATTTGTCTCGATAAAAAAGTTATTGGGACTAAAAAAATGATATCCCTATTATCTTATGTTCTAATTTATATGATTTAATTCTTAATATATGTGTCTCTTGAAATTTTTTTAAAAACTAATTAAGAATTTCAATAAAATTAAATAAAATTCATCCCGGTAGAGAACATCTTGGAGTCTTGGGACAAAAAATATAGTCCCGTTAGTTCATTATTATAGCAACTAATATTATTTTTGTCCCAATAAGTTCTCAAATAGTCCATTTGTTTTTTTATATATATATATATCACTTGTAATGACGACAATTCGAACATGAGAAATTGTTAAACTGAATCAACGCTCTTAGCTATATTGGACAGTGGTGTCCCTTCACTTTTTTAAAAAAAAATAGATTTTTGGATTTGTATTTTTTAGGGATCAACAATTTATTTATTCCCAATAGACATCTATTGGACCAATCTTTTTTGTCATTTCATATTACCTGTCTGATCTTGATAGTCCTATTATAATATTCGTAACATTTAAAAAAAAATTTAAAAATTAAAAAATTAAAAAAAAAAAAACTTTTTCATTAGATTCATATTGGGCTTTTTATAGCAGGATGCAGGTGGACCTTAGCTGCTTATTGGCCATGGCCATTTACGCAGTGTACAGCCTAAGCCCATCCAAGTTCATTTAGCAAAAGATGGACCTCAACTCATTTATTGGGCTTTTATTCGATATTATCCATCTCCTTTGAAAGCCCAATGAACTGAGTTGAGGCCCGTCTGTAACTCGAATACAACAACCTGTATATTTCTTCGCAAACAAGACACTCTTCTCATCTTTTTCTCTCTTGCGAACTCACAACACAGTCTCACAAAACTCTCAACTACTGTTTGACTATTCTTCTACTTATCAATATATGCCTTAGATATCATCAATGTAGTTTTTGAAAATGACCAAATATACAAGAGATATATAGAAGTTCAAAATTTATAGTTGGCAATTCATGTAGTTTTAATTTGTTTTTTTTTTTTTGTTGAAAAATATCAGATATAGAAGAGATTACTTTAAGTATAAGTGATTATTGGATCTGAGCATCCAGATGATCTTGTTGTCATATTCGCCACTTTGAGGGTATAATGATCGAACTTGCAAGATCAAGACTCCATGGTTCTTCTATTATAGCTACTCTATTTCAGCTCTGCCAAGCTGCACAAACAAATCATATAGGACCTTCCTCCTTTGTAAGGCTAATATCTCTCTGACCCTTGCTGAGAACCTGAATTCTTCATTGCTAGTACAGATATAAAAGTTATATATATATAAAGTCTTTCTATTGTCAGTTCATCCTGACATAAAATATATCAGGACGAAGAATGTGGATCATAGATTATGGAGAAGTTTTGACAAGTGCATACACTTTGAGTCAAAATATGTAAATCTAATGGTTCACATTCTTCATCCTGATATATTTTATATCAGGACGAACTGACAATAGAAAAATTGTATATATATATACGGTCATGTTCTGGTCAATGCGCACTGATGTAATTACCAATGCATGTGAACCACTGATTATGGAGAAGTTTTAACAAGTGCATACACTTTGAGTCAAAGTATGTAAATCTAATGGTCCACATTCAACGCATTTATGAAGTTATATTAGTGCGCCACTGACTTGAACATTTATGTGTATATATATATATATATAAAGCTGTTAAAAGGTTGAAAGAAAGATTGAGTAGTTAATTAAAAAAAAAAAAAAAAAAAAGATTGACTAGCTAAAAAAAAGTATTGTACAGTTGAACAAAAAAAAAAGTCGAGTTATGCAAGGTTAGAAATAGTTGAAGGAAAGATTGACTAAAAAAAAAAAAGTATTAATGTACAGTTAAAAAAAAAGAGAAAAAGAGTCAATCGATGCCACGTACGTCCTGATCCCTTCATGAAATTAGGATTATTTTTTTTAGTAATACATAATTTAGTTATACAAAGTTATTTTGTGAAATTAATGTCAATTTGTTAATTATGTTTTGACAATTAAATGAAATATAAAAAACTTTATCATTTTTAATTTAAGACATTTTAAACTTAATTTATTAAGATTTAAGTTTTAAAAAAAGGATCCATTAATCATGAATGATATAATTGTCGCGCAGTTTTATGATTAGTAAGGATATGACTGTAAAGGGAAGAATGGTGAATGATGATGATACATATAATTATATAGAGCTTGGTACTAGCTAGGTAGAAAACCTAAGTAGACAAAAAGAAAAAGGTAAAAGAAGATTGTCCCGATTTTCCATTGCATATCTTATAAAAAGGAATTATATTTTTTGGAAAAGCTCATATGTATTGATTATAAAAGCTTAACCATTTAGAGAAAAAAAAAAAAAGTATCTTTTGAGTGAAACTTGTTAGAATCAGAGCAAGTGGAAGGCTTCACTGCCCAAATTCAATTCAAGTAAAAAATAAAGGTTTTAATTTTAAATTTTAATAACTAAGGATGATTTAGTCTTTTTAATAAGTTAATTTTATTTTTATTGTGGATAAAAAGTGAATTCATTGACAACTCTAAGACGTTTAACTCGAACAAATTCAAGCCACCCAACTGTAAAGATGGGATATTTTCAGTTTCCACTAGACTGAGTGTAATAACAAAATGTCCACACTTGTTTTGTCATATCCATAACTTGCAAATCAACAAAATGTATTCCTCCTGGAATTGGAATATGAACTAGAATCCAGGTTGGAAGGAAAAGTTTTATAGTAATATCATACCCAGTTAGAAGCTTAGAGATTTTAAAATGTGGTATAGACATGATTATATATATATATATAATATAATATATATATATATAGAGAGAGAGAGAGAGAGGGCTAGGTACTTATGTAGAAAAAGCTAAGTAGAAAAAAAAAAGACATGTTAAGGAAAAGAAGTTGTACAAGACAAAACTTGTTTGAAAAAGTGACTAATGTCTGCTGAGAGTTTTATAATAAGAATTCTTGATGATGATATTGGTGATTGGGATTGCATATATCTTTGTTTTCCAGACAGAATCACCACCAAATGTTCCAAGGGAATATTTAAACAGGTTTTGGAATATTAAATCCTATAAAAAAATAGTGAAAAAAAAAAAAAACTATTTATAATCGTTTGATATGTATATATATATAAGGTCCTGTTCACATCAGTGCGCACTGATGTAACTACATCAGTACCAATGCATGTGAACCACAGAAAATGGAGAAGTTTTGACAAGTGCATACACTTTAAGTCAAAGTATGTAAATCTAATGGGTCCATCCAACACATTGATGAAGTTATATCAGTGCACACTGACTTGAACATTTATATATATATATATATATGGTGGTTCTCTAGTAAGGACGTCTTGAAATTATAAGTTAAGGACGTTCAACCACAGTCACACATTCATCTTGGGTGTGAGTATTTGTTAATGTGGGGCTGTGGGCCTAATGTGAATGTGTGACTGTGGTTGGACGTCCTAAAATTATAAAGTAAGGATCATTCTGATAGTAGAAGGATTATATATATATATATATATGAATTTCCCCCATGGGGCCCACCCCCATTTGGGGGCAAAATTTGCCCCCCCAATGGGGTTTTGGGGTAGGGGTGGGGGCAAAATTTACCCCCAAAACCTAAATGGGGGTGGGGGTGGGGGAACCTCCCCCCACCCGGCCCCCATTTCCTCATTCCCCGTTTTTCTAAATGGGGGGGGGGGGGGGGGGGGGGGGGGGCAAATCCCTCATTTCCCCCATATATTTTTATTTATTTTTATTTTCTAAAAATAAAAATAAATAAAAATAAAAATAAACTCTAACGCTATTAGTCTATTACTCATATTTTGGATTGATCGAAGGCTTTAAATTTGTTTAGACTTTTATGTGTAATACACTAACACTATATTATTATAGTTATTTGTATTAATTTTGGATTAAATTAAATCAATTATATATTTTAGATTGTATATTTTGTTAATTATTGGATTGGATTGGATATTGAAACAGGGTGAAACAAAAGTTTAGTTCGATTGAATTTTGAATTCTAAATTCTAAATTCCGGATTTCGGATTGAAAAATTTTAGGATTAGAAATAGGGAAAATAGGGGACGTAGGTGGGGGCAGGGGAACCTCCCCCCAAACACCCCCATCCCCGGTTCCCCCAAATGGGGTTTGGGGGCGGGGGTGGGGGGAGGTTTTAGGAATGGGAGTGAGGGTGGGGGGACCCTCCCCCGCCCTATTGGGCCCCCATTCCCATCCTTATATATGGGTCAAGCTATAGAATACCGGTGGATCCAATCACAAACCTTTGGGAGCTTCACCTTTTTTCGAACAACACACCTCTCAGCCACATTCAAGAGAATAATAGTGATAAGGTCAGCTGAACCCTTTCCTATTTTCTTAAACCACCATGCAACCCGGAACCTCACCATATCTAGAGCTTGAACCAAATGGACGTTGACGTCTTTGAACACCTTATCATTCCTGGCTTCCCAAATGGTCCAAACCAAAGCAAAAAACAGGGAACAACACTCTCTCTTCGACATCCTATTGGGACAAAGACCAAGCCATTCATTCCACCAAAACAGCAGAGAACTCGAGCAGCAGCTACTCACATTCCACAAGTTCATGCCGTCAGACCAGACATTCCAAGCCCACTTGCACTGCAGGAAAAGATGATCAATGGACTCATCATGCTCACCACACATAGGACACAAGTTATCTTCCACATTCAGATCGAAACGATTCAAAACCTCCCTAACCAACACTCTACCGTGCAAGAGTTGCCACACAAAAATTTCGATCTTCGGAGGAACGATACTATTCCAAATGCTCTTGAAACCCGTCGACACCCCCAGTGGCTGACCTAGAAATTTTAACCAGGTAGGGCACTTGAATATATATAAAAAAAAAATAAAAAATAAAAACTGAAAATTAAAAATCATAGTAAAATGAGTTTTTTTTTTTTTTTTTTTTAACAAAAGTGAGTTTTTTTAGATAAAATAAAACAAATAGAACACTTACTCAGATGAATTAAAAAATCTTACTTTAAAAAAGAAATAAAAACAAGAAAAAATGTTAAAAAAAATAAATAATAACAAGAAAAACAACACAAATAATGAAAAAAAATTAAAAGAATAATTTACAATCTAATTTTATAATAAGAATTTTTTTTTTCATTTATAATGAATTCAATTTAAATTTATACAAAAATATTTTATTAATAAATATTACTAGACACGTTTTTAAATTTTTTATTCTTCAAATTATTGGTAAATTATTGATTTATTAATTCTACATAAATTAAAACTATAAAACTAAGAAAAATACTAAGGATAAAAGAAGATGAATCATAATAATAGATTGACTATTGTAATCCAATAAAGTAAAATTTGAGATTTTATGGTTTATTGATTGGATTTATTAGGTATGTCAAACTAAATCTATTAGAAATAATAAAAATCCAAAATAATAATAGATAATTTAATATAAAATAAGAAAATGAATTGTTTTGTTTTAGAAGAAATGAAAATTTGAGAAAAGAATTTGAAAAGATAGTAAAATAAATAAGACGTAAAAAATTATAAGATAAAATTGAATTAAAAAGATTGCATTTACTTGAGATAGGATTTGAACTAAGAACTTTAAGAGTAGGAAAAGAACCACTACCAACTGTGCTAAAGTAAATATGATGTAACTAATATTAATGAATATTTATATATAAGATATATACAAAGTCATTTAAAAAAAATTGAGGTAGGGCACAGGCCACACCTGGTCTCCACGTAGGTCCACCCCTGGACACCCCTGGAGACCTCATCTCAAGATTCTTCCAGACCGACTTAACTGAAAACTAACCGTCTGAATTCAGCGACCAACCAATAGAGTTCATAATGGTTTCCCGAATCTTGATACCCTCTAAACAACTCACAAAAGACTCCCACTGTTCTAATTCCCAAATCGAAACACTTCCTCCTTAAAGAAATATTCCAGCTCCACCTACTATCAAACCAGCCCCCATAGTCCCATACTCATAAACACACCCAATCTTGTTAGAAGCTAGAGAATAAATCCTAGGAAATGCCTCCTTCAACCTCAAACCCTCTATCTTGATGTCATCCCAAAGTCTAGCCCTATCACCCCTCCCCACGATCACCTGAAAATCATCCTCCAAAACCTTCGCAATCATCGTTCCTTGCTACAGCAGCCCAAAGACAGTCTTAGTAAAATAAGAGGAGGAAGATCCCCCATTCTAATCCCACCTCAACGAGTTCACTGGGATGTTATATTTGGTACAGATAACTCTTCTCCATAAAGACTATACTTCCTTCCCAAATCTCCACATTCATTTAGCTATTAAAACTTTATTTTTATTCGGTATGGACCCAATTCCTAAGCCCCATTATCCCTTATACTATTACATTAAAGTCAACAAAAAACATTATCCATTGTCTCCCCATTTTTACTCGGTCAATATATATATATATATATATTAGTCATGATTATATTATATAGATATGCACCAGTCCAAAACGTGTTAAAAAAAACTGACCTAAACAAGTGTTTACTTAAAAATAAAAATAAAAAAATTTTAAAATTTTTTTTTTAAAAAAAAAGACTGATATCAAATTTTTAAAAAGTGACTATTAATGGCCATACAGCTAGGCAAAGCTTCATTAACTTTTGGCAAAAATAAAAAATAAAATAAAATAAAAAATCAATTTTTAAAGTTCAAAGGTAAGACAAAAGATGCATGCATGTAGGATAGTTTTGTACTTAAGTAAATGGTGTATATTGAAGATATTGATGTTGAAGACATGCATCAACCACGTCAAACTGAAGCATGTATTATATGATCTTAACATGTCTCGGCAGTAGGTGCGAAGCCAGCTTTATCGAATTTTAAGGGTCCAATTTGAAAATTTTATAAACTTATAACAAAAAATATAAATAATAAACAAAAATTTGAGGTAAAATGTTAATAAACTTTTAAGAAAAATCGTGGACTTGGGACCAAGACCATCCCCCCTGGCTTCGCAGTCTTATTGCTATAATTGTAATACTTAAAAAAAAAAAAAAAAACAATAACCAAGGTGGTATACTGCAAAGCCTCGTTAACTTTTGGAAAATAAAAATAAAAACAATAACAAAGGTGGTATACTGCAAAGCCCCGTTAACTTTTGGAAAATAAAAATAAAAACAATAACAAAGGTGGTATACTGCCTTTTCTCACATAAGACATTTGTGTAGATAAGAAAAAAAAATTACATGTAAAACATTTTGTTTGAAAATTACAAGTTAATTAGTGCCCATCTTAAAATATATATCCGCCCTTTACACCCACACCACGAAGTTGAGGATTCAAGTCTAAAGATTTATTCCCAATATATTAGCAATATATTAGCAATATATTAGCAATATATTAGCAATATATTATTAATTTATTATTTTTAATTATCTTCTTATTTTTAGTGTTCAGTCTATAAGATTTTGTAAATACATTAATTTGATGGAATTGGTTAAATAGGTCGGCAATCAAAGTCTATAATAATGTAGCATGAAATTTGAATTCATATTATTATGAGATTCTTCTCTCATGAGCAAACACATTTACGGTTTTACCAAACCGGTTCCGATTTCCAAACATCAAATACGAAGGCACATCACTTATAATTGCAGACTGTCACCATTTACGCAGTGTGAGGCCCAATTCCATTCAAGTTCAGTTTGTAAGAGATGGGCCTCAACTCGCTTAAAAGCCCAATTAAGTGAGTTGAGGCCCATCTCTAACTCGTATATGTAGTCAAAGTTTGTTACTTATATATATATATATATATAGGGAGAACTTTGAAACTAGCCAAAAAATTAGTGGGTTTATTGTTTTTGTCCAAAATTATCATTTTTATTGTTTTTGTCAACATATGCAATTTTTGGACAAGATTGCCCTTGTTTATATAAAAAAAAAAAAATTCTCTTTTTTTTTTCTTTTTCTTCTTCTCTTTCCTTTACACAGAATCTTTTTTTTCTTTCTCTCTCTCTCACGTTCATCTTCTTCTTCTTTCTCCTCTCTTCTCTTTCTTTTTCACACCTTCCACTCTTCTCCTTTTCTCTCTCATGCCTTCTCTCCTTCTTCCTCTTCTCTTTCTCTCCTCTCTTCTCTTTCTCTTTCACTTTTTTTTTTTTTTCAGATTTGAAAAAATTCAGATTTTTATTTTGAAAATTTTCAGATTTGTGGTTTTGTTTAAGTTTAGGTTGTGGTTATTTTTATGAATGGTGGGAGTTGTGTTTGAGTTTGGGTTTTGTTGAAAAAAAAAATTCAAATTTTTTCAGATTTGATTTTTATCAAAGAAAAAATTTCAGATTTTATTTTGTTTAAACACACCAAGCCACGGATTAAACACACCAGACAAACGAATTAAACACATCAGGCAAACGAATTAAACACACCAGGGAAAAAACAATTAAACACACCAGGGTAAAACGAATTAAACACATCAGGCAACGAATTAAACACACCAGGCCAAATGAATTAAACACACCAGGGTAAAACGAATTAAACACACCAAGCAAACGAATTAAACACACCAGGGCAAACCAATTAAACACACCAGACAACGAATTAAACACACCAGACAAAACGAATTAAACACACCAGGCCAAATGAATTAAACACACTAGGGTAAAACGAATTAAACACACCAGGCAAACGAATTAAACACACCAGAGCAAACCAATTAAACACACTAGGCAAAACGAATTAAACACATTAGGGTAAAATGAATTAAACACACTAGGAAAAACAAATTAAACACACCAGATAATCAATTAAACACACTAGGCCACCAATTAAACACACAAGACAAAACGAATTAAACACACCAAGGCAAAAACAATTAAACACACCAGAGCAAAAATGAATTAAACACACCAAGCAAAACGAATTAAACACCCGGTGTGTTTAATTGATAGTCTGGTGTGTTTAATTAGTTTTGCCCTAGTGTGCTTAATTGTTTTTTCCTTGGTGTTTTTAATGAGTTTTGCCTGGTGTGTTTAATTGGTGACCAAGTGTGTTTAATTGATAGTCTGGTGTGTTTAATTCGTTTGCCTTGGTATGTTTAATTTGTTTGCCTGGTGTGTTTAATTCGTTTTGCCCTGGTGTGTTTAATTCGTTTTGCCCTGGTGTGTTTAATTCGTTTGGCCTGGTGTGTTTAATTCGTTGCCTGGTGTGTTTAATTCGTTTTACCCTGGTGTGTTTAATTCATTTGGCCTGGTGTGTTTATTCGTTTTGACTGGTGTGTTTAATTGGTTTACACCTAGTGTGTTTAATTGGTCTGGTGTGTTTAATTGATTACAACTGGTGTGTTTAATCGTTGGTCTGGTGTGTTTAAATGAACAAAATCTGGAAGGAAAAAAAATTACCAAACATGATCTGAATTTTTTAAAAAAAATCTGGAATTTTTAAACAAAACAAGATCTGGAATTTTTTTTTTAAAATCTGGAACAAAAATTTAAACATTCAAATCCAACTAACACTCAAATCCAAACATTCACAATAGAACCACCCTTAAAATCAACTACATTCACAACCACAACCACATTCACAATTTCAAATGCAAACCTTTTTTAAATCTGAAAATTAATCAACAAAAAAAAAAAAAAAAAAAAAAAAAACTGAATTTTTTAAAATAATCTGAAAAAAAAAAATTTTAAAAAAATCTGGAAATTTTTTTAACAAACATAATCTGAAATTTTTTGAAAAAATCTGGAATATTTTCAAAATCAAAAAAACCTAATTTTTTTTTTAAAAAAATCTGGAAATAACTTTAAACAAAAACAAAATCTGAAAAAAAATTCAAAAAAAAAATGAAATTTTTAAAAAAATCTGGAAAAAATGTGAAAGAGAAAGAGAAGTGAGGAGAGAAAAAGAAGAAGGAGGAGGAGGGAAGATCGGACGACCGATCGAAAGTCGGTTGTCCGATCTGAAAATTTTGTATTTAAAAAAATCTGTTTTTTTTTTTTTAAAAAAATCTGGAAAAATAAAAAAGAGAAAGAGAAAGAGGAGGAGAAGAAGAAGAAGGAGGAGGAGATGTGAAAGAAGAAGGAGGAGGAGGAGAGAGGAGGAGAGAAAGAGAGAAGAAGAAAGAGGCGTGAAAAATGAGAGAGAGAAAGTGGCTGGTGAAAATGAGAAAGAAAGGAGAGAGAAGAGGTTTTGAAAAAAAAAATAAGGGCAATTTTGTCTTCACAGCCCATTTGTTGACAAAAACAATAAAAATGATAATTGTTGACAAAAACAATAACTCCCCATAATTTTTGACTAAAAAGCCCTATTTTCTCATATATATATATATATGCATGGAATAAGCAATCAAGAAAAACAATAGAATTAGAAGCATACCAGAGCTTATAATATAAATTGAATACAGTGAACTGACCAGGTGATTGATCCTCATCTTTTGAATGTTTTGTAAAGATTTCCACCAGAATATGCAAAACCTATTCTCTAGAAACAATAAAGCAAATTATTTCAAAAATCTATTCTGATAAAAAAAAAAAACAACTGATACTGGTTATAATATAAATATTATGTTAATTATGTTATCAATGCTTGGAATTCGATTGTGTTGTTGAAGACCCTGTACATTTTTGTAATTCTTAGTGTATCTAAACCTGATCCTTTCCGTTTTGTATGTTTCTGGTTCAACTACAATTTATGATGTTCATGATGGTTTCTGGGGATAGATTTTTAACCTTGAATAACCTCGACAATTTCATTTTTGTTCCATAGCAATTAATTGCTTTATGTGTTTGTTCACTTTCCTGGTGGTGTACATGATGATGTGTTGGGTTTTTGGGACTTCAAAAAATTGTAGAAATCAAACCCAACCCTAGCTGATTCCGGTAACATTTCATACTAACAAAATAACTAGAAACCGAAGTGTGTTGCTGCCTCGGATATCTTTACCGTTGCTGTATCAGTCTTTACCTCCTTATATCTCACTTCTTCGACCTCTATCAATTCATTTGATGCGCAACCTTTTGCTTTCAGAAACAATTAATTTTGATTTAACTCTTTATAACTTATTTCATTGATTAATCAGCTTTTATTTAACTATGTATGGTGGTGGAGTTGTTACATGGTTGTTGATTGCTATTGATGATGTGGGAGGAGAGTGGCTTGTGATTAGTCATGCTCCATGAAATGGCTGCAACTTGGCTGATTTTATCATGCCCTTTTTTCTCTTCATTGTTGGCATCTCCATTGCACTCTCTCTCAAGGTCCTTTTTTTTTTTAATCATATTTTCATTGAAAACACTACTAGAAAATGCATGCTTACTATCTTGTTTTGTTTTCTCATGTCGTCATATGTAGAGAATATCAAGCCGGTTTGAAGCTGTCAAGAAGGGGTTCTTAGGACTTTAAAGCTTCTCTTTTGAGGTATCCTATTACAAGTAGGGGTGGCAAATAACCATTAAACCGAACCGAACCGGTGAACCAGACCGGTACAATCGGTTTTTTTTTCGGTTTTTTACTATTAACCGGTTCGGTTCGGTTTGTTTTTTAAAAAACCGGTATTTCCGGTTCTAGGGTTCGAACTGGTGAACCAAACCGAGAATCGGTGTATATAAACAAAAATCCCTCTCTTTATTTTGTTTATATCTCTCTCTCTATAATCTCCAGATCTTTTCTTTATGTAAGCTAAATTATTGCTTTCTACATGTGGGTTTATTTGCTGTTTTCGTATTTCTCAATCATGTATACCCATTACAGTCATGGCTTCAATTTATCAAATTGCTCTTTTAAGACTCTCTGCTCTTGTATCGTTTATAAGCAATTTATTTATGTCAAGTCACTCACTTTTTATTAATGAAAATGTGGGCATTGCCGCATTGGTATACTCAAGTACTTGGTTTAATGAAAAAACATGTTCATTTCTAGGTAATGTTGGTTTTGAAAATTTATCACATTTTACAAAGGTATACATGCTATGAAAATGTGCTAGGGATTTAATATGAAATGGTTTCTTCAATGTTCTTGGATAAGAATAGTATAATTTATATGTTTGGTTTATACTTCTTTATAGCGAACACTCAAAAAATTTCAAACCAGAAGATATGCAAGCTTGCAGAGAGGGGAAAAATTGCATCGTTACAGGAGCAAATTCGGGTATTGGTTATGCTACGGCTGAAGGTCCAAAACCCAATAATTTGGCCCAATAGGCCCAAAACCAAAAAAACCGAACCGAACCGGTTCAATCGGTTTTTTATCGGTTCACACTTTTCAATTCTGATCGGTTCACTCGAAAAGTGAACCGATCCATTAAACGCCCACCCCTACTATTGCCTATATTTATTAAAATAATAATATTGGCGGAGCAGCCGTCGATCTACTCGACGCAATGGTAGGCTGGGTCGATGTGTAAGACGATGGATATGGCAAAGAAGCAGAATAGCAGATGATTAAGGATTTGGATTTTGGAGTGGTGGAGAGAGACGAGGGCAGCGACCCTTATTTTTGTTTCAGTGAAACCGACTGTAATAAGATTTCGGTTTCTTTTTCTTTTTAATTGATAAATTGTTTATTTGCTCCCTGTTTAATCTCAACCATCAGATATGAATTATGGTTCATCCAATGGCTCAAATTTTGCCCAAAAAACCACTGCATCATAAATGGGTTTTTTTTTTCCCAGTATGAAAGTCGATTCCAACAATATTGAAGATATATGTTCCTGCTAGTTGTTGTAGTGTTAGTTTAGGTTACTAGAGTTATGCTAAGTTAGACAAACAAAACCGAGACATGTGTTAGGTTTGAATTGGTTAGAGCATCCACAATGGTCTCAAAAAGAGACCCATTTCATAAAACCCATTTTGGTTTTGATAAAATTGTGCCACAAGGGGTCTCAAATAGGATCCAAAAAAAAGAACCCAAAAGTGGGCTCCACCCAAGTAGACCTAAATGGAGTTTTAAATTTGGAACTCAGTTTGGGTCTTGCCCAATGATTGGGTTGGACTTATATATATAATTTAAATTAAAATATATAATTATTAATTTCAAAAAATATATATAATGAAAAAATATATATATTTAATATATATTTCAATTATTTAAATTTAAATATATTATTATTAATTTCAATTATTTAAATTTAAATATATTATTATTAATTTCAATAATTATATACATAATGACAAAATATAAATAAATTTAATTAGGGGTGAGCGTTTAATAGATCAGTACACTTTTCGAGTGAACCGTTAAAAAACCGATAATATCTGGTTTTTGAAAAAGTGAATCGATCCGATAAAATTGAAAAGTGTGATAATTATATAATTTATTTATTAATATATATAATAATAATATATATAATATTTTAAAGAAGAGTAATAATTGTTTGGAAAAAAGTTTAAAAAGTAATGAAACCGAACCGTTGGAACCGACGAAACCGAAATCGGAAGCGGAACTGAACCGTCGGAACCGCTAAACCCGAACCGTCGGAACCGCCAAAACCGGACCGGAACCTTCAAAACCGGAACCAAAACCGAACCTTCAAAACCGGAATCGGAACCGATTTTGAAGGTTCGGAACCGAAGCCGAAATCGAACTGAAACCGACGCCATGTCTATTCATATACAATATTTTGTTTTAAATATTTATTTTTATTGTTGATGTAATTCAGTTGTGATAATTTTTAATTGATAATTTTTTTATTTTAAATTAATTATAATTTGTTAAATAATTATTGATAGTGTTGATATTTAAAATATATTATATAATTTATTTATTAATATATATATATAATATTTTAAAGAAAAGTAATGATTGTTTGGAAAAAAGTAAAAAAAGTGGATTCATTTCTCTTTTTTTAATTTAACCCCATTGTGGAGAAAATAGACTTAAATAAATATGACCCAAATAGGAATACCCATTATTTGAAAACAAGACTCATATTTGATGATGTGGCAAAAATGGGTCTTATGTTTGGGTCTCTACCATTGTGAATGCTCTTATAATAACACTCACTGGTCTGAAACTTCTGAAAAAAAAAAAAAAAAAAAAAGAATTTTTCAGAGCAGAAGCCAGAAAAGTACTCTGTTGTCCCCTGTTTTCTCAGATGAAAAACAGCTTTTGTTTGCTTTGTGAGGTGGAGCAAGCAGACAACATCATGGTAACATACTATGCATTACAAATGGCAAAGCGAGATGAAACACAACTGCACCTTACTTTATTTAATTAAGAAGCAACAATAAAAAGTACAAAAGTACGTGCTTCATTCAGATTTACATATATAGTACGTATAACGTATCATGTATGTCCTAAACTAGAATCAGAGAAAGTTCTCCACATCTAGATAAACTGGCTGACCCTGATAAGTGACAATACTTTTTCTGGTCACCTAAATCCTGTATTGCACCTGCAATTCTCCATCATCAGCTCTAGGAGCATCACCAATGCTAATGTAGGTTGTGAAAAAATTAGATGGCACATAGGATAGACATCCATTTTTTTTAAAAATTCATCTTCAATACAACCTCTCTAGTATAACTTCAAGCTGAGGTGGTAACTTTTTTTTAGAGGCTGTCAACATGACTCTCTGATTTTAGACGATCTGTTGGACGACCGTCTTTTTGGCCCAGTTAGCAACCACTCTTGTCTTTTACCTTATTTTATTCAACAATTATAAATTATATTTAAGGAGACCAATAATAATTTGACACGTCATTAAAAACATATATTTTACAAGTAAAGCATTGGTGACCACTTTTTTTATTTGGATGTTTATCAAGTTTAGTTAGATACCACATATGAAGCAATTGGCTTGACAATGTTGATATATCACCATTTTTTTAAATGCAAGTCACATTACCATTGAAGATGCTCTAACCTGATACCCGTCAAAGGTGAGTTCATCGTCAACTCTAAGACGTTTAGCTCAAACAAATTGAAGCCACCCCACTGTGAAGACAGGACTTGCTCGGTTTCCACCGGGACGAGTGTAGTACCAGAGTGTCCACACTTGTTCCTTCAAGTCCATGACCTGCAAATCCAGGAAATGGTTTCCTTCCATAATCGGGATATACACCAGAATCTGGGTTGGAAGCGCAAGTTTTGTATTAATATCAGAATCGGTGAGAAGCTTAGAGATTGTAAACTGTAGCATAGCCATTGAAACGCAATACAAATATGATTACAAAGGCGTGTGCATATATATATATATATATATACACATGACGATCGACTTTTGAATCACAGGATTTTGACTTCATTCTAGACATGTACGTTGATGGTGAACTAGTCTCCAAATGCTTTGAAAATGATGCCAAATTGCCAACTACTAGTACTTATGCCTTTGAATATCTTTGAAAGAAAAGATTTAAAACCGGATAATTTCAAACTGTTGTTTTTTAAGGGAAATTATCATTTTCCCGCCGAGGTTTGTCATATTAGATAAACTGGTCCATCTAGTATCAATAATGGCCAGCCAACCCCCTGAAATCTAAAATATTGGTAATTTTACCACTTCTGTCAAGTTTTTCATCCAAAATCTATTTGAGCGTTAATTAAAAAAATAAAACGCCTCCATCAAGGATTGAACCTTCGACCTTGTGGTTAAAAAACGCAAACTCTAACCAACTTGCTACTCTAACTTATTGTTAAAGGTTTGTTGATTTAAATATATATATAGTTATATAATTTGTTTAAAAAATTTTAAATCTGTTTATATAATTTAAAATAAACTCATATTTATTAATAATATATCAAAACAAATTTATGAAAGAGAAAAAGAAAATAAGAAAACAAAAGGAAACAAACAAAATCCAGAAAATCAAAGCCCGTAAATTTTTTCTTTCTTTTTTTGGAATTTTTTTCCTTTTCAAAAAATATATTATTTCAATTTGATAAGAAAAAAACAAAACCCAGAAAATCAAAGCCCATAAATTGAAAAGAGAAAAAATTCAACAAAAAAAAAGGAAAAATAATTTAAAAAATTCCTTTTTTTTTTTTTTTTTTTTTCCTTTTGTTTTCTTATTTTCTTTTTATTTTTCATAAATATGTTTTTATATATTATTATTAAATATGAGTTTATTTTAAATTATATATATATATGCAGTCTTTATATTGTCAGTTCGTCATGACAATAAATATATCAGAACAAATAATGTGGACCATAGATTATGAAGAAGTTTTGACAAGTGCATATACTTTGAGTCAAAGTATGTAAATTTAGTGGTCTACATTCTTTGTCCTGATATATTTATTGTCAGAACGAACTAATAATAGAAAATTTGTATATATATGAGTTTATTTTAAATTATATAAATAGATTTAAATTATTTTAAACAAATTATATATCAACGAAACTCTAATAATGAGCTGAAGTAGCTCAGTTGGTTAGAGTGTATGGCTTTTAGCTTAAGGTCAAAGGTTCAATTCTTAATGGGAACGTTTTAATTTTTTATTTAACAGTCAAAGGGATTTTGGATGGAAAACTTGACAGAAGGGGCAAAATGACCAATATTTAGAGTTTTAGGGGGTTGAATGGCCATTATTAAAACTATAAGAACCAATTTATTTAATATGGCAAACCTCGGGGGGGTGGGGGAGTTATAATTTCCCTTGTTTTAATACTTCTGATGTGATAAATCTAATAGCAAGTTTCATGAATCAATCTGGTTTCAACAGTAACATACTAATTAAATTCTAATTAAATTTTTATCTAATCTAACATGAAAATTTGACCAGGCTTGGGCAGGTTAGATGAATTGTAATTTAATTGGATGTTATTTAATACATTTGAAGTTCCTAATCAAATAAAATGCCTCCGAGTAACAGGCAAACTATAAAACAACGAAAAACAAATGAAAATTTGAAAAAATAAAACCTAATGTTAAGAAGGGCATTGAAAATAATTAAGCAAAGATGAGCAGAAGAATTCCATAGTTTAATTAATTAAGAAGCGCAAAAGTACATGATCCAAGATGCAGTTTTGTGATCTCCTAAACACATATGTGGAGTTAGGACAAGATAGGGTGAAGATAGGGTCCTCAACTCACATCCACATAAATAGGGTCAAGATTTTCTATTTTGATTTTCTCCATAGTAGAAAATTAAAATCGATTTTCTATTTTATAAAACTAATAAAATCTATATGATGAAATTAAGATTTCAAACTTCATGCAGCAATATGGTTTCAATAGTACCAAAAATCTAATATGAATTGTGGTGTCAGTCTCTCTATATCAATAGTACCAAAAATCTAATATCAGTGGCATTGCTGATTGCTCTAGAGAGAGATAGAGACAAAGAGCAAAGCCACTGCCAGTAAAAGGTTCTTGGCAGTAGGTAGAAAGAGCAAAGCCGATGCCTTTTTTTAGCTTTTCTATTAAGATTAACCTTTTTCAAAAAAGATAGATAGAGCAAAGCCACTGACCACATAATATATATAGAGCATAGCCATTGGCCCATTGCCTACTAAGTTATAACTAGAAACTTTGGAAAATGACAAAATAAACAATGAGTCAATAATGGCATGTGAAACTTTAAAAAAGTAGTCACATAACACATCAGTCTACTGTACTGCACGATAATGTTAACCTAATTACGTTCCTTTTCTATGTTAATAATCCACGAAATGGCATTTCAAAGAAATGGAATCTGGAATCATGACCTAAGAAATATGTTAAAATAATAATAATGTAATAAAATAATTAACACGTCTTCCTATTCAGCGATTGCATCACATCCGCATTGAAGAATGGCTATTCTAGGATGACAAGTAATTAGAATGACAATCAGCTAATGATGATCGTGTGAAGTATTTGACTTCTTTTCTCAAATATTAGATGACAAGACTGGCCTGGGACCACACGTTACAGAGAATATATAACAATCCAAGACTAAATTTCTAAAGTTGATGGAAGTTATATATTATAAAATTAAAAATTTCTTAAAGTTGATTTACGTATATCCAATCCAAGACTAAATTTCTATGTTTTATAACTAATGAATCTTCATGGGAGAAAACAAAATATTGCAGAAGATCACTTGCAACTAAATAGAGAAGAAGGACAAAGCAGCATTATACGAATCAAGTAAAAAAAAAATAGTGATGATTAATTGTTCAAAATCATTATAGAAAATAAAATAAAAATTAAATAGAGCATTGATTGCTTATAATTTAGGGAAATATAAATGATTCATTTTTTACTTAATTTTAGAAATTTGGAAAGGCGAGATATATATATATATATATACAGTTAGGTACTGACTATATGCAGATGTGGACTCGGACGTGACATCGGCTTTTGAATCTAAGGATCAATTATAAGACCCTGAAAATTAGCAAGAGGGTGACGTCAGGGTTAGTGTCTTGGTGACTTACGTTTTCAATGCTTACGTTTTCAAAAGTTTTCCAATCTAATATAATTATTCATTCATCAACTACCTAAATTTTGATCTGATAATGACCTGATTAGGAGTACAAGTGACAATTTTTATAATCGTATTATTTTCAACACCACGTGCAGTCACTCTTCAAATTTTAACATAAACTATGTATATATATATATATATATTCTCTTTTAAAGATTTCTATGAAATTCATCTGGATTTTAATAAAAAATATATATATTAAAATGAGTATGAATTTAATTTATTATTATTATTATTGAAAATAGTTCAATGGATGATGAATCTGATTGATTTATATGGAGAAAATAATATAGATTCGTGTGTTGGATTGTTGTACTCGCTGGTGTGATTTGATGAAATTTTATGTCAACACCAAAATACCATTACAGGACAGGAGACACTAAGGTGGCGTTTGGTTACCATGGTGGAATGGTAATCAAAATGGTAATAGGAATGAGAATTGGAATGGAAATGAATGGAAAGTTGATTCCTTTGTTTGGTTGGAACTGTAGAATTAGTATCTGAATCAGTATTATTTAGTTAACAACTGAATGGAATGAAATCAACTATATTTTGACCAAAATACCCCTAATTACAAAACAATTATAATAACATGATATATTATGGATAATAATAATAAAATATGAAAGTATATAATATATATATAAATTAATGTAATTAATAATAAAATTTGTATTTTCAATTACAAAAAATGTATATAAAATTTTTATATATGTAATTATAATATATAAAATGTTATATATATATGTTATAAAATATATATTATAATAAAATAATATATATGTATTACATAATAATATATATAATATAAATATTATTATATATATTTTAATATATGTTTATATAAAATATATATTATATATTAGTAATATTAATATTATTATATATTATATAATATAAATATCATATATTATATAACACGAATATTATACATTATTATATATAATATATATTATTTAATATATAAAATATATAATATATAATATATATTATAATATTATATATATACTATTTATATATAATATATATTTATATATCATTGATATAATATATAATGATAATATATTATTTTTGGAAAGGAGGATATTTTTGGAATGTAGTTTGTGCATATGAGGGTGTTTATGGAATAAATTTTTTAGGTTGCAATGGAATGGGCATTCCATTGGTTTTTAGATGAAATGCTCATTCCACTAAAATGGTGGAATGCCCATGCCATTGGATTTTAACTAACCAAACATTGAGAATAGAATCCATTCTATTCCGTTCCAGCCAATCAAACGCCACCTAAATGAGACATGCTTCTTTATTTTCTTTATGCCATGCAATTTCATAACTTCTTCAATTACATATTTTAAGGTAAATAATTTTTATTTTTTAAAATAAGTAGTTGAATTAAAGTTGTTTTTTAAAATATATACATATATATACAAGAAATCCATACCTTTCTTCCTTGCTTTATCTCTCTGTTTGATTAAAATTTACAAACTCAATTTCATCACATACAAATATCAAAGATATGATAGAGAAACTCAATTAAAATCTATACACTAAAATTCTACATAGAGAACATAATTAGGGAAGACGTAGAGAACCAAATTGAGAAAGAGACGAAGAAATATGGTAGTAACCTTACCTCTTCATTCTTGAAGCTTCGAATATGACGGATGCGAAGTCTCTGGTTAAAATGGAAAGAAAAAAGAAAGAAATGGGAAAAAAGCAAGAAATGAAAAGTCGGTGAGAGAGAAGACATACCGGAGTTGAATGGTGAATGAGAGATGTGGCTGAGAGGGAGAATCTACAAAAAAAATACATATGGCCGGTTAATTACAAGTAAAGTTTTTAAATGGTCCCCGATCATATAATGTGAAAGACATTTATACCTTCACTTATACATTGTTTAATAAAAAACTTTATGTAATTTTAGAATCCTCAAAGGATAGAAGTATAACTACACTATGCTAATAATTGTAAATAAATTTAAAAAATGAAATACCATATATAGCCTCTATTTTTTATTGATTTTATATAACTACATCAATCATTGAAAATAATTTAAAGTTCTACTAAGGATATTATAGGCATATAAAGTTACAATAAATAAAACAAACTATAATTAAAATGGCTTAGGCTCTTTTTATATAAAGCATATATATATCCCTCAAAAAAAAATATATATATATATATATAATTTATCTTTATCCAATAGAATCTAGCCAAAAGCAGACAGAAAAAACAACCTCGATCTGAGCATTGCTACCTACCTTACAGGCTTACACACCAGCCCGTCGCAACTATTATCATCTTGACTTATAAATTTGGAAAAGTTGGAATCTTCGATTAGGCCGGCGATCAAATTCTCATTTTCGCATATATATATATATATATTGACTTTATTATTCATGATTCATCAAATATAGAATTCACCAAACAAGAAAAGAATAGATGTGAAGGTTATAAAAAAAAAATGATTATTGATTCTTCACATTCACAATGACTACTTTCTCCAAATGACAACAAAAAATCTAAAAAACATATATACAATGAAACTCAATGGTATTATATGTTGAACCAAATAAATGATAACCTAATGCTTTCTCCTTTATTATCTTAACTTTGATTGACCTTAATTAAACAAGTTGTTACAAGGCCGGATGTTCACATTCACGATTATTAATTATATATAAATTAAACAAGTTTAAACAAAGTTCAATCAACATATATATCGGCCCCTTACACCCACACCACGAAGTTGAAGGTTCGAATCTATAGATTTATTCCCAATGTATTAGCAATATATTATTAATTTATTATTTTTTAATTATCTTCTTATTTTTAGTGTTCATAATCTCTAAGATTTTGTAAATACATTAATTTGGTGGAATTGGTTAAATAGGTCAGCAACCAAAGTCTATAATAATATAGCATGAAATTCGAATTCATATTATTCCGAGATTTTTCACTCATGAGCGCACACATTTACGGTTTTACCAAACCGGTTCTGATTTTAGAACATCAAATATAAAGGCACGTCACTTATAATTGCAGACTGTCACCATTTACGCAGTGTGAGGCTCAATTCCATTCTAGTTCAGTTTGTAAGAGATGGGTCTCAACTGGCATAAAAGCTCAATTAAGTGAGTTGAGGCCCATCTCTAACTCGTATATGTAGTCAAAGTTATTTACATATATATATATATATATGCATGGAATAAGCAATCAAGAAAAACAATAGAATTAGAAGCATACCAGAGCTTATAATATAACCTGAAGACAGTGAACTGACCAGGTGATTGATCCTCATCTTTTGCATGTTTTGTAAAGATTTCCACCAGAATATGCAAAACCTATTCTCTAGAAACAATAAAGCAAATTATTTCAAAAATCTATTCCAATAAAAAAACAACTGATACTGGTTAACATAGAAGTCCAGACAAAATCAGTACTACCACACCGATTTATCATTTTTCACACCAACCCTATATGTTATAGCTTATCAGAATCATGTGAGAATCCACCTAAGTTGATAATATACAGATGCAAATTAACGTTAATGTAAGATTTTTATCCGACTAATGAAAGTTTAGCAGCATAAGTTACACACTGAACCATTGTAAAAAGAAGTGTAAAGATGAGAAATGAAACTAATGTTGTAATAGGATACCCCAAAAGAGAAGCTTCAAAGTCCTAAGAACCCCTTCTTGACAGCTTCAAACTGGCTTGATATTCTCCACAAATGACGATATGAGAAAACAAAACAAGATAGTAAGCATGCATTTTCAATTAGAATGAAAATATGATAAATAAATAAAATAAAAAAAGGTGCTCATCAAATGAATTGATAGAGGTCAAAGAAGTGAGAAATAAGGAGGTAAAGACTGATACAACAACGGTAAAGATATCCAGGCAGCAACACACTTCGGTTTCTAGTTATCTTGTTGGTCTGAAATGTTACCGGAATCAGCTATGGTTGGGTTTGATTTCTGCCATTTTTGAAAGTCCCAAAAACCCAACACATTATCATGTACACCACCAGGAAAGTGAACAAACACATAAAGCAATTAATTGTTATGGAACAAAATGAAATTGTCAAGGTTACTCAAGGTTAAAAATCTATCCCCAGAAACCATCATGAACATCATAAATTGTAGTTGAACCAGAAACATACAAAATGGAATGGATCATGTTTAGATCCACTAAGAATTAAAAAAATGTACAGGTCTTCAACAACACAATCGAATTCCAAGCATTGATAACATAATTAACATAATATTTATATTATAAAAATAAAATAAAATAACCTGGGCTCGGTGGCCAGTTTCTGTTTCGATTCCTTAACGCTTGGAGATTGCTTGCTGCAATTGAAGTGAAAGTCAGAAACTGACAAGTTGATGATGATGGATAGACAAACTTATGTGGGTATTGGGTATTTTGGGCCTGTTTTGTAATCACTGCTTGTGACTACTTACGCAGTTAGTAAGTTATGGCCCTCAACTCACTTATTGGGCCTTTACTCGATATTCTCCGTCCCGATGAAAGTCCAATATTGTAAACAAAAGCTGCATTTTTCTTCGTGACACTCTGCTCTTCTCTTCTCTGCGAACCCAAAACACACTCACAACAGTCATCAACATCGATCACTTCAACTTCTATATATATGCTGAGAGGATTTGAATATACCAATTAGCACATTTCCAGAAACAAAACACCGTAGTAGAACAACCAAAAATGAAATAAAAAGTTGACAATATTGGAGGCCGGCTACTATGCAGGGAAAAAAAATCCCTGCATGATGCAAACAAAAAAAAATGGTCCTTTAAGGTAAGTACTGGTTTCAAACCTGCTATTGCCTATATTTTATTAAAATAATAATATTGGCTGAGCAGCTGTCGATCTACTCAATGCGGTGGTAGGCTGGGTCAATGTGCAAGACGATGGATATGGTAGAGAAGCAGATGATTAGGGATTTAGATTTTGGAGTGGTGGATAGAGACGAGGGTAGCGACCCTTGTTTTTGTTTCAGTGAAACCGGTTATAATCAGTTTTCAGTTTCCTTTTCTTTTTAATTGATAAATTGTTTATATGCTCCCTGTTTAATCTCAACCATCAGATATAAATTATGATCCATCCGATGGCTCAAATTTTACCTAAAAAAATCCACTGCATCATAAAGGGTTTTTTTCCCGGTATGAAAGTCGATTCCGACAATATTGAAGATATATGTTCCTGCTAGCTGTTCTAGTGTTAGTTTAGGTTACTAGAGTCATGCTAAGTTAGACAAACAAAACCGAGACATGTGTCAGGTTTGAATTGGTTATAACACTGGTCTGAAACTTCTGAAAAAAAGAAGAAGAATTTTTCAGAGCAGAAGCCAGAAAAGTACTCTGTTGTCCCCTGTTTTCTCAGATGAAAAACAGCTTTTGTTTCCTTTGTGAGGTGGAGCAATCAGACAACAATCATGGTAACATACTATGCATTACAAATGGCAAAGCAAGATGAAACACAACTGCACCTTACTTTATTTAATTAAGAAGCAACAATAAAAAGTACAAAAGTACGTGTTTCAGTCAGATTACATATATAGTATGTGTGTCCTAAACTAGAATCAGAGAAACTTCTCCACATCTAGATAAACTGGCTGACCCTAATAAGTAACAATACTTTTTCTGGTCACCTGAATCCTGTATTGCACCTGCAATTCTCCATCAGCAGCTCTACATCTCCAATGCTAATGTGGGTTGTGAAAAAATTAAATGCCACATAGGATAGACATTCATTTTGTTAAAAAATCAATCTCCAATGTAACCTCTCTAATCCAACTTCAAGCTGAGGTGACAACTTTTTCAATAGTACCAAAATCTAATATGAATTGTGGTGTCTGTCTCTCTATATCAATAGTACCAAAAATCTAATATCAGTGGCATTGCTGATTGCTCTAGAGACAGAGAGACAGAGAGAGACAGAGAGCAAAGCCACTGCCCAGTAAAAGGTTCTTGGCAGTAGGTAGAAAGAGCAAAGCCAATGCCTTTTTTTGGCTTTTCTATTAAGATTAACGTTTTTCAAAAAAGATAGATAGAGCAAAGCCATTAAGATTAACCTTTTTCAAAAAAGATAAGATAGAGCAAAGCCACTGCCCACTAAATATATATAGAGCATAGCCATTGGCCCATTGCCTACTAACTAGGTACTTTGGAAAATGACAAAATAAACAATGAGTCAATAATGGCATGTGAAACTTTAAAAAGTTGTAACATAACACATCAGTCTACAGTACTGCACGATAATGTTAACCAAATTCCGTTCCTCTTCTATGTTAATAATCCACGAAATGGCATTTCAAAGAAATGGAATGACTATGTTAACCACGTTTTATACTAAAATAATTATAATAGTGCCCCAAAAGTATCTTTGATGTATTCCTCAAGTATCCTCAAAGTATCCTCTAGTCAAACTTATGAAAAAACCAACGGATACGCCATTTGGCTTATCGGATATGTATTCTAGAATATCCGGGGAGTATCTAAACCGGATACGAGTTCAATACGAGTTACCTCCACCAAATAAAATATCCATACTTCCTAGCTCTTCGGTGTTAATAATCCACGAAATGGCATTTCAAAGAAACGGAATCTGGAATCATGACCTAAGAAATATGTTAAAATAATAATAATTCAATATTTTAATAAATTCTTTATTGCCAAGTAAAGTAGAAAAAGAATTTTGAAAAAGTAATGAACTATTTTATCCTGACAGTCTCATTTTTTTCCAACTCTGTCTATTCATGAAGAAAAATTTATGTGCGACAGTCTCACCAATTAAATGGTGAGACCATCCAATTATATTGTTCCAAATTATACAACTTTTAAATCTATTTATATTTTCAAGATAAATTATATTACAAAGTAAAATGTAATTGGACGGTCTCACTGTCACGTGGTCATTGGTGAGACCGTCTCATGCAAGTTTTTCTCCTATACATAATGCACCTGCCAAAAATTGCACAAACTTTTTGTTGATTAACTGTTAATCAGGACCAAGATCAATGTCCATCATCATCATCATCATGGATTGAAAATTAATTAACATGATAAAAAGTAGAGATTGAAAATTAATCAATGGCATTGAAGCAGAAAAGAAGTTCAAAGAGCTAGTAGAAAAAGTGATAATTAAAATTTGTGGAACACAAACCGACGAGTAATGGATTGAAAAACAGAGTCAAGTGACTTTTCCACCTTCTAGATAGGTAATTTAATATTATTAAACTGAGTTGATTTGAAATTAATATTATTTTATAAATTTTAAAAATATCAAATTGAAGCCTATGTTTTCATTATAAAAATAGCGGGAATATCTTGTAAACGATTCTTTATTTTAATTTTAGTAAAAACTTTGATAAAATTATATCGACTTTTATGAATTTTGATATAAATTTTTGTATGAATGATAAGTTCATTAAAATCTTTCTATAAATAAAAATTGAGAATTTTTCACGTATTAAAACTATTTATCTCGATTTTATATAACTGGATTATGAGTCATATCCATTTTGTAGTCCATGCCCATTTTTGTAGGTCTAAGGAAAGAAACTGTTTAGAATTTTAATTGAGTAAACTGATCATGTGATGATTGTGAATTGTGATCCAATGTCTACTTTATTTATCGATTTACTTATCATAGATGGAAGAATTTTTATTTTTTTTAAAGTGGAAAAGTTTGACATCTCTGTGACTGTGAGAAACAACAAAGTAATGTTATGATCAATTTTAACAAAAAGTTAATAATATCAAAATTCCAGGTGACCAAAAAGTTTTAATCATAGATGTCTCATTTGTGTGTTCCTGATTGGAATGAAAATTGTTCTTCTGAGACCAGCTATTATACCCACATGGGTATGGTAGAACCAAATATTGGGAACCACTTTTTAGTTGATTTTAACGTGAGAGTGGTTCGTAAAAATCTAAATAATTTCCAAATTTAACTATGAAAGATTTCCAGATTTTAAATCTACCATACCCACATGTGTATAGTAGCCAAGCCCCGTCCTTCTTTTAATATTCTATCTCTTACGGTTTAGATTTAGACTGATTCAAAGAGTTAGACCTGCCTGTGACTACTTATGCATTATAGTGTCTCAGTTAGTAAGTTATGGCCGTCAACTCACTTATTAGGCCTTGACTCAATATTCTCCATCAGCGATGAAAGTCCAATACTGTAAATAAAAGCTGCATTTTTCTTCGTAAACACGACACTCTGCTCTTCTCTTCTCTTCTCTGCGAACCCAAAACACACTCACAATAGTCATCAACACCGATCACTTCAACTTCTATATATATGCTGCGGTTTTGTGATCTCCTAAACACATGTGGAGTTAGGTCAAGGCCAGGTCTACATACACACCCATATATATCGTATAGTGTACTAAATCCTCAACTCACAAGTATCAGAGAAAATACTTGTCCTGGTCATCTGCACTTATCCATAGTAGAAAACTAAAATAAATTGGAAAGTTGACAAGATTTTCTATTTTGATTTTCTCCATACTAGAAAATTAAAATTGATTTTCGAATTTAGAAAACTAATCAAATTTATTTATGATTGAAAGATTTCAAACTTCATGCAGCAATTTGGTTTCAGTAGTACCATAAATCTAATATGAATTGTGGTTCTGGTTCACACTGTCACTTATTCTCTTAATGTTTAAATATACTGGCTAGAAAAATACAAAGATAGATAATTTTGGTACAATATATAGTCAATGGGCGTGGGCAAAAAGAGTGGAACTCCTACGTCCTACGTGCCACGCGTGTGTGATTTCTCTTACAAATTGCATTATTAATTGTTTACATTTAAAAAATAGTTTATTCATTCTAAAGATGCAGAATCTATAATAATTAATGGTAGATTTAATGAGCATTATTCTTAATAAGGATCATTTAACACCAAATCACTTTTTTTTTATTTCTTAATATGCAAGATTAAGGAAACGAAACTAGCTATTTGTGATTAAACATAATGTTAGAGAATTTGATATAATGTTTTAATGTTTATTTTCTTCAACACAAGATGAGGTTGATCCAGTGGTATGTCCTTTACACTTATACCATGAGGATATGGTGAGTGATGTGATGTGATATTGTGGTAAACATTGCAATATTACTCAAATTATATATATAGGGCAAATTGTACAAACATACATTGACATTCGACCTAATTGCACTCATACTCAACTTTTGCTCTTAATTGCACAAAAGTACCATACCGTTAGTGGTGCACCGTTAGATTCTAACGATTGAGGGGTAAAAATGTCTTTTAACCTATTAAGTTGGGAAAATCTAGAAAGAGTGATGCTATTGACAATCCATTAAATATCTTTCCACACTCCATTTTAGTTATTTTTTTTATATGACAATTTTATCCTAATTGAAATTACTAAAAGGGACAAAAAAAAAATAAAATCTAAATACACTACAAAAACAATTTTGCTAGACTCTTCTTTTCAATTAATTTTTTTTTTTTTTTTTTTTTGCTAGACTCCAACAATACTTCAATATCTTTAAAGTTTTATTTGATTACAAATTAATGAGAATGATTTACAAAAAGAAACAAACAATTTTTTAAGTGTTGATTTTTGTTGACTTTTTGCATAAACAAATAATAAGAAAAAAAAATTACAGATTTTTTTAATCTTAATTGTTCTCTCTTAATATATATATATATATATTGAAAAATAGTAAATGAAAAAAATAAAATTTGAAGTAGCCATGGAGCTCTTTTAAGTGTCAAGTGCAGAGCAAAAATTTTCCTTCAATATTAGAAAAAAAAAATTAGTTGAAGATTCGGGGTGGAGAGAGAGAGGAGAGAGAGAGAGAGAGAGAGAGAGATGGACTTGTGTGGGTTGGATACAAGACACCATTTATGGTATTCAATGAAAAAAAATTGAAACTAAATGATTGTTTTGTTTTTAAAATTTAGGTTTTTATGATGAAGTGTTAAAAAAAAAAAATATCACAAGATAAAAAGGATAATTTTGGAACAAATGGAGTGTATTTAGAATTTTTAAAAATTTAAGATTTTAGAATGAAGTGTACTTAGAAAATGAGTGTGGAAAGAAAAAAATTGGATTGTAAGGAGAAAATCTCATCTAGAAATTTAACCAGATCTCTTTCTCCGAACTCCATCAGATGGAATAGATTTACTTTATCATAAATAGAGCTCTTCCGTCTACGATAGTCAACTGCACAAGAAGATCCATTGCAGATGGAGATAGAGCTCTCCATCTTCAATGGTCCATTGCAGATGAAGATGGAGGTTCATCTGCAATGGTTGATTTACTTTATTTTGATTTTCTCATTCATTCACGAACCTTATCTTCACAGGCAAAGGTTGTGAGATTTTGTTTTAGAATTTAGAGAATAATAATTGAGTTTACGAAATAAACTTTTACTAGCAGTGACGGAGACTTCCATGGCCGTGGCTAACACCACCTCTTATGAGCTCAACATCGAATCCCCATGTTTTAAGGCAGAACAAAAAGTACAAGTTAAGCGATATTTTATTTCCCTGATTAAAAAAAATCCCTAAAAATTTTTTTGAACAACAGATTTTATAACACCAAAGAAAGGCTAAAAGCTAGACAACAAGCAACAAGAAGATGCAAAAACCACAAAGTAAAGGCACCCACACACCGAGGCCAAAAATATAAAGGAAAAACAGAGCAAAAGCCAGAAACAAGAAAAACAATACGAAAGGATCAACTCTCCAAACAAAACCCAAAAACCAGAACAAAAAGAAACAACAGAAGGAAAGCAAGAGCCACCAAAACAGCACCAAAATCAAACATCAACTCTGACCCCAAAAGAGAAAATCCCCACTTTTACTCGAACCAATCTTCGCCAATAAATCAGCAAGAGAGTTGGACCTTCTCGAGTTATAAGAGACAATCATTTCTTTCAAAGAATTAAGATGAAAAACCCCCAAATTTGAACAGCTAATTGAGATTTTCTTCTCATACAATCCCTAAAACACAAAACAATCTTAAAACCTAAATAAAATAAAAGGGCAAAAGCAACTTGAAAATAATATCGAAACGGATAAATCATATTAACTTTCTCAAACAAATAAGACAATCGTGGGAGTTTAAGCGTTTGTGTACCAAAAGTGATGGAGCCGGCAGCAACGGAGTCACGGTTGTCCAGAGCTTGAGCGTCGTCTTCGCTGTATAAGGACGGCAGTGACAGGATCACGTGGCGCCGTTGCAAGGAGTTCTGACGCCACTACGAGCTGTGAGTGTGACAACGACTTCCAGAGAAACGAAATCATGGAGACAAATTAATCTCAGAGAAGATAATTTAGAGAAACAAACGAGAAATTAGCAGTGAAGAGAAATCAATTGAAACAGAGGCCACCCAGAAAAACCAAACACAAAAATCAGCCAAAAATACTCCACTCCTCAAACTCACTAGCCAAACTAGACCCCCACTTTAGCTAACTTGTCAGCAAAAAAAAAAAAAAATTGGAGGCCCCGGAAGAGAAACGAATCACTGTGCCACCCAGAAGAAGCCTTAAATGTTAGATAAAAATAAAGTCCCCAGAAAAATAAAGTCCTGCAAAAAGCAGCAACCCAGAAAAGGCCTAAGCACACCGAAGACAAAGAACAGCAGGACAGGCACGAAACAGAGGCCACCCAGAAAAACCAAACACAAAAATCAGCCAAAAATACTCCACTCCTCAAACTCACCAGCCAAACTAGACCCCCATTTTAGCTAACTTGTCAGCAAAAAAAAAAAAATTTGGAGGCTCCGGAAGTGAAACGAATCACTGTGCCACCCAGAAGAAGCCTTAAATGTTAGAGAAAAATAAAGTCACCAGAAAAATAAAGTCCTGCAAAAAGCAGCAACCCAGAAAAGGCCTAAGCACACCGAAGACAAAGAACAGCAGGACAGGCACGAAACAGAGGCCACCCAGAAAAACCAAACACAAAAATCAGCCAAAAATACTCCACTCCTCAAACTCACCAGCCAAACTAGACCCCCATTTTAGCTAACTTGTCAGCAAAAAAAAAAAAAAAAATTGGAGGCTCCGGAAGAGAAACGAATCACTGTGCCACCCAGAAGAAGCCTTAAATGTTAGAGAAAAATAAAGTCCCCGGAAAATAAAGTCCTGCAAAAAGCAGCAACCCAGAAAAGGCCTAAGCACACCGAAGACAAAGAACAGCAGGACAGGCACGAAACAGAGGCCACCCAGAAAAACCAAACTCAAAAATCAGCCAAAAATACTCCACTCCTCAAACTCACCAGCTAAACTAGACCCCCATTTTAGCTAACTTGTCAGCAAAAAAAAAAAAATTGGAGGCTCCGGAAGAGAAACGAATCACTGTGCCACCCAGAAGAAGCCTTAAATGTTAGAGAAAAATAAAGTCCCCGGAAAATAAAGTCACCAGAAAAATAAAGTCCTGCAAAAAGCAGCAACCCAGAAAAGGCCTAAGCACACCGAAGACAAAGAACAGCAGGACAGGCACGAAACAGAGGCACCCAGAAAAACCAAACACAAAAATCAGCCAAAAATACTCCACTCCTCAAACTCACTAGCCAAACTAGACCCCCATTTTAGCTAACTTGTCAGCAAAAAAAAAATAAATTGGAGGCTCCGGAAGAGAAACGAATCACTGTGCCACCCAGAAGAAGCCTTAAATGTTAGAGAAAAATAAAGTCCCCAGAAAAATAAAGTCCTGCAAAAAGCAGCAACCCAGAAAAGGCCTAAGCACACCGAAGACAAAGAACAGCAGGACAGCCACGAAACAGAGGCCACCCAGAAAAACCAAACACAAAAATCAGCCAAAAATACTCCACTCCTCAAAACTCACCAGCCAAACTAGACCCCATTTTAGCTAACTTGTCAGCAAAAAAAAAAAATTGGAGGCTCCGGAAGAGAAACGAATCACTGTGCCACCTGGAATAATCCAAGTGACAGCTCCATATAGTCCTAACTATCTCGATATTGCGACCCACAAAGGACACACGCAATTCACCCACAACCACCTCATGCAATTCACCCAAAAGGCCACAACTTCCTCGTTCAAGGACAGTGAAGAAAAACATGATTCAGAGATTTGCCTGCTCAATTTTTTACATATTCCAATAAAAAATTGTAAAAATCATAACATATAGAGTATGCATTAAAAATAAAAAAGCAAGATCAAACACAACAAAAACATAGTTTATTAAGAAGCCGCAGCAGAAAGAACAAAAGTACAACATAAAAATTATAAAAAAAATAAACAAACAAAAACAAAAGTACAACATGTAGAGTGAGTTTGTTGAGTTTGTTGAGTTTGTAGAGCATACATAAGCATAAACAAAAACAAAAACAAAAGAACAGTGTGAGTTTCGCTATGCCTTGACCTGACTCGGCCCGACAAGTAGAGTGAGTCAGAGTCAGAGAAAGTTCTCAACATCAAGGTAAACAGGCTCTCCTTGATAAGTGACATTGCTTTTTCTGGTTACCTGAATCTGCAATTCTCCATCTTGGCGGCGATAAATGGTGAGTTTATCGCCAGGTTTAAGATGTTTAGTTGCAGCAAATTGACGCCACCCCACTGTAAAGACAGGAATAACTCGGTCTCCACCAGGCCGGGTGTAGTACCGGAGTGTCCACACATTTTCAATTGAATCCGTGACCTGCAAATCTACAAAATGTGTTCCTTGCGGAAACGGGATATGCTGAAGAATCTCGGTAGGAAGTGAAGGTTTTGTATGAATTTCATTATAGGTGAGGATTTTAGAGACAGTGAATGGCTGCATAGCCATGATTATAATTGTCGAATCTCTGTGCAGAGTTCTATATTTGGTACTTAATATATAGGCACATGAGTACTCTTCTCACAAGTTATTATGAATATAGTACGTAAAGAGTCAATTATGGGGCCCATAAAGTTAGAAAAAAAGACAAAAGTCATAAGAGTTAGGAAGTGCTCTTATCTCGTATTTTTTTTTTTTAAATGAAAAATGAAAACACTATTCTTTCTTGTTATCTTCTTAATATTTCATTATATTTGTATGTAGATTTAGCTGTAAAATATAATTCACAAACAACTACTTCAATGCCAACTTTCCAAGGATATTATCTATGTTTTGATATAAATTACTAGTCTGAACGCACATCAGTACCTCTTAATAGAACTGATAATGCACCTCCCTTCTATATTAATAGTGAGGGTTTCAAATCCCACCATGCGTATTTTACAAGACACCTTTAATAGTTTATTCTTTTACCATTATCACTTATTCTATGAGTTCTTAAAATTTATACATGATAGGGACACCTTCAATAGTTTCATCTATTTTTTTTCAAGAAACTTTCTTTCTGTTCCAATATTTTCAGTCATATATTTAATCTTGTGAAATCTAAAGTGTCTGATCCAACAATTACATGGACGGGTGGTTAACTGGTTATACAAAAAGACAATTATCACCGTCAACTCTTTACGGTCACTATTATTCAAGCCTTTTATCATTGAACTTTTAATATTGATGTAAACCTCTTGCACTACTTCACTCCACTCCACTTCTCTTATATTATTATTGTTATTGGCATATTAAATATTGTATTAGGTTTGTTTGTTTGAATAAATTTGTCTGTTTGTCAAAAAAAAAAAATATTTTTTATTAGGTTTGATTAATTAGATGTATTCAACTCTATATGTATACAAGCCGAAATCATAAATAACCCTAATTAAAATTAAGGGAGTATTCAAAAATATGTTCTCTCAATAACTTTTTTTTTTTTTAATCCAAGAGAGATGATTTAGGATAATTATCTTCATCGTCTCCATCAATGAAGGTCTATTCATAGATTTCCGTATGGAGATTTGTTTGACCTCCATCAATAGAGGTCTGACTTTTTTATTTTTTTAACCTATAAAGTTATTGATACATCATTTGCAACTTTCATTGGATCATTAAAGTTCTTAATGATGTATGACAAATTAACCTTATTGGACACGGTAGATATATTAAAATACAATATATATGGTTTTAAAAATCAATCAAAGAATGTGGACATTTGAAAAAGCGTCACGAAATACCGACTAGCTTGTTCATGCAGATGCATGTTTCACAAATAATAGCACTTACTTGAAAAGAAAAAAAAATTGCATTTAATTTGACAGTTTACAAGTTTGTTTTACTGTCATAAAATTTGTTTGAACATTATGTATATATATGTTGCAGGGACAAAGATCCTTACCTCACCTCACATAATCTTACGATATATAAGTATTACAGCGAATGAATAGTTAAGATGTGATTGACTCTTAATTAACAATCAATTACATGTGCGGAAAATATAAGGATAAAATGAGGTGAGGAAAGGATTCTAGTCCACGGTGCAGACGTGGAGTTTGTGGTCTCTTGGTTATGTAGATTAGTGAAAACTAGATGATTGTGGGGTCATAATATTGACCTTTTGTAGCTCTATAAAAGGACAGTCCATTCGTGTGCCGGACAAATATACATTTGACTAATATATATTTGTGGAATTGGAATAGTGGAGCCGTGGAGGAGTATCACAGAGATAGTGGTTGGTGGATTAATGGGGCCCAAAAAAAAGCAATCTAGAATCTAGCGTCGATTCTGTTAATTCTGTCGATTTAACCGATTAATTCCACCTATTATTACATTTTTCATTTTTTTCAGCTTTGAAATTTACTCGTTTGATTTAAAAACTTAAAAGTTAAAAAATCAATAATATAAAATTTAATGATTGAGAATACCAAATAGGATTCTAATCTTTTTCTTTTATTTTTTTCATACTTTTATTACAGTTAGAGATGCACATTTCACTCCGGGGCCCCAATTTTTCCCGTCCCCATCCTCATTTGGAGATTTTTTTTTGGGGGAAAAATGGGGAAATGGGGGGGGGGGACGGGGATGAAAATCATCCCCAAATTGAAATGGGGATGGGGATGGGGATGGGGGACCCCTCCCCATCCCCATTTCCCCATTTCCCCATTTTCCCCACAATTATGTTGAAATGGGGATGGGGATGGGGATGGGGATGGGGATGGGGATGGGGGGGAGGTCCCCCATCCCCATTTCCACATTCCCCCAATTATATATAATAATATAAATATAATTATAATATATATATATATATTTTTATTCTTTGAAAACCTAACTCCCTAACCCTAAGTATATATACAATTTACTCATTTTAACTTCAAGACCTAAGACCTAAAACCTAAAACCTAAAGTTGCTTTCATTTTTCTCAAGAATTAGTTGTTATTGTAATGAACTTGTGAATTTTAAAACACTTTATTTTGTATTTGTAATGCATTAATGAATTTTATTTTATATTTGCAATGGAAAGTTTGATTTTTCAATTTAATTTGTAATTTTTATTCAAATGGGGAAATGGGGGAACGGGGAAAAACGGGAAAAATGGGGAATTGGGGATGGGGATGGATATAGGCCCCCCCAAAATTCCTCATCCCCATTTTCCCCAAATGGGGAAATGGGGAGGGATGGGGGAAGGGTCTAGGTAGTGGGGATGGGGATGGGGATGGGGGGACCTATATCCATCCCCATTCCCCAAACGTGCATCTCTAATTACAGCCTTTCGAATAAAAAGTGTTTGTGTGTGTCTTTTCTCACTTATTACAAAGTTGACTGCAGACTACGTAGAACATAAAAAACATCTTCACCTAATCACAATTGACATCTATGTTGAAGCAAAACAATAATGATTATCCATCCTATGTTCTTATGACAAGGGAATGCTATCTACATTTTCCATTTACCTTTCCCATTACTCTCTCTCCTCCATAGATGACATGTGTCCATGGAGGGGTAAATTTATCCAAACATAATTACCTCTTTGGACACGTGTCATCCATTTGAAAGGGAGTGAGCAAAAATGTTCTCAATGCTATTTACTTTTCTCATTTGTCTTTCTCACTCATTGTTTGACACGTATACACTTTTAATTTAATAAAAAAGCTCTCACTTTTTTACTGTAAAGCTTATTTACGTCTTCACCCCTTATTAAAGTAATGATAGAAGTAGCAATCAGGGGTAAAAAGATAAACATGCTTTGCAGAAAAAAAGTGAGTCTTTTTATTAAATAGAAATTGCAACTGGCATCTTAGCTTGCAAAGCTATTGACTGAGATGTACATTCTATTAATTTGGAACACTACAAGAAAATACCAAGTTTGTTGACAGTTAAAAACTGTCAACAATGGCTTATTTACCATTCTCATTTGTCTTTCTCACTCATTGCTTTTGACTAAGACGTACATTCTATTGATTTTAGCTGTCAACAATGGCTTAGTATGTCTGTGTCAGTTTATAACTATCAAGAAATCCTTATAATATTTAATTAATATCAATGGGAATTGAACTTGAGACCTCTCAAGTCAATATTATAAGTCTTTACCATTTGACTACAACATTTGATGTGTTAACAATTGAACAATATTTATATATAACATATATGAGTTGTTACAAATATAGATAAATTTAAATTAATTTAACTAATCAAAATTATAATTTCTACGATAGACATATATTAAAAAATATTTATTAAAACTTTTAATAAAATTATATTTTTTTAAAATATATATAGTCGAGTTATTGGTCAATACTTTATAGTCATGTTTGATTATATGTTGGAATCGTAATCGGAATGAGAATGAGAATGAGAATGAGAATGGAAAGAAAAAGAAAACTAAGTTTTTTGTTTGGTTGGAACTTTAGAATTAATCTCTTAATCAGTATTATTTTGTTTGGTTAACAACGGAATGGAATGGAGTTAACTTTATTTTGACCAAAATACCCCTAATTATAAATGTATAATAACATGATATATTATGGATAATAATAATAAAATATAAAAGTATATTATATATAATCATGTATTATTTAATATATTAATATATAATATATATAATACATATAAATATCATATATGTAATAATATATAATATATATAATAATATAATATATATGATAATATAATGTTTGGAATTGAATGGCTTTCCATTAGTTTTTGGATGGAATGCCCATTCCACCAAAATGGTAGAATCTCAATTCCAATGGAATCACAATTTCATTGCATTTTAA
The DNA here is from genome assembly GCA_954870605.1 of Acer campestre. Taxonomy (NCBI): domain Eukaryota; kingdom Viridiplantae; phylum Streptophyta; class Magnoliopsida; order Sapindales; family Sapindaceae; genus Acer; species Acer campestre. The sequence goes on from OX940801.1 coordinate 1,018,099, forward strand.
CAAAACAATCAAATGGAATGACTTTCTTTCCATTCCATCCAACCAAACATGGCCTATAGGAGACTCGTGACATCAGTTGTAATAATAAATTTGTAATAATAAGCATGATTTGAAATACAACTATCACTACATAGGATATATTTTTCAACATGTATCTTGCAATTTAATGAACAAATGTGAGACTCATATTACTAATTCATATGGGTAATTGGATTATTAACGTGTCTTTTAGTATGAAACAAGAGGGTGCAAAATAAATAAACAATTTTTTTAAAATTATTTTTTTGAATTTTTTAAAAGTAAATTTATTAAATTTAAAATTTTACTTATCCAATATCAGTTTGGCCAAAAACCGATATCTTACTGTAAAATAAATTCATATTAGGATTTTGTTTGGTGTTGAAAATAAGAAGTAAAAGTTTTAAAAAATAATTAAAGATTAATAAAAAAGTATATATTATGAATGTCTTATAATATGATATAATATATATTATATTATATAAATATATTATTATATATATTGTATAATATAATATAATATATATAAATTGTATAATATAATATTTATATTATATGTATTATATATGTATTATATATGTATTTTATATTATATATTATGAATGTTTTATAATTAGGGGTATTTTGGTCAAAATATAGTTAACTCAATTTTATTCCATTGTTAACCAAACTAAATAATACTGATTCAGAAACTAATTATAAAGTTTCAACCAAACAAAAAACCCAGTTTTTCTTTCCTTTCCATTCTCATTCTCATTCTCATTATCATTCGTGACCATAGAGTATAGACCATTAACTTGACTATATATGTTTTAAAAAGTATAATTTTATTAAGAGATTCGATAAATATTTTTTAATATATGTCTGTCATCAGGGGCGGATCCACTTTAAGGCCAAGTGAGGCCCATGCCCCACCTCAAATTTAAAAAGAAAAAAAAATATTATGCTTATAATATATATATATATATATGTATATGTATATGTATATGTATAATAATTAACTCACATCATAAGATAATCAATAGCACAACGAGTAGTGTACTTCATATTCTTATTGATGATGAGGTTTCAAGTCCTAACAATTACGTTTTGCTTAATTTTTTATATCTTTTTTATTTTATCATCTTTTCTAGTTCCTTTATCAAAATTTTATTTTCTTTTAAAATAAAAAATAATTCACGTTCTTTTTTTCGTCATTATCAACATCTTAGCTACCTACGATTTATGGTTACTTAATTCAATTTTATTTTATATTAAATAATCTATTATTATTTTGAAATTTTATTATTTCTAATAGTTTTAGTTTGATATATCGAACACATCACATCAATAAACCATAAAATCTCAAATTTTAATTTATTGTATTAAAATAGTCCATCTATTATTGTGATTCATTTTATTTTATCCTTATTATTTTTCTTTATTTTATAACTTTAATTTATTTAGAAATAATAAATCAATAATTTACCAATAATTAGAAGAATAACAAATTCAAGAACTTGTCTAGTAATATTTATTAATCAATTATTTTACATAAATTTAATCAATTATATAATAATATAATATATAATATATAATACATATATATATTATATAATACATATAATACATATAATAATATATATTAAAAATATAAATATATATAATATATATTATTTTATATAATATATATAATAATATATTTATATAATATAAATATATAATATATATTATTTATTATAATAATACATAATATATTTATATATGTATATAGTATAATAATATATTTATATAATATATTATATAATACATATTATATATAATTTATATATTAATATTATATATATTATATTATAATATAATATAATATATATATGCAATAATATATAATATATATAATAATATAATATATATTATATAATATATGTAATAATATATAATATATATAATAAAAAATGTTATTTAATTAAATATTATTATTATATATTAAATATTGAATTTTTTTAAAAAAAAATTATAAACATTTATTGACAGTTAAAAACTGTCAAGAAAAAAAGAAAAAGAGGATTTCTCCTTACAATCCTACTTTTTCTTTTCACACACATTTTCTAAAGACACTCCACCATAAGAAATTAAATTTAAAAAATTTCTAAAAACACTCCATTTAATTACAAAATTATCCTTCTTTATCTTAAAACACTTTATCCTAAAAACTGAAATTTAAAAAAATAAATAAAGAATTTTCATTTTACTCCAAAATTATTATTTTTTTCATTCAAGAGTTAAATTGACTTTGCTTGTTTCTTTAAACTATTTTTTTATATGCCGCCTACGGTGTCGACTTGAATATGTCTTTTTTTAACCATTGGAAATCTAAAATGTTTAAGAAAAAAAAAAAAAAACATCTGAATTTAAAAAATAGAGAAACTTGACTTAAATTTTAATACCCTAATTCTAAAACTTCCATTTAAGAATAACATAAATGATGACATATTGAATTAAAATAAAACATTAATAATAAAAAAGAATTTATATGCTCTTTCAATCGGAGACGAAGATCTCCATCTACAGTTAAGTATATTTATATTATTTTATATTTTTAATTAATTTAAGTTTTTGGTTTAATTTAAATTTTTATTATAATTTTATTAATTTATAATTTTAAATAGTTTTTTTTTCCCTTTTTAGTACTTAAATAGTGATTTCATTAATTTGTTAAGCATCATTTTAAATTATACTTTTTTTTTGGAAGTTTAAAATTGGAATGGAGTGTATTCAGAATATGTTTGTCCCCTTTTGTAATTTTAATTGGGATAAAATTATCATTAACAAAAATAATAATTAAATGGAGTGTAGAAAGATTTTTAATGGATTGTCAATAGCATCTCTCAAAGAAAAAACTTATAATTGATGATAGTTTTGTAAAACTGTCATAAAAAAACTGTCATCTTTAAATGTTTTTTTAGTAGTGGAAGCTGTATAGGAGACGTTTACTATTACATTATCCAATATCCATTGTGTATATATATATATAATAAGGAGCATACCATTAGATGCTCACTCGATTTTTGAAATCCATTTGGATTGTGTACATTTAAAAAATATATATATATATATTACAATAAATAAGAATTTATGTAATATTTTTATAAAAATAATAAAAAGATTAAGAAAAGGGACAGATTTGAACTTACAACTTTATAGTACATATATGAAGAGCATACCATTAAACAAACCTCATAGATCGTGTACTTTCTTCTGTAGATTTTTCTTCATTATTAATTAATAAAATTATGTTCTTGTCTAATTATTTGCCATCCACATTTCAATCTTGTGTTGACTAATTGGTGTACATTCACGATGGGAAATGTGAGTGAAGCATGCCTGGGCATACTTTTTCGTTTTTTTACTTTTCTGTAAGAGAAATTCTAAATGGATGCAAAAGCAAAGTGCCTTAACTACTACTTATTATTGATTGATTTAGTATTTCTTTTATTTTCTCATTCATGAATAATAAACCTTTATCTCTATCTCCTTAAAGATATGAAGTAGAAGTACGTGGCCACAAAAACCATAACCGAGTCAAATTCAAGTCTATGCTTTTATCGTACAAATATATTACTAAAAATAGTTGTAAAGCTAAATGAAAACAAAATAAGGAGATTAAGAGAATTCTTCTTATTCAAATCTTCTCATTGATATATCCGACAATAAATCAAACTTTCATATATATCGCATAACATATAAGGTCATCTCTAACCCAAAAACCCATTTTGGTGCAACTTTTACACTAACAACTTTAATTTTTTTTTAAAAAAAATTTCCTAATTTAACCATTACATAATTAATTATAACAATATGTGTTCTAAAAAAAATATAATGTTTGAAATATCTCATTGAGATCTTTAAAATGACACCGGTATTAATACACATATTCAATTTATTTAATTTATTTATCAATTATATATTTAAATAATGTTAAACTTTTAAAAATGCTTTTTTAATGTAAAATTTGATGTTGAATGTTTAGAATGGAAAAAAATTTACTATAAACATATTCTTAAAATATTCTTATTCAACTTAAAAGCCATATTTATTAGAGATATAACGAACACTCATGATTCACCTGCCAGCCGCCTGTGTGTGGGACCCACAAATCTAGTTGTGATAATTAGTTATACGAAAAGGACAGCACTTTTGTGGGCACCCCTGCCCGAATGTTTTGGAAGAAATTGAAAACAAAAATGGAAAAAACCCTTTGACTTTGACAACAAAAACTTTATTTAATGATTGGAATGTTCTTCTTTATTTAATATGCTGTCTCTTTCAGTTTAGACCGATTCAGAAAGTTTTTTAATAAACAATGTCAGCCACAGTATGGACTTTTAATATTTACAGGTCCCATCTTTTTCAGGATGCTTGAAAGGCAGCTGATAGTATTAACCTATTGTAAATTGCAACAAATCCTGCAGATTTCCTTGTCTTATAGTTACATGCAGTTTACATCTAGTGGCGCTGTGATAGAAAACATGTACATATACATCAAGTACATCCATCCACGCTTCCAAATAAATCCGAAGCAGGTGCAAACTGCCTGTTACAATACCTCAGAAGTCAGAACAAGATCTTTAGAATGTTTACTCGTCGTGAATGCCAAACTTTGATATAAACATGTTTTTGAATCCAATATACCTGTAATACATTAGATTTATTCTCTGGTAAGTAAATGAATTTTTACGGATGCTGAAAATGATCAAGAACTTATACACCTAAAATAATAATCACAGGATCTACAAGAAAATTATGACCATGAGAATCAGGCAGCTAAGGATGATTAATCAAAAATCTGTCAGATGACTCAATCCAAAAACTGTTGAGTACCTGGTCCAACTCAACTTCAACTTGAACCACTACTCAAATCTACAAATCTAATATATGTTCTCTATGTGCATGCTACAAATCTAACATATATTTTCTTTTCTTTCTCTGTGTAATTCCCGTGTGATACAGAAGCTAAGACCTCAAAGCAAAGAGCAATGATGTAAATATATAGATCAAGGGAAATGCTATTTCATCCCAATCCCTCGGGGAGGAGTAAGGTTGTTTATATTTGTTCTAATGTTATTCTTCTTGCATTTAAAATCAAAATAAATGTATACAACATAACAAGAAAACACACCAATGCATTATGTGGGTCATCGTCATACCACCCGTTGGAGAAGCCTGCAAAGATGCCTTCAGCTACCATTACGTAAACAAGCATAGCGTTCATGCCAATCCGTTCTAATGGCAGAAACATGTGCGTCAAATCCCAAATATCAACCTGCACAACACAATATATGCATCAGATCAAATGAAATTAGATAAGAGAATAAAACAAGCTTCCATTCTAGTGGTTACTTGTGCATAATGGTGAACTGCACATATTATGAGATTGAAAGATAATATATGTTTCACATTATTACTGAAATCAGAATACCATGTCAATAGTCTTTGAAGACCCTTTTTGAAAATTATAAAAAATAAAAAAAATAAAAAAAAAATAAAAAAATAAAAACTAAGCACAGCAACCGCAACTAAACTAACTCAGAACACAAAGCATCTGGGCAGATGTCCTGCCACACACTCTCTCTTCTAGAAGAGATGGCCCTCAAATCCAAGTTATGGGGCCAAGGTATTTACCTGCTCTGGGGATTGCTTAACATTTAGAAACTTGGACCTCAGTGCTCAGAGCCTTCAAATCCTCAAGGACAAAACCAGCATCACTTCTAGGAAATTTGCGGTCGTTGATGGCAGTTGCCACATTACCTGCATCCGTTTCAACCCAAAAGTCGGTACTCAGTAGAGTTAGTTCCCTAAAATACTGAGGTTATAAAGTGTATTATGTGGTTTTATCTCTCCTGTATAAGCCAGTAGGATCATATTCCAATAGAACATTATATATATATATATCCAATCAACAAAAAAAAAAATCATATTGCAGTTTCAAATGATCATCCTACCAGGGCATAGATGGCTGAGAAAACCAGTGCCGCTCCAGACGTTAGACAAACATAGCTAAAAGTGTACAACTTTTTATTCAAAGGGATGGCTGCAAGTGAAAAAAGAAAAAAACATTAGAATAGATTAATAAATAATATATTCAGAGAAAGGAATGTCGTCAAGCTCCCATGCTCACAAAGAATGAGATGCAGAGTAAGTCCAAAATGAGAAGAGTCAGACCCATCATGGCCCAATGCTTCGGTGTAGCCAAATGCCCTCAAATAGAATTCATCGGAGAAATGAATCGCGATCTACTATGCACCATTTCGCCGGAACATTTGAACCAACCTTCAAATGTAGAAAAACATGTCCGAAATGCACATGCCTATAATTATAGAGAGAATGATAGATATTGCTGCAATTTAAAATATACCCCTTATTCAGTAAAACATATTTTCGAGGAAGAAAACTGGACTTATTGGCCAACAATGTATGTAACCACAATAAATTCTCCTACCTATTGCATTCTAAGAGATACTATAAATTCAAGGAAGAAAACTTCAAATTATGTTGACATTACTTGATCAGGGTCTGTTGAAGATTTCCGGTGAATTGTCCAATCAATATATTCATCAGCATTGCATAGACAGCTGCAGATAATGTCAGATAAAATTGCAAAATGTTAGTATAAGCACAACAATCACATAATCCAAATTAAAATGATATATACTATGATAGTTGAACCATGTTAACATTTCAATCCCATATTTTAAAAACTATTTTCAGAACTTCTCAGCCTTAGGCACGTACTGAGGCAGCCAGCTCTGTGTTTTAACCACAAGGCAGCATTTCATCAATGAACATTTACCGGTACCAAAGCAATCATTCGAAAAATTGAAAATTCTCTTTTGACTTTCGCATACAATCTTTGTATGGATTTTTTCTTTCATCATACTACGAACATTCACAGAGTTCATTAAAACACGACCAATTCCCATTAAAAGAGATATAATTAACTGACATTCTGTAATTCATCCAACAAATAAAAAATTATATAATACATGACATTGTGTCTAAACAATTTTCAACAACTTACTAAACCAAAATCAATTGCCTCACATATTTTAACACCTACAACAACAGTATCTTCTTTACCAAAATCAATTACGGAGCAAAAACTCTTCACAAGTCACAAGTGACTGAAACTGAAAGTATATATACTCTCCGGTCTCATTTAAGATTCAATTCTCATCTGCACCCGCACATGCAAATTAGAATTCTATTTCTAGCATACAAACAGAGATAGAGATATAGTTGTGCATACCAAAAGAAATACAAGATCGTAGAACTACTTGTTGCGAGGACTATGGAATTTGATCAATGGAAAACTGCGTTGTTTGGGAAGATTTCTGGAGGCCAAGAGCCAGGACGTGTACAGCAGCGCTGGAGACTTCTACGGCTGTGGCTAAGACCACCTCTTGTGAGCTCAACATCGAATCCATGTTTTAAGGCAGAACAGAAAGTACAAGGAATGCTACGGTAGTTTTTCACATTTAAGCGATATTTTCTTTCACTTGTAAAATATATATATATATATATATAAATCCGGAACCTTTTATTAATAGTAAAAAGAAAAAAAAAAAACACAAAAAAACAAAAAACAAAAGCAAAGCTACTAATAAATAAATAAATAAAATAAAATTCCAAATTTCAATAGCTAATTGATATTTTCTTCTAAAACACAAAACAATCTTAAAACCTAAATAAATAATAATAAATAAATAAAATTCCCAAATTTCAATAGCTAATTGAGATTTTCTTCTCATACAATCCCTAAAACACAAAACAATATTAAAACCTAAATAAATAAAATAAATAAATAAATAAATAAATAAATAAAATCCCCAAATTTGAACGGCTAATTGAGATTTTCTTCTCATACAATCCCTAAAACGCAAAACAATCTTAAAACCTAAATAAATAAAATCCCCAAATTTGAACAGCTAATTGAGATTTTCTTCTCATACAATCCCTAAAACACAAAACAATCTTAAAACCTAAATAAATAAAATAATAATAAATAAATAAATAAATAAATAAAATCCCCAAATTTGAACAGCTAATTGAGATTTTCTTCTCATACAATCCCTAAAACACAAAACAATCTTAAAACCTAAATAAAATAAAAGAGCAACCGCAACTTGAAAATGAAATCGAAACGGATAAATCATCTTAATTTTCTCAAAAAATAAGACAATCGTGCGAGTTCAAGTGTTTGTGTACCAAAAGCGATGGAGCCGGCAGCGACGGAGTCACAGTGGTCCAGAGCTTGAGCGTCGTCTTCGCTGTACGGGGACGGCAGTGACAGGATCACGTGGCGCCGTTGCAAGGAGTTTTGACACCACTACGAGCTGTGAGTGTGACAACGACTTCCAGAGAAACGAAATCATGGAGATAAATTAATCTCAGAGAAGATAATTTTTAGAGAAACAAACGAGAAAGTAGCAGTGAAGAGAAATCAATTGAACTTTGAAGTGCGAAGAAGCCTTCAAATGTCAAGGACACCAAATAGAGAGATAAAAATAAAGTCGGCTTATTTATTAAATTTAACAATTTTAATTACAGCTAACGGTTGACGTTGACTTCAACCAAAAAAAAAAGAAAAAAAAGAGGAAAATATCGTATGCATTAAAAATAACAAAGCAAGATCAAGCACAACAAAACCATTGTTTTATTAAGAAGCCGCAGAAGAACAAAAGGTACAATACATCTTTTTCTTTTTTCTTCTATTTTTCTTGATAAAACGAGAACACAAAAAACAACAGCCAACATAGGAGATGCTGAGAATTGACCCGATCCGACCCGACCCGACCCGACATAACCATAGTTAATTAAGAAGCCGCAGGAGAACAAAAGGTACGATGCATCTTTTTCTTTTCCTTTTTTTCGTTTTTTTTTTTTTGATAAAACGAGAACACAACAAACAACAGCCAACATAGGAGATGCTGAGACTTGACTTGACCCGACCCGACCCGACATAACCATAGTTTATTAAGAAGCCGCAAGAGAACATAAGTACTTCAGAAGCCAACAGAGGAGAGGCTGAGACTCGACCCGACCCCACATCGAGGTAAACAGGCCCTCCTTGAAAAGTGACATAGCTTGTTCTCTGAATCTGAATCTGAATCTGCAATTCTTCATGAGACTTGACCCGACCCGACCCGACATAACAATAGTATATTAAGAAGCCGCAGGAGAACAAAAGGTAAAATACATCTTTTTCTTCTTTTTTTTTTTTAAAAAAACGAGAACACAACAAACAACAGCCAACATAGGATATGCTGAGACTTGTCCCGACGACATAACCATACTGAGATTTTGACCCAACCCGACATAACCATACTGAGACTTGACCCAACCCGACATAACCATAGTTTATTAAGAAGCCGCAAGAGAACGTAAGTACTTCAGAAGCCAACAGAGGAGAGGCTGAGACTCGACCCGACCCCACATCGAGGTAAACAGGCCCTCCTTGAAAAGTGACAGCTTGTTCTCTGAATCTAAATCTACAATTCTTCATGAGACTTGACCCGACCCGACCCGACATAACAATAGTATATTAAGAAGCCGCAGGAGAACAGAAGGTACAAATGTACAATACATCTTTTTCTTCTCTTTTTTTTAAAAAAACGAGAACACAACAAACAACAGCCAACATAGGATATGCTGAGACTTGACCCGACGACATAACCATACTGAGATTTTGACCCAACCCGACATAACCATACTGAGACTTGACCCAACCCGACATAACCATAGTTTATTAAGAAGCCGCAAGAGACCGTAAGTACTTCAGAAGCCAACAGAGGAGAGGCTGAGACTCGACCCGACCCGACATATTGAGTACTTCAGAATCAGGGGAAGTTCTCCACATCGAGGTAAACAGTCCCTCCTTGAAAAGTGACATAGCTTGTTCTCTGAATATGAATCTGCAATTCTCCATCTTGGCCCCTATAAATGATGAGTTTATCACCAGCTTGAAGACGTTTAGCTCGAGCAAATTCCAGCCACCCCCTTGTAAAGACAGGCTTTGGTCGGTTTCCACGGGGCCGGGTGTACAGCTGGAATGTCCACACTTGATCACTTGAATCCGTGACCTGCAAATCCACATAATGTATTCCTTGCGGAATCGGGATATGATGAAGAATCTTGGTTGGAAGTGCAGGTTTTACAGTAATATCAGAATTGGTGAGCAGTTTAGAGACAGTGAATGACGGCTGAAACATGGTTATAATTGTCGAATATTGTGCGCACTTCTATATTTGGTATGAGTACGATGAGCCAGGGAACGTTCTATATTTGTTTATATAGGCAAATGTGTACCGTTAATGGAAGACTGGAAGTTAATTATTTAGTACGTAAATGTAGGCAAAAAAAAAATAAAAAAATTGCTCAGTTGGCATGAAATCTACGTGGCATCCTCAGAAGTTGAGGTTTTGGTCTCCACTACAAAGTTGATGTAGGGTCCTCCATTACGAAGTTCCAAATAAAAACAAAAGATATCGAAACTTACAATAATTACATGAAATCTACGGGGCATCCTGACAAGTTGATGTTTTAGTCGGCTTTCAAGTTTCAAATGATCTCCACATCCCATAAATAGGGTCAAAATTTTCTATTTTGGCTTTCTCCATAGTAGAAAATTAAAATTGATTTTCTATTTTATAAAACTAATAAAATCTATCTATGATGAAAGATTTCAAACTTCATCCAGCAATTTGGTTTCATATATAGCGTATAGTGTACTAAGAGCTTCTCCAACCCAATGCCAAATCCATCTCCATCTCCAACTTGTCGCGCGAAATCGCCGGCAAAACAGCCTCCAACCCATTGCCAATTCCATCGCAAAAAAGATGAACAGTGTCACGCAATATATTGCACGACACTGTTCATCCAGCGCAAATACTGTGCACTTTTGGCTTTTTTTTTTATCCCTCGACTTTTATAAAATCATGTTTTTACCCTATTTTTAAAAATATTTTCTGATTATATACTTTATTAAAAGGTTTTGTGTATTCATAGTTTTACTTTAAAGAATTAAATTTATTCCAATTTGGTCATTTTTATTATTTAATGATTTTGTTTTGATTTATTTATTATTGATATTAACATTTATAATAAACTAAAATGAAGTGTATAATTAAAAAAAATAAATGCCATTTTTTTTAATAAATCACTTCATTCCTACATTAATTCATAAGTTTTAAATGCAATTTTTACAGAATTAAATTTAATTTCTATTAATGTATTAATTTCATAATTTCATATTGTATTGCAATATTATGTTAATTATGGTGTGAAATATTAATTGTGGAAAAATATTTAATAATGGGAATTAAATGGAATATTCCTTATAGAGATAAATTTGAAGCAGTGCATGGGTTGGAGATGGAATAGTGAAATAGAGTGACTGTTGCACTATTTTAGTGCAAAACTTGCACCAAATCCACTATTCAGGTTGGAGTTGCTCTAAGTCCTCTCAACTCACAAGTATTAGAGAAAATAATCAACAACCTCATGATATAGGTGTGAGGGGTAAATCACTGAACCTACCGCATTTTATCTATTTATGATAAAAGATTTATGGCTAATAGAGGTGTAGCTTAGCTGGTAAATGAACGGGTTTAGAGTTTAGGGTTTGGGTAAATGATTCCTAGGTCAATGGCTCAAATCCTACCATTGATGAAAGCTTTTAAAAAAATACATTGTCCCGAATTAATAGATATTTAAAAAAAAATGATAAAAGATTTGTGATGATTAAAATTAATAGATATTCAACATTACACACATGCAACCATTCACTTGTTTATATTAAAACGATAATAAGGTTGACGCTAAATATCAAATAATATTTTGCATACTATTGAATTGAATTGTCGTAAATTTGAATAGGGTGTAATGTTGTCGCATGTATGAGTGATTGAGTGGTAGCGGCTTTGACATTCATCACTATCAAAGGTTTGAGCTGATGAGTGCTGAGATGGGGCCTGCAGGCAGTGGCGGACCCAGGAATTTTAATTAGGTAGGGCACTTGAATAAATTAAAATCACAATTATTTGAAAAAATACTGAAAAATTAAGATCATAGTAAAATAGTTTTTTTAGATAAAATAAAATAAATAGAATACTTACTCATATGAATTAAATAATTTTACATTCAAAAATAAATAAAAACAAGAAAAAAAACATTAAATAATAATAATAATAATAATAATAATAATAATAATAAGAAAAACAACATAAATAATGAAAAAAAAAATTAAAAGAATAAATTACCATATAATTTTATAATAAGAAATTTTGTTTTGCATTTATAATGAATTCAATTTAAATTTATTCAAAAATAATTTCTTAATAACTATTACTAGACATGTTTTTTTTTTAAATTATTCTTCAAATTATTAGTAAATTATTGATTTATTGATTCTAAATAAATTAAAACTATAAAACAAAGAAAAATACTAAGGATAAAATAAAATGAATCATTGTAATGGATTGACTATTTTAATTCAATAAAGTAAAATATGAGATTTTGGGGTTTATTGATTGGACGTATTAGGTATGTCAAATTAAAACTATTAGAAATAATAAAAATCCAAAATAATAATATATAATTTAATATAAAATTAAATTAAATTAAGTAAATACAATTTAACGATAGTTATGATATTGACAACAACGGAATAGAGAAAATGAATTGAAAATGATGGTAAAATAAATAAGATATAAAAAATTAGAAGAAAAAATTGAATTAAAAGAATTACCTATTTGATTAAGATGGGACTTGAACCCTGCACCTAAGTCTAAAAATACTGAACCACAACAAGCTATACTAACAACAATATGATATCAACAACTTTTAACAAATATCTATATATATAATATATTCTAAATCATTTTTTTTTTTTTAAATGAGGTATGGCACAGGCCCTACCTGGTCCACACGTGTGTCCGCCCCTGCCTGCCGGCCTGGGGTGTAGGATCCAATTGTTTTATTGTTTACACTCAGCATGTGCTGAGTGTTGCAACCGGTGCTTTTCCTAAAACGATTCATCTACTGGGCCCGTAAAGAATCACGAAAAAGTAACAAACCAGTGCAGTTCGAAATTACAAATACACCAATGACAGGTGACAGCAGACAGCAAAAAAAATATTATTTGGTTACTGGTGAGAGGTTGGACCGTTGGAGAGAGATCAGAGAAAGAGAATTGATTTTTCGTGAATTATGTATTGTAATTGGAGGCCCAACTCTGCTTTATTGACTATCTGGCTTCTCTGCAGAAAAGTTGTTTATACCTTCTTCAATGCTTCCAACTAAATGGAGATAATCCATGGAGGCTATTTCATTTTCACTTGTGACGTAGACATCGCAATATGTCGTGTTATTGTGAATTTGTGTCGTTTCGTATTTTGGTCGTATTAAAATTGTTTCACCTGAACACGATTCGTTACGTTAATGGGTTAAAATATATAAACCCGAAACCATTTGTTAATTATTATTAAATTAATAATTAATAAACTATGGTCTTGTTTTATTATAATTTGCCATTTTCAAATTTCAATTGCATATACAGTATGCTATGGTTTTCCCAAATTTCAATCTTGTATTGTCTTTTGGTTGATCAATTGGTGCACTTCGAAATGTGAGACATGCGCATGCAAGCTGATTGTGCCTTTTTTTTTTTTTTTTCTTTTTTTATGAGATTCAGAATGCTAAATATAATAATTATTGTTCCATAGAAAAACACATGGAACTACTACTTATTGATGGATTTTTACCTTTTTAGATTCTTTAATTTATTCTAAAGTAAAAATAAAAATAAAAATTGAAATAAAGAATCAAAAAGATAATTAAATATTTTACATCCGACATGACGGTGACTCAATTGTGGTCTCATTTTTTTCTACTATGCTGTTTATCAGCACCGCCCAAAGATTGCATTAACTTTTTGTGATTAAAATTTCAACATCTTCATAATTTATCAAATGATAAATTATATTTTAAAAACAACTTGTCGTATAACTAGATTGCGGGTCACCCTTTGTTGTGGGGGTCCAGGCAACAAAAATTTTGAAAATTTTATTAAAATATTACCCTACTTCTTTTATTTTTTTCATTTTTCTATTAATATCTTATCAAATTTTCAAATTAGCCCCCACAAACTTTCCAAATTTAATTAAGATGGCTTCGCTCTTGGGTCATTTTTGTAGATCCATGCCCATTTTTGTGGGTTCATGGAAAGAGACGGTTTAAAATTGGACTAATTGTACAAACGTCCCCTAAATTTAGGCATAATTGCATGACCCATAATTACACAAACGTCCTCTGCCGTTAGTTGACTTTCGTTAACTCTAACCGTTGACCAGAACTTTAACCCAAAATGACTAAAGTGCATCTAGTTACCTATTTTATTATTTAAATTAATAATTAAAAATCGAAACATAAAAGACAAAGAAAAAAAAAATCAATCATTTTTTTCTCTTTCATTTTCTCAACCCTCAAACACAATCCAAAAATAAACTTAAACAAACAAAAACCAAAATCAAATCCTCAAACAACAACCAAAAATCAAATCCACAAATAAAAACTCAAATACATCAATTCACAACCAGTTAACCACATCTATTTTTTTATATAAAAAAATAATAATAATTAGAACTTCAACATAGAAAGTTAAAAATCCACAATTTAAGTTATAATTTTTTTTTAAAAAAGGATGTGGTTAACTGGTTGTGGAATTTATGAATTTGAGATTTTATTTGTGGATTTGATTTTTGGTTGTTGTTTGAGAATTTGAGTTTTGGTTTTTGTTTGTTAAGTTTATTTTTAGATTGTGTTTGGGGGTTGAGAAAATGAAAAAGGGAAAAAAAATGATTGATTTTGTTTTTTTTTTTTTTTTTTCTCTTTATCTTTTATGTTTCGTTTTTTAATTATTAATTTAAATAATAAAATAGGTAACTAGGGGCACTTTAGTCATTGTGGGTTAAAATTGTGGCCAATTCAATGGTTAAAGTTAACGGAAGTCAACTAACGGCAAGGGACGTTTGTATAATTATGGGTAAAAGTTCCATATGTATGCAATTATGCCTAAACTTAGGGGCATTTGTGCAATTAGTTCTTTATTAATTGATTGAACTGGTCATGCCCTATATGATGATTGTGATCCAATGTTTACTTCATATATTGATCTAAATACAGAATGCAAGTGATTCTCTTGCCATATAAAAGAAAATAAGGTGCTCTTCACGTGTATTTATTTCGTAATTCATATATAGATTTAAAAATTTTCAAAGTTAATTTATACTATGAATGTCTGTGATGCACCCTTTAAAATGTCGGAAATACTTCAAATATTCATATTCATATTAGATTATGCTAATCATATAAATTACTTATTTTGTGGGTTTGTATGACAGAAGTTGGTTGTGGTTTGAATGCTATATATTTTCCACATATTGGAGTCTAATTATATATATATATACCACTTTTGTAATGGCGATGACTCGAGTTTGAAAAATTATCGGATTGAATGAGTGTTCTTCCCTCCTAACTATATTGGTTGGTGGATATAGGAATCTAAACTTATGTAGTGGAAATATCAATATATGAGATTTTTTATGAAATGGTTAATTTTGGTGGGTTTAGTTGGGATGCTATCAAAAAGTTTGTTGAGGACCTTGAGGTCGATACATTTGAACTTCCTAATCAGATACATAAATTTCATGATTAAGTAAGTACGTTGATGAAATCTATTGAATATAAAATATTAAAAAAAAAAAAAAAAGGGTGAAAATAGGAGAAATGGAAAAACAAAATAGTTGTTCTTAAAAAAATAAAAAATAAAATAAAAATAAAAAAAATCATCTACATTCGTAGTTTAAGTTAAAATAAGATAAAAAAGTTTCTTCATCATTATTGAGTTAAAATTAAAAAATTGTCTTACGAGAGAGAATCAACCGTAAACACCCACACGCCACACCATGCACACACTTAGACCTGCTAAAATTTTACACAACTCATTAATACGATTCAAACCCATTCGAAAATAACTGTTGGCGGATCTGGTTTATTGGATCGGATTGTTAATGTGGCAACCCATTAAAACACGAAATCTAATGGGTCAATTTTGGATTCACCCTTAAAAAAATCGTTAATTCAATAACTCGTTAATATAAAGATTTTTTTTAATGTGTTTTAGAATGTTATTAAAAAAAAAAGAAAAAAAGTCTTTGTATAGTCAATTAACCACCTTACATGATTCAGAGGATGGTACTTGTATATATATTTTGTTTGATAATGAGCTGTACAACGAATTCCAATAAATGCTATACACGTGTAGGATTATACGAAGAGAATGTTAAAATAGATTAAACTAATTACAATATATAAACTAACTAATTGAATACAAAAGACTTAGGCTAGAAATGACATCTGACTATCTGCTGATATGGATTCGCACGTGACATCGGCTTTTGAATGATTGAATCTAAGGATCGATTTTGATGTTTTAAAAGTTACGTTTTGAAATGATTGATGTTTTAATATATTTACTTTTTTCTTTTTCTTTTTAGACTCATCAAGTATATATTTTTTAGAACCGTCCTTTCGTCGTAAAAATATATATATATATATATATTTTGTACTTTAGTATTAAAGTTCGATCTGAGCAACTATTATCATCTTGACTTACAAATTTGGAAAAGTTGGAATCTTCCTTTAGGTGATTGATGCATCTAACCAATACAAAATGGAAATAGAATCAGGAGAATGAATATAAAACAACTTTTGTTCCTTTAGGTGATTGTAGACTTATCAGGCAATTTTTTTTTATTTTATTTTTTTGAATATCTTATCAAGCAATTTTAAGGACCTTATATGTCATGTACTCATGTAGTGCCACTTTTGTTGTGATTGCGGCTTCTATTAATGGCTAAAATCTAATAAAGAAAAAGAACACTTTGATAAATACTTGTAATATGTTAAAAAAAAAAAAAATGTGGTTGTTGGCATTTTACCTGGTGCAATAGTGCATGCAGTTTCATTTTTTCTATACAATATTAATACAACCCTGTGTCAATTAATTAAGTGTTTTTTTTAATAATAATAAAAAAAAAAAAGACTTCTTGATAGATTTAAAACATCAACACTCCTTGATGTTTTTTTAAAACCACAATATTTAATGATGTTTTCTGCATATGTCATTGAATCTCAACACTTTAAAATAAGTATCAAAATTTTATGATGGTTTATTGTGTAGTGTTGATGGTTGAAAAAAACTATCATAAATAAGTGTCATAAAATAATGTAGCATAAAAGTTTGGAAAAATGCAAGATCAAACACATGCAAGATCACATAGTAGTTTATAATTAAGAAAGCTACATCAGACAGATTGAACAAATTAAAGCACAACATATGAGATTTAATTAAGACTTAAACTTCTAGGTGATTTCTGGTGGACGAGTTGAGTTGTAGTGTCGTGAGGGCTTACATCGATGACACCCAGCCACAAACACTATAAGGGCCGGACTCAAACTCATGCAAGGTACTCGATATCCAGAGTAATAATAGGGTTACACTGAAAAGTGATTGAACTTGCCCTTTTCACCTCAATCATGTACAGCATCTCGGGTTCTCCATTAGCATCTCTATCTTGATCATGATTTCCATAAAAGGTTAACTCATCACCAACTTGAAAACGTTTGACTTCAACAAATTGACGCCACCCAGTTATGAAGACGGGACTTTTTCCGCTAATGGGGCGAATGTAGTAATGGAATGACCACTTTTGCCCCCATATATCCGCTGCCTCCAAATCCAAAGAAATGTTTACCATTCGTAAACGGGGATCATAAGCTCCACAATCAAGGTTGGAAGCTCAAGTTTTGAAATAATATCAGAGTAGGTGAGATTTTTAGAGACTCTAAAGTGCTAACATTTTCAACGCTCTCAAGTTGGTGACTTCATCTTCAACGCTGCTAACATTTTCAAAAGTTTTCCAATCTAATTATCCATTCATAAACTACCTAAATTTGGACCTGATCAGGAGTGCAACTGACAATTATAATCGTATTACTTTCAACACCACATGCAGTCACCATTCAATTTATAACATAAACTATGTGTATATATATATTTATATTTATTTATAAATAATTTTTATTTTTTAAATTAAGTAGTTGAATTAAAGTTGTTTTTTAAAATATATACATATATATATATATATACAAGAAATCCATACCTTTCTTCCTTGCTTTGTCTCTGTCTCTTCGATTAAAATTTACAAACTCAATTTCGTCGTATACAAATATCAAAGACACAGCAAAGAAACACATGCCTTGAATGTGCCACTAAAATATAAGTATATATAAAGAGTGGTGCTATTGGCACACCCCCTACTGATCTATTTATGCCCATTTTTTTAATTATTTAGTTTTTTATATTTTTCCTTTATCAAAATTACTAAAAGAGACATACAATTTAAGAAAAAAAAAATTTTATAAAGCAAATTTAATAAAACCCCACATTCCTTTTCAAAAAAAAAAAAAAAAAAAAAAAAAAAAAACAATTATTACGTAAATGGTGGAATCCATAAGCAACTTGAGCATCCATTCCTGCACAACCAAATGCTAAAAATAAGAAACTTCTTACAAAGAACCTGATAATCATCATGAGCATTAGCCAAAGATTTGTAATTCAGGGCATAATCAACTGGAAGTTTTGAAAACTTAAACTACATTCTTCATTTTCTATAAAAGTTTCTTGTATATCTTAGGATCTTGTTGTAGTTGAGCAAGATGGGGAACACTGAACACTTGACGATTGCACTAAGCTTCAATTGGTTAATAAAGCTTTGTGGGTCAAAACACTACAGCAAAACCACAGCCCATCTAAAAGGAGATTTGACACCTAAAAAAATGAGACGCAAATAGAATGAGCTTCTACGTGCAGTTTCTTTGAGAAATAACTACAGTACTAAAACAGGTGCAAATGAAATACAGTAAGAGATTGGTTTAGTCCATAATATCCCATTTTTGTCAACCATGTCATGAAGCTCCTATTTCGGTCAACCATGTCATGAAGCTCCAGTTTTTAAACTAGGAAGCCAAATCTTAGGTACGACAATCAAACGGTTTTGTGAGGCATTTCGTCGAACAGTTGGTGTGCGTATTCGATTGAGGCGTGTTTTAGCAGAGAGTGTTGAGTTTGGTGGCAAAGAAGCTGTCATGGACAAGGCCATTTTTGAGGAATGAAAAGAAGCTGTCATGGCAAAGAAGCATATTCGAATGAATGGACAAGGCCATTTTGGTGGCAAAGAAGCTGTCAATTTTCTTATTTAGTGTGGTTCGGTTTGTTTGTTTTGCTCCTACCCTTTTCTGTGTTTCTGGGTAGCAACCTATTCTCAAAAAAGAAAATAAGAAAATAAGAAAATAAGTTTGAAGAAGAGGAATGAGATAGATATAGATTATTGGGGTTTATTAAGTTTGGAAAATAAGTAAAAAGGGTAATTTTGGTAATAAATAAAATAAATTAATAAAATCATTTAACTTTATTTAATTAAATCAAAATTTTAAAAAAGGGGCATAAATAGATCAGTAGGGGGTGTGCCAATAGCACCACTCATATATAAAAGCGCCTTATTTTTTAAAAAGGGCAATTCACGGTGTAACCAATTGTCCAATTTCCCTATGTGTCCTTTTTTTGTCCAGGTCAATAAGAATCTCTCTCATCCACCTCTCTCTCATTCACCGTTGACCCAACGTGTCTCTCTAATGTCTTCTCTTTCTATGACTTTCCATTTATATTTATCTTTTGTGTCCAAATTCCTCAATTTCACCAATTTCGCGATTTCAACACCTATGTTTGGATTCTCGGTTTGCTTCTGTTTCTTCTCAATTTCTGTTCTCTTTGTAGAATGTGTAGTTGTGTATAGAGATTATAGTTAAGATTCTCTGTGAAATCAACAGCAAGTGAAAACCCAACCACAGATGATAGCTTAAACACACAGAAATCAAATTCTATCCCTCTTCTCATCGTTTTCTATCTCCAGCGGTTTCTCTCACCGGCGATCTTCTCCACCGGCGCCAACTCCGGCGGTCTTCTCCACCGGCGATCTTCTGTAGTTACACCACCGCGAATTTCTTCTTCTTCGGCTGTCGCGATCTTCTGTCGATAGACCACCGCGAACTTCTTCTTCTTCGGCGGCCAGAGGTTAGTTGTGGATGGCTTCTGGTCCGGATTTGATTTTGGTAGGGTTGGTGACTTGGTGGTGTTCGCGTGAGTGTGGGAGTTGGAGTGGGTGTTGATTTATGGATTTTTTTTTTTTTAAAAAATTTTTTAAGTGATTTTTGGAGTTGATAATGTGAAACCATGCTTTTTTCCGTTTTCAGTCCAGTTAATTTTTTTTTTTTTTTTTTTTATAATTATTATTGATATATCCGATTAATTGGTTTAATTTACTGATAATCTATTATTCAATCCAGTGAATGTCTCTTTTGCAGAGCTTTGAAAAAGAACCCACAACCAGTGATGGTCATGGTTTTAGCAAATCATTTAATGGGATTTTCGCTACTTCTGACTATGGTATTCTTCAACTCAACAACGGTTGGCTAGAACTCCTCAAATGGGGTCAGCTTCTATCTCTCTCTCTAGATTTTTTTTCTTTTTCTTTTTGTTGTTTATGTGTGTGTTTCTTGTGATTTATATTTAAATAACTATGCTTCAACATCATTAATTTATAATCAAAGGATTGATATATATTTTTAGTTAGCTTTTAATATGTTTTAGGATGTATGCAGAGTTTTTTTTTTAGGGGAAGAATGGAAGAAAGGTGAATTGTATGTGTAACAGTCAAATTGATGACTTATTAGTTAATATTGATCGGTTTGTGCTGTTTTGTGTGTTCTACAGATGGAATAGCTCGAATTTCTTTGCCTGCAATATCAATGAAACAGTCATCAAAGAAACCAGTATGGATTATTAATATTTTTCTCTTGGATTGGTTCATTAGCTTTGCTCTTTACTGGTATTGATTGATTGTGCTAAATAGTAGTTGTGTATGCATTGACTTATTTGTATTTCCTTAGAAATCATATTGATAATATCAGTTTAGCAATTAATTTCATCAAAAGTAGAAGAGGATAGGAGAAGCATCAACTTTTTTGGGTGGTGGAAATAATTTGGGTGAACAATGACTATAGTGGAGTGGACGATTAATGTTTGAGAAATTAATGTGATGTCGCGAAATTTGTTTATATATTTTGCAATGGATGTTTGCATGTTCATTCTCCTTATAAATGCATTTATGCTCATAGTATGCTTAATGATACATCAGGATGACTAACATTTGGCTTCATTGCTGACAGCTGATGAATTGATCTCAACAGATGAACTGATCTCAACAGGCTTGGCTGATCTAGGTTATGTCTATGTCAATATAGGTATATTCTTCTACCATGTTTCAACTATTATTTTTATCTTCATTTTGGTTATGTCTTTGTCAATATAGTGGTACTTATTCAATGAAATTTGAATGTAGATGACTGCTGGTCTTTTGTGACACGAGTTTATGAGGTCAGTTGAGTCCTATAACTTTGGCTGCTAATAGAGTAATAGTTATCACAATCTTTATGATTTGTGTCAGCAACCATAAATCTTATGGTTCATGAAGAACATCTCTATCTTATTAGTACGATTGTATTCATCAGCATGATATTAGGACTTAGGAGTCATTACGCAGTCATTTTCTAGGACTTGATAATATTTAGAGTCATATACATGTGCATGTGCACACACAGACATCATATTGTCACTTAAAAACTTTTAGTTGAACTCTATTGTTTGGATATATTCAGTTACGTTGCATTTGATTTTGTGGAAGTGATATGATACTAATTTTAGTGTTTGGCTATCTTCAATTTCATCTTACTTAATAAGAAAATCTGTTGAAACTTATTCGATTTCTTCATTGTTTTTCTGCTTTTCTTAGTCTCTAACTGAGTAGTGAAAGTTTTTTATTGTTGTTTGTCTCAGAAATGTGATATACTCTCATTGTTTGTCTAAGATTTGGTTGACAGTTGTATTATGTTCTAAATAGCTTCAAAATTTCAGATATAGAAATTTCAAATTGATTACATGTTCCTTTTGTTATATTATATTTAAGGTTCAATACTACAAAGCATTGCACGTTACTGATGTTATAAAACTGAAACTTACAAAACTATTGCATAAATTTATTTGAAGTGATTGCGAAGTCTTTATGCAATTTTCGTATAGATTGCCGCCGTATAACACGCCATTTGGAGTGACATGATCCTAGTAAAACGGTGGAAGCAATCAGATCCACAACATTCCAACAAAAAATGGTGGAATCCAAGGGGAGTGTTGTGGATCTCATGGCTTCCACCGTTTTACCAGAATGACACATGTCACTCCAAGTGACGTGATATACGGTGGCAATCTGTACGAAAATTACATAAAGACTCCTGCACAAAAATTCTGTAATAGTTTTGTAAGCTCCAGTTTTATAACATTAGTAAAGCATCCGCAATATACTTATCATCTTCATCTTTCTTCATTTATGATTTTGTTATATATTGATTTGATTTTACAATACATGATCCATGTTATTATTTGCCTTATAGTGTTTATCTTAAAAATTGTGCTTTTGATTTCAATATTTTGTTTTGTTTCATAAGAAATCTGATCATCTCTCCACTGGAATTTCGCACACTGGCGAGCTGCATCGCAGGTCCTATTCCTGTTCCTACCCCTTTTTTGTTTAAAAGAAAAGATTGCTTTTATATATATATATATATATTTTAGAGATCGAGTAAATTATATGTTTATTCGTTGTTGATTGATGATTCTATGATGATATATGATATATTTGTATTGTTTTTAGTGGAATCAGTTGGTGTAAATTTGAATACTGTGTAATTCAGGTAGAGCAAAGTTTTTTTTTTTTAATTATTATTGAACAAAATTTGTTGTGATCATTGTTATTGTCAATCAAGCAATCGATTTACTGATGTACCCACGAAGCTTAAAAACCCAAATGGCTTTAAAGTTATCATCTTTTTTTGGCATGGATGCATTTTGGTGTTGGCTAATGTGTGTTGGATTTTAGATTGCTTTTTTGAATTTTCGAATGTGGTGGTCATTGCTTCCTTCTTGTATGAATGGTTGTGTTTTGTAATACTTAGTGAATGAATAAAATTGACAATTCTTTGATGATTACATCTTTGTATAAAGCTTTTACTTATATTGTTCCTGTTCATATCCCCTTTTTTCTTAAAAAGAAAAGATTTTTTTTAGAGATCAAATTCATTTATATGTTTATTTTTTGTTGATCGATGATTATGTGATGATATATGATATATCAGTGTTGTTTTAGTGGAATTAGTTGGTGTAGATATGTATACCAGAGCAAAGTGTTTTTTATTACACCAAATTTGTTGTAATTGTTATTGTCATTCAAGCAATAAAGATTTACTGATATACCCGCGAAGCTTGAAACCACGAATGGCTTTAAAGTTATAATCTTTTTTGCTTGGATGCATTTTGGTGTTGGCTAATGTTTGTGATAAGTCAGTTTCGGATTCATTTAGTTTGCTTTTTTGAATTTTCGAGTAGTGGTTATTGCTTCCTTGTTGTATGAATGGTTGTGTTTGTAATATGCAGTGAATGAATGAAATTGACAATTCTTTGATGGTACATCTTTGTATGAAGCTTTTACTTATATTATTGTTTTATTTTATTATGTTTTAGGATCTGTTTCTTTGACTTGATGTTTACAAGAAGCTTGATAAACACAGAGGTTGTGTAAACACAGTAAGCTTCAATTCGGATGGTGACATTCTGGTGTCAGGCTCTGATGACAGGAGGGTTATATATTGTGGGATTGGCAAACTGAGAATGTAAAACTTTTGTTCCATTCTGGTCATAGTAATAATGCGTTCGAAGCAAAGATCATGCCATACACAGTAACACAGATGATCGCAGCATTGTTACCTGTGCTGTAGATGGACAGGTAATTTCTTTGATTGGAAGCAAATTGATTTATTTACAATTAGAATCAAATGAAAAGCTTCTGTTCTTTCAATATCATAAAGAGAATTTTCAGGAGGTGAAGAGTTATGTTATATATATCTTCAAGTAAATGGACATTGTTTTCATGGTGTGAAGAAGTCATCCATGACTTTTCTGCTTATTTATCTTGCCGTACCATCTTCCTTTGATATTTATAGCATTAAAAAGAATTTTGTTTCTATATCAAAATTTATGATATAAAATTGTGCTTCTGTTTTGTGAATAATCTTTTCCCCACTTTTAGGTTCGCCATGCTCAAATTCTGGAACGTGCCAGAGTGGAGACTAAATTGCTAGCAAAGCATCAGGGACGAGCTCATAAATTGGCCGTTAACCTGGAAGCCCTCATATATTTTATACTTGTGGTGAAGATGGACTGGTGCAACATGTATGTTTGTAAATACTAATCTAGCACGTGCAACCTTCCAACTAGTATTAGAATGTGTTGTATGATTAGAGATGCACATTTTTCCCCGAGGTCCCAATTTCCTGCGTCCCCATCCCTGGGGGGGGGGGGGGGGGGGGGGTGGGTGGGGGAGATGAAAATCATCCCCAAATTGAAACGGGGGAGGTCCTCCATCCCCATTTACCCATTTCCCCATTTCTCTCAAACATGTATAAATATAATTATAATATATATTTTAATTTTTTTTTATTCTTTGAAAACCCTAACTCCCTAAGTATGTATACACATTTTATATAAAATGCACTGATGAATTGTATTTTATATAAAGGAATGTCTGATTTTTTAGTTTAATTTGTAATTTTTAGTCAAATGGAGAAATGGGGGAACAGGAAAATGGGAAAAAACGAGAAAAAAGGGAAAAAAATTGAGAATTGGGAATGGGGATGAATATAGGTCCCCCAAAATTCCCTATCCCCATTTTCCCTCCATTTGGTTTGGGGGGACCTATATTCATCCCTATCACCCAAATGTGCATCTCTATGTATGATATAAGGAGAAAAAGGGCATCCGTCACTTTTAAATATAGAATTCAATTAATTAAATTCTATATTTAATTAATCCAAATTTTTATTAGGCAAACACTAGTTAATTTATTAAAGCTAAACAGTACAATTTCCTCATCTCTACAGGTTTCCACAGCTTCAATTGGTGTGTATGGAGATGGACCACCAATCACCGGCGTTATTAATCTTTATGTTTAGTTTAAATAATAATAAAAATTAAGTTCTAATGAATTAGTAGAGCTTACTGGAGAAGTAAAACAAATGCGGTAGCTTTATTGGTTAGTTCTAATGGTTTTGGTTTCGCCGGCGGCGGTGCTGGATTTGGGCTCATAGCCGAACTTCTTGGCCTCAACAGGGAAAAGCTAGTCGTAGTTCATGTTCTTTGCCGCGTCGATGGTGTAAACCTGTCCGGCAGCTCCATTTGCCGGCGATGATGTCGGATTCATCATCGTCTTCTTTCTTGTTCTTCTTGTGTTTCTTCTTTCTCCAAAGATTTTCGACTTTTTTTTTATATATAAATATTATTATGAATCTGATTTTGTGAAAGTGAGATATTGTTTTGATTGAAGAAATATGTTGTGTGTTGGATCTGGGTCTGGTTTTGTTGTGAAGGTAAGAACACAGCAATATTTTTTTTTACAGAATTTTTATTTTGGTTTTGATTGGAAAATATGGATTATCAAACACACAAGACATTTAATTAAGAAAAACAAACTGATCAGTGATATGTAATTTGTAAACAATCGATAGTTGAAGTTTTTAGAAGAAGAAGATTTAAAGAAAAGAGGACAATACTCTGAGACACATGTTTACAAGTCAATGAGACACGTGTTTTAACATACCCACTCATAATAATAACAATTAAATATGCATCCACTTATTGAAACCAGAGTACTTAAAATCGATAGATATACCGATATATCCATATTTTGGAGGGACCAATATCGAAACAGGTAAATATCCAATATCCTGCAGAATATCCGGTCGATTTCGAAATATCCGTTAAAATCTCCTGATATTCCCGAAATATCCCGAAATTCCCGAAATTTCATGAATTTTACCCTGAAAGTCCAGGGATATTTTGCATATTATTAAAATAATTTTTTTAATCCTAAACAATTAAATTATTGTTAAAATAATTTAGCTTGAAAATTATTTTAGAAGAAGCATTAACAAATTTATAAAAAATTTCAACATAATAGTCAATAGTAAAATTATTGAGGACTTGAAGTAAAATTGAATAAAGAACCAAAGAGTGGACATGTAAAATATGTAAAATTTTGTGAAAGCAATATGAAAAAAAAAAAAAAAATTGTTGGTGACTCAAATGTGTAAAACTAATTCCAAATAGTATTAAATATGTTCCAATCAATTTATAAATATATATAATTGATTTTTTTTGTAACTTTGTGCCGACATTCCAAATAAAAGAATCTCAAAATTATTTGTGTAAAACGTGTAAAAATAATCAAATTGTTTCTTTTGAGTTTTGAGTAGAGAATCTAAAGAAACTCAAATATTTTTATCAAAAAATAAAATAAAAAATAAATAAGAACATAATTATTTGGTATGGCCCGTATGATAGAGAATCATAATGATAGAATTTTGAAAAATATTATATTGGGGATAATTCGGATCTTCTGATACATAATGTCTATGCACAATTAGACACTGAAGCTGCAGGAATTGCTAATTTTGGAAATAAGGTAAAAAGTTATAATTTACAACCAATTTTATAATTCCAGTATTATTAATTCTTTGCATGTGAGTATTGTGTCATATACTCATATTAATATATATTATATACATATTGATCTCATGAATGTAGCTCACATACTTTAAGGATGGAAGGAAAAGTTTTGGTGAACGAGCAGCCATTGCAGCTAGAAGTAAGATGCAACCAGGTATATAACTTTTATTACAAAAATTTACATATTAATAATAAATAATAATATCATTGAAATAATATTCATACTTATAATACTTAATAATTTTTATTACAGCTGATTGGTGGGTAATGTATGGAAACTGTGCTCCATCATTGAGTGCAATAGCAGTTCGCATACTATCACAAACATCATCATCTTCTGCATGTGAAAGAAATTGGTCCACATTTGCTTTAATTCACACAAAACAAAGGAACCGTCTTGCCTA
This sequence comes from Acer campestre, assembly GCA_954870605.1. Classification (NCBI taxonomy): domain Eukaryota; kingdom Viridiplantae; phylum Streptophyta; class Magnoliopsida; order Sapindales; family Sapindaceae; genus Acer; species Acer campestre. The sequence continues at coordinate 1,045,348 of OX940801.1, forward strand.
TTTTAAACTTGAACAACTTATTTATTGTTATTATAATATGAAATTGAAACTTAGGGATATGACAGCTGAAAAAGATAAAGTAAATGAAACTGATTTTATGGATCTACTTCAAGTAGCTGCTGAAGCAGGAGACGATAATGAGAATCCTATTTTTAACTAGCTTAGACCTGCCTCCTTGGATGATGACGAGGGAAATCCTGATTCACATATTGCTTCGCATGCTCGAGAAATGGGAATAAATGTTGAACAAGTGATTAGAGAAGAAGTTGGTATAGATCGTGGAGTTATTGTTACCAGCTCTTCCGATGACCAACATACCTCTAATGTAAATAGTGGAGGAAAAGATGATGGAGATGATGAGGATGGTGGGGATGAGGCAAGAGGTTAGGATTTTGGTGCAGGAGGTTGGAATGTTGGTGCAACAAGTTGGGATGTTCGTGCTGAAGGTTGGGATGTTGGTGCAACAGGTTGGAATGCTAGTGTGGCGGGTTGGGATGCTCATGCATGTAATTTTGATCAAACTCATGGTAGATAGCATGGAGGAACAAGTCAAAATGATAAAGATTCTTTGAATATGACTCTCTCCTCAATGAGTATAGACACAGAACATAGTTCTTTGGGTGATTCGCAGACAATGTCAGGTTCTCATGTACCATATTATGTGGTAGTTATGGTGGCTGCAATATATTTGATTATCCTTCTCCACAAATGCCATATGCAATACCTATGTATGCAGATCAACAATATCCACCAAGTTGGGTAAATCCAAACTACCCAATTCATGGATCAGTTGGAAGAGATCAAGCAGCATACGTGTGGCATATTAATAACTACATTGAAAACTATGCAAGCAAGTTTTCTTGGGAAATTTATTGTTCGAATCAAGATAGAAATGTATCTTATGTATTTGAACCAGCAAGGAATTCATTTTGGTTTTAAATTTCAGACACGCAATGTATTATTATGTATGAATTATGATTTATGATAGAATTTTGGAAGTATGGAACTATTACTATATATATTTTTTAATGATAATTTTGTTTATTAAATATTTAATCTCTTTATATTGTATATAATATTATAAAAGTGAAACAAAATATTATTCTATTAAATACTCAATTTTAAAAATTATATACAGACTCTATTTATGTTATAATTTATATTAAACTCATAACTATGCTAATTTATTATTGAAATATGATTCATTTGATGTATAATTACTTGTTTAAACTTGTCCTAAAATTTCACAAAAAAAAACTAACTTTAGATGTAAATATCCATCATTTTTTTAATTTTTGACAGAATATCCACCGATATCAATAATATCCCCGATATATCCGTAAATTTAGAAGCCCGACATTGATGCCGATACCGATATTACGTTCCTTGATTGAAACAACCTACCACATCTAAAGTGAACATAACTGATCTTGCCAGAGCTGCTTAACAATTTTTTTTTTTTTTTTTGAAGAAGATTAATATTATAAAAGGCAAGGAAGCAAACACGAAGCACCAAGCAAACAGCAAAACTGAAGACAGCAGAGGAACCCCCGAAAGCCAAAACAGGGCAAGGGGAAACAAAGCACGCCCACTAAACAGGGGAAAACAAAGCCAGAAAAGGACGACAAAACAAGAGAAAAAACAACAAAGAAGACCAAAGCCAAGCGAGCTGATACCAAAAAAAAAAAAAAAACAGCGAGCTGTTTAACAATGAAAGTGAACATATCATTCAGGCAAGGTACTCCACATCTAAAGTAACAGGCTCACTATTGAAAGTCAACATTGATGGCCTTTTCACCTCAATCATGTACCTTATCTTCAGTTGTCCATCAGTAGCTCTGACTTGATGCCCGTAGAAGACGAACTCATCACCAACTTGAAGACGTTTGGCTTTAACGAATCGACGCCAACCAGCTGTGAAGACTGGACCTCTTTTCTTTCCATTGGGCCGAGTGTAGTAGCGTAAATTCCACTTTTGGCTTCTCGAATCCACGACCTTCAGATTCAAGAAATGACTTCCATTCATCATCGGGATCATATGCTCCACCATCCGATTTGGAAGCATAATTTTTGATCTAATATCATAATCTGTGAGAAATTTAGAGATTTTGAAATGCAGCATAGCCATGGTAAAATCTTTAGCAATGCTCTATGCAATTCAGCTTTAAAATTAGTTAAATCTATATGACTATATATAGTTAGGACAAGAAGAGCTCTTGATAAGAGTAGGCAAGGAAAAAGTTCAAAGAAAAGAAAAAGTTCAAAGGACAGTCAAGGAAAAAGTTCACAGTGGAAATTTGTGCTAAAAAGTTCGCAGTGGAAGGTGGAAAAATATTTCAGCAGCTGAAACATTTTTCCACCTTCCACTGCGAACTTTTTAGCACAAATTTAGATTCCACTTCCACTGCGAACTTTTTAGCACAAATTTCCACTGTGAACTTTTTCCTTGCCAAATAATATTTTCTTTTCTTCTCAAGAGCTGATCATTCCATCATGAAATATTTTTATAGATTTTATATAAGTTTAGAGAATTGCTAAAATACCATCGCCAATTTCAATTGCTATTATAGTCGTGACACTTGTCCACTTCGACTTTCCCAAATCAGCAAGCTATAACTCATAATAAATGCTCATCATTAATTTACTAAAAAACCAGATTGCATTAACCTCCCTCTTTCTTTTATTTACAAAGCTGCAATGTGTAAAATCTTTTTTCCATTATCAATATATATATATGTATATCTTTTTTCCTTGACCTACAGTCATATACTAATTTTTTCTATCAAGTACCGTCAATTCTTTAATTTAAAACTCTACGGTCATGTTTGTTACATGGGATGAGAGGTGATAGGTTTAACAATAGTTAATTTTTTTAAAAAAATCTTAATTGATGAATGAACGAGTTCGGGATTTGGGCAAATGACTCCCAAGTTAACGGCTCAAATATAATTCTACCAATGATAAAAGGCTTCAAAAAATATATGATCTAGATAGGTGGATAAATCGATAATGTCAAAAAAAAAAAAAACTTTAATTTTATATTAATCAATTTTACACTATATTAAATATATAATAAAATTATTATTTTTATCTAATCTCTTACTACACCAAATAAGAAATAAGATTATTTTAATCCAATCTCGTACAACACAAAACACATCACATCAATAATTTAAAAAATAAAAGTAATGGATCAATTAAATTTTAAAAATTGTGACTAAGGGGCCGTCATGCAGCATGTTTTCAGCCTGTTTTCGTTTTTGTTTTTGAAAAATGATTTCGAATTCGCGTCTTGTAAACCGTTTTTCATTTTATTTTCAAAATACAAAAACAAAATGAAAAACAAAACCAGTGTTAAAAGTAGAAATTTTGAAAAACAAAAAAAAACTTGTTTTTGTTTTTGTTTTTGTTTTTCATTAAAGTGGGTCCCATATTATTAATAATATTTTTTATTCTTTTTTTTTCCTCTTGAACCAGACACAGGCCATCATCTTCATCTTCTTTCTTCTTCTCTTCTTTCTCCTCCTTCTCGCCGCCGGTCCTCGCTCGCCTTCCGCCGGTCGCCGATCGTCGCTCGCCTTCCGCCGGTGTCGGTCGCTGCTCGCTGCGCCGCCGTCTTCTTCTTCTTCCTCTTCTTCCTCTTCTTCTTCTTCTCGCCGAGGGTCTGCATCGGGGCCGATCTCTTCTTCTTCTTCTTCTTCTTCCCGCCGAGGGTCTACATCGCCGCCAAGATCTCCTCTTCTTCTTCCTCTTCTTCTTCTTCTTCTCGCCGAGGGTCTGCATCGGGGCCGATCTCTTCTTCTTCTTCTTCCTCTTCCTCTTCCTCTTCCTCTTCCTCCCGCCGTCGATCGCCACCGATCTGGTCTCCGATCGCCGCCGATCTGGTCTTCTTCTGCTTCATCTTCCTCTTCAAGTCTTCAACTGTTTAAAATCTGTAAACCCAATTAAATTACAAAATGTTTTTTGTTTTAATTATTTAATCATTTTATTTATAATTGTTATAATATTAAACAAAATTTAAAAATTGATATTTCAATTTTCGAAAGTTTTTGGTTTCCTACCGGACGTGTTTTTTTCGTTTTTATTTTCAAAATACGGATTCCAGTAAATGCTACCAGACGCGTATTCGGAATTCAAAAACGAAACCAAAAACACTGTTTTTGATTTTATTTTTCTTTTCGAAAAACAAAAACAGAAAACGGCTTGCAGGACGGGCCCTAATATTTTAATGTTGTAAAGGTTTTTAAGATATAACATTCTTATGCATTTTACCCCATTATTTTATTCTTAATTTAAAAGTTTTATGGATTTTAATAAAAATAAAAATAAACAATATATCTAACGAGGGAGACATATAGTTTAAGGCTCCTATCAAATTCATACTAGAGAGTAGTAAAAAATAGCAATGGCGCAGAAGAGTTTTGAATATGTCAGTTTTGTAAATAACAAATAAGAAAAGGGTTCGACTTTGATACAGGCAAAAAACTCCCTTTATGATGCAGGTACTTTTTGGGCTATATTTGAGCCATCAGATGAATTTCAATTCAAATCTGATGGTTGGTATTAAAGAAAAATAAAAAATCTAATTTATCAATTAAACTAAATGATAAAAGGGAAACCGGTGAAACCTGTTAGAATCCAACAAAATCAAGGATTCTCTTTCTCTCTCCATTGTCTGCTCATCTGGATATTTCTTCTGTTTTCCCGCTTTTTATATAAATACATCAATCATTAAAAGTAGACATTACAGATTTATAGGTATATAAAATTATAACGAATTAAACAAACTATAATTAAAAGAGTAATGCTACATTGTCCAAATTTGGTGTCCAAATAACGTGACAACACTCTAATCCATTCATTTAAATTGTATTAGATTTACATGATTTAAATGAATGGATTAGAGTATTGCCACATTATTTGGGCACCATAATTGGATATCAAATGTGGATAATGTAGCATTACTCTAATTAAAAAGGCTTAGACTCTTTTTATATAAGACATACATATATAATTTATCTTTGTCAAATAGAATCTAGCTAAAAGCAGAGCTACTATATACTTGGAAAATCGTTAACGCGTTAGAAATAACAAAGTCGGAAATAACTGATGGTTTCGAAAACCATATACCGCAGCGGAAGCAATAGTATCTTGGATAACAAAAAAATTTCCATCAAAATTTTAGCCAAAAACACTATAGTTATATTGAATTAATACATAGAAGGAACAAAAAAACCTTTATTACCCGGTTGAAGTCATTAAGTCGATCTTCAATCTCTTTGAATCCTTAGCTCTTTCACACCTAGTCTCTGACACCGGTTGAATGGACGAATAATTAATAACATTTATGAGAGTATAAACTATGATATAATTATATATATAACATTTACGATTGTCATTATATATGATATATTAAAAAAAAAAAAGATGAAAAATTTATTATTATATTATATATTTAAAAAAAAATTAATAACATTTATGATTGCCACGTGTCACAAACACATTAAAAATAGAAAAACGTCTATTATTATATTATTATATATGATATATGATAGGGTAAATATCATTTTCGTCTCTATGGTTTAACATATTATCCATTTTGGTCTATGGACATAGTCCTAACCTATCCAATCCCACCTGCCAAACGCAGCCTTAAGAGCATTCATTTTTTTAATTAGTCCTTATTAAACTCAGTAAAAAATAATTAATGTAAGTTCCTCGGAAGGCATCCACAATTTGTATGGTTTAACATATTATTTATTGTCAATTTTCGTCTCTATGCAATTCTCAGCAACGGACTCTAACATTAAAATCTAAAGGGTGCACCGATTTGACTATTTTTAAGACATGAGATTGGATTGAATTGGATTAATTATTGTGTTTGGTGTAACATGAGATTTGATTAAAAATAGTGCTATATTGTGTTTGGAATGTAATGGGATTGGAGAAAAATAATGGAATATCATGTTTATTAGAACTCTGGAATGAACAACAATTAAATTATTTTTCTTTAAAAAATAAATTTGTCTTTTGAATAACCTGAAGTAATTTTGAATAACATTTAAAATAAATTAATTTAATCACATTTAAAATCATTTATGTAACTTTCCGGTTAGTTATTTTTGGTTTATAATCACATCATGTATAACATTTGACAACAATAATTCGAAAATTGTAACCTAGCATATTTTTATCATTAGACAGCAATAATTCGAAAAGTTGTAACCTAACAAACGCAATAGTCATCGATAAGAAAAAAATGAACGAACTAAAATTAGAATCACAAAGAACCAATATGAAAGAACATGAGTTTCAATTGATTTACATTTATATTTGCGAATCTATCAAGCCATCAAGGCCTTCTTTTTCATCTTCTTCTAACTTTAACAACATACAACATATTGATCTGCATCCACATTCAATTTAAAGCCACCAGCAATGGGCAAAGTCCAGCTTTTAACAACAGGCTTACACACCTCAAGCCCTAACACTAGAAAGGGACCCTCCAAACTCCACCAAAAATTCCCCAGCATGTTCCCAAAAGTTCACCTGTTCAAAATACCAAGTGACCAAGTGGCCAGTTGACAGAATTGTTCATCTAAAGCTTATGCAAAAAGGTTGCTCATCAATGATTCAAATCAAAAACATCAAATAATTAGAGGTAAGCAGAGTTTCATACAGCCATCGAAGGGGAAGCATATGTGGAGCAAAGTGATGATTCTCCAAAAGGACTGCCTTGACTCCTCACACGGTGCTGGAACAATTATCAGAGGCAAGTTTTCTAAGTTGCCTGGGTAAATTAATTAAAAGACAATTATGAAGATGGGTATGTTAATATAATGCTAATATAGATAACATTGAGAAAAAAAGTGAACAGGTAAACTACCAGCAGAGCAGCAACCAATGATAAGGCCTTGAAGACGAGGAGGGGTTCAAGTGATCTTAACAAGAATCCAAGCAAGTGCAGACCCAATTAAGAATGTCAAAAATACATTGACTGGCATGAACCACCTACGCAGTCGCATGAGAAGCTTGGATTTAAACCATACTAGCCAAAATTGCTATGCAAACAATAATGATGACCAAAAGAGAACTCACAAAGTAACCAAACTCAGAGAGGTTGCTAAGAATAACGCTGTGTTTGGTTGGATGGAGAAATGGAGGGAGGGAGAGGGTTGGAGGGAGAGATCAAATCCTTTGTTTGGTTGGAGGGATGAGAGGGAGGGAGGGGAGGAGAGGAGGGAGAGCAAATCCTCCTGGGCTCACCATTTTTTATCCTTCCAATTATGGGGGATGAGAGGAGGGAGAGAGGATTGGAGGGGAATTACTATAATGCCCTCCAATTTTATAATACCCTCCAATTTTTTTTAAGGATAATATAGTAATTTTACAAATTAAATACCAATCCATCAATTCAACCCTCTTTTCAATACCAAACTACATGAATGATATATGTTATCCTCTCTATCCCTCCTACTCTCTCTTCCTCTTAATTCATCCATCCCTCATACTCTCCCTCCCTCTTACCGAACATAGTGTAAGTGACGGCTCGAACACGAAGAATACAATCTGATAATCAACATTCAATAAGTTGCTATTATACTATACCAAATCAACCGAGCAGTGATAAAATAAATAAATAAATAAAAATCTAGCCACCACATATTAACATTCCAGCAACCTGAACAAAATTAAAAAAAAAAAAAAAAAAAATAGATAAACTATTTTGAATTTGAATTGCTTGAAAAAACTGATAACATGAATAAAATCGAAACCTTGCATCTGAATTTCTCGAATGGTTTTTGCATTAGCCTCCATTTAATAGGATTCAATACTTTTCTCTTATATACCTCATTAATCAAGATAAACAATTTCAATTTTCTATCTTCACCCTACATTTTCCAGGTAACCAAACAGAACATGTTAACAATTACATTGATTTGGGCAATTGGGCCTAATTCAGAGTTCAGACAACTACGGATCTAGTTCATTGGTATTCCGAAAATCATTCACTTTCAACGAACAATAAATTGATGCGAACAATTGAAAATTAACAAATATAGATACAAATCCATGAGTTGGTTCTGATAAATAAATTAGGTCAAGTAATATTGAATTGATATATAGTCGAAAAAATTAAAAGATGCTGAGGCACACCTTCATCTGTTTAGAGTACGAGGAAGTAGAAGAGACCCGCTTGTTACTGAACATCATGAATCCGACGAGTAATACGACTCCAATCATCATGATTGCAGCTCCGAATCTCCGATTATGTATCTCAACGGACTCGGCGGCTCCACCTATACTATTCTCCTGAACTGCACCGCACACGATTATGTAGATCAAAGAAAGATTTGAGAGAAGCAGAAAACCTCTAGCTCCAGAAGAGAGAAGCGAAGTAGGAGACGATGGGATTCATTTGAATCCCGTGTTTCTTGTCTTCGTTATTTTATCCCACAGCAGTGGAATAAAAAAAAATTAATGGGATTATTTTTATCCCATCCCGTTGTTGCGCCAAACATGGGATATGGCTTTTAAATAAGTCAATCCTATCCTATCCCGTCAAACAAACGCACCCACACCAGACTCACCAGTACACCACAACTTTATCATTCTGTTGAAACTTGAGAGTAACTCACTAACTCGCCGACGAAGAACTGAAGAAGTGAAGGACAGCGACGATCGACGACGGGGGACGATTGGCGACGGACGACGACGACGACGACGATCGGCGACAAGCGGCGAAGGAGTGAAGCACAGTGGTCACTGGTCAGCGTGAGAAGAAGAGAGTGCACGATTTCGGCGACTAGGTCCGATTTGGTCCCACTAGGTCCGATTTTGACCGACTTTGACTGAAAACGCCTAATACTCCGACTACCTTCGAATCGCGGCGGCAGAACACCGCCGAGCGACTAATCGGCGACTTCTACAACACTGCTTTTATGTATTATAATATATGAGTTGTATAATATAAGGAGAAAAAGGGCATCCGTCACCTTTAAATATAGAATTCAATTAATTAAATTCTATATTTAATATTTAATTAATTGAATATAGAATTTAATTAATCCAAAATTGTATTCCAATATCTAAAATTCCAATATCAATTTAATTAAGAAAAACAAACTGATCAGTGATCTGTAATTTGTAAACAATCGAAAGTTGAAGTTTTTAGAAGCAGAAGATTTAAAGAAAAGAGGTAGTTTGGGAATACAATACTGTGACTGTTTATTTCAAACATGTTTACAACCATGTTTACGTGTTTACAACTGATAATAATAAGTTAATAACAATGAAATATGGAGGTAGTACTGCACCTACATCCACTTATTGAAACAACCTACCACACCTCTAAAGTGAACATAACTGATCATCTTGCCTAAGCTGCTTAACAGTGAAAGTTAACAAATCATTCAGGCAAGGTACTCCACATCTAAAGTAACAGGCTCACCGTTGAAAGTCAACATCGATTGCCTTTTTACCTCAATCATGTACCTCATCTTCAGTTGTCCATCAGCAGCTCTGACCTGATGCCTGTAGAAGACGAACTCATCACCAACTCGGAGACGTTTGGCTTTAACGAATCGACGCCAACCAACTGTGAAGACCGGACCTCTTTTCTTTCCATTAGGCCGAGTGTAGTAGCGGAGCTTCCACTTTTGGCTTCTCGAATCCACGACCTTCAGATTCAAGAAATGACTTCCCTTCATCATTGGGATCATATGCTCCACCATCCGATTTGGAAGCACAATTTTTGATCTAATATCATAATCTGTGAGAAATTTAGAGATTTTGAAGTGCAGCATAGCCATGGTAAAATCTTTTGCAATGCTCTATGCAATTCAGCTTTAAAATTAGTTGAATCTATTTGACTATATATAGTATAGTTAGGACTTAGGATCAACATGGTTTGCTAAGGGTGCGTTTGGTATGCGGGACGGGACAGGACAACGTGGGACAAGTTGTTCCTGTCCCATGTTTGGCGCGACATTTGTATGGGACAAGGTGGGACAAGGTGGGACAAAAATTATAAAAATCTGTCCCACCTCATACCCTCGGCCAAGTTGTCCCATGGCATGGGACAAGTGTGAAAATGACCTTTGTGCCCTTTAAAAATTCCAAGAATTACAAATCTCTCCATCTCCTTCATCAAATCTCTCTCCTCTGAATCCCATCTCCCTCTCTCGTTCGATCATCATATCAGAAGCTGTTGATATTGAGCCACAAATCTCATCCAATAATCCATATTCTTCAATGAAAACCAAAAAAAAAAAAAAAAATCTGGAATATTACCATATTTTTCAATCAACCACATCACCGAATCAGTGATTTTTCAACCAAAAAAAAAAAAAAATCTGGAAAATCTTTTGGGAAAAAAAGAGATTCTCGCAGATCTCTTTCAGGTTGGTGCCGTTTTACCGTCTTTTGCTTCAATTTCAAAATCAAAAAAAACTTATTTGCAAAATCTCAAATATTGAGACCATGAATTACTCCAAGAGTCGAAGAACACTACCTATGTTAGAGCCAACCACAATAAACTGAAAATATTCTTAACACATGAGCATGCACTGACACTTGATAATCTGAGCCACCTGTGAGCAGCAATTGGTGGAGTATTATAGCAAGTTTGGTGGTGGTTCTGAGGATGAGCAACAAGTGGTCCAAGGAGAGGTCTTGTATACAGATTTGAAGAGAAATTGGAATTCTCTGATTTGTGAGATGGTGCCGTGGTGGTTCTGTTTGGGTTTGGATTTGGGTTTTGATTATATTTGACAGTGGGCGATGGTGGGTTGGATTCGAGGGTGTTGATGGTTGGAGATGGTGATGATTTCTGGAAAATTGATGTTGATGGTGTGCTCTTGGTGGGTGTTCTTGGTATTCTGGAAAACTGATGGATGTTCTTCTTTTTATTTCATTTTTTTGGTTTTTTTTTTTTTTTCTTTTTTTTAGTGGATCTCCACAGCCGAGATGATGATCCAACTTACCTATATTTTTTTTCAAATAAAAAATTGTTATATAAACAAATTAATTTTGTTATATAAATATAGTGGGTGTTCTTGGTTTTCTGGAAAACTGATGGATGTTCTTCTTTTTATTTCATTTTTTTCGTTTTTTTTTTTTTTTTTAATTTTTTTTTTTTTTAGTGGATCTCCACAGCCGAGATGATGATCCAACTTACCTATATTTTTTTTCAAATAAAAAATTGTTATATAAACAAATTATTTTTGTTATATAAATATATAATTTTGTTATATTAATAAAAAAAATTAAATTTTTTTTCTTTCCATTTTCTATTATTTTTCAAACACAATATTATTATAATTTTTAAATATGATATATAAATATATTTATTCAATAAAATCAAACAAATATTGATTTATCATTCTCATTTGTCACTATTATGTAGTAACAAACATCAAACAACACAATAGGGGCACTTTGGTCATTTGAACCTCTTGTCCCGTCCTGTCCCAGCCATACCAAACGTATAACAGTACAGTCGACTATTCTGTCCTAGGCATTCCAAACACAATACAGAACAATATGTCCTGTCCCGTCCTGTCCCATCCCGTCCCGTCCTGTCCTGTCCCGTCCGCGTACCAAACGCACCCTAAGTGAGAACAGCACTTGATAAGAGCAGGAAAGGAAAAAGTGGACCCACAAAAATTGGACTGTTTCACTTACAAAAATTGGACTACTTCGTTTTTTAAGTGAAACAGTACAATTTTTGTATACTTAAAAGAGTAATGCTACATTGCCCAAATTTTGTGCCCAAATCTGGTGCCTAAATGATGTGGCAACACTCTAGATCATTCATTTAAATTGTATTAGATTTGCATTATTTAAATGAATGGTCTAGAGTGTTGCCACATCATTTGGGCACCAGATTTGGGTACAAAATTTGGGCAATGTAGCATTACTCTACTTAAAAAGCTAAGTGAAGCAGTCCAATTTTTGTGGGTCCACTTTTTCCTTTCCTGCTCTTATCAAGTGCTGTTCTTTCAACAAAAGTTTAGAGAATTGCTAAAATACCATTGCCAATTTCAATTTCTATTATAGTCTTGACACTTGTCCACTTTGACTTTCCTGAACCAGCAAGCTATAACTCATAATAAATGTTCATCATTTTCAATTAATTTACCAAAAAACCAGATTGCATTGACCTCCCTCCTACTTTTATTTACAAAAATGCTATGTGTAAAATCATTTTTCCATTATTAAAAAAAAAAAAAAAAGATCTTTTTTCCATGGCCTACGGTCCTATACAATTTTTTTCTATCAACAGTTAATTTTTTTTAAAATCGCAAATGGTAAATGAATGAGTTTAGGGTTTGAGCAAATGATTCCCAAGTTAACGGCTCAAATATAATCCTACCAATGACAAAAGACTTCAAAAGATATCTGGTTTAGATAGGTGGATAGATCGATAATGTCAAAAAAAATATATTTAAAATACTCTAATTTTATATTAATCAATTTTACACCGTATTAAATATATAATAAAATTATTATTTTTTATCCAATTTCATACTACACCAAATAAGAAACAAGATTATTTTAATCCAACCGTGTACAACACCAAATACATCACATCAATAATTTTAAAAACAAAAGTAATGGATCAATTAAATTTTAAAAATTGTGACTAATATTTTAATGTTGTAAAGGTTTTTAAGATATTGTTAATTTAAAAGTTTTATGGATTTTATTAAAAATAAAAATAAATAATATATCTAACGAGGGAGACATATAGTTTAAGGCTCCTATCAAATTCATACTAGAGAGTAGTAAAAAAATAGCAAAGGTGAAGAAGAGTTTTGAATATGTCAATTTTGTAAATAACATATAAGAAAAGGCCAATGTTATAAGTTATAAGTAGCTCTCTGGTGTTTTGGTAAATTAAATGAAGAGTAGTGTTACACATCCCACTTATAATCCCACAATTTTTTTTTCAACACATGTGGCAGTTGATGTGTCATTTGATGAGTGGATACATATTTATTATTGTGTGGATACATGGGTAAGTGAGATAAATTACAATTACATTGAAAATTAGACACACATTTAATTAAGAAAAACAAACAGATCAGGTAAGGTACTTCACATCTAAAGTAACAGGTTCACTGTTAAAAGTTATTGATGGCCTTTTCACCTTAATCATGTACTTCATCTTCTGTTGTCTACCAGCAACTCTAACTTGATGCCCATAAAAGGTGAACTCATCACTAACTCGAAGACGCTTGGCTTTAACAAATCGACGCCAACCAGTTGTGAAAGCGGGATCTCTTTTCTTTCCATTGGACTGAATGTAGTAACGAAGCTTCCACTTTTGGCCCCTTGAATCCACGACCTTTAGATTCAAGAAATGACTTCCATACATCATCAGGATCATATCCTCCATGATCAGATGTGGAAGCCCAATTTTTGATCTAATACCATAATCTGTGCGAAATTTAGAGATTTTGAAGTGCAGCATAGCCATAGTAAAATCTTTTGGCTTTAAAAGGAAATGGACATAATTAGAAAGGACATGGATACAATCTGATTTGCATTCATTATATAGGGCTAGCTACTAGATACTCTTTTTTTTTTTTTCCTGACAATAGCTACTAGCTAGATACTTGGAAATGGTCATAAGTAGAAAAACCAAACACGGAAAATTGTTATTGACACCGTTTTTTCTTCATGTAACATCATTTTTTGTAGGGAGTAGGGACACAAGATTCATTGTTATTGACACCATTTTTTCTTCATATCTAAAATAGAAGTTAAATATGAACAAAAAATTGTGTCAGCAATGAATCTTGTGTCCCTAAAAAAAAATGATTAGAATGAATGATGAGACTTGTAGTCTCATGATAATATTATCATGAGAGTATGAGACTTGTAACAAGTCTATAATTAATAAGAAGTAATTTAGTCATTTTAAATTTTAAAGCTAGTTAATGAAAAGTAGGGCAAGTATGTACAATTGGAGAATGCTATCTACCTTTCCAATTTGGAGTTTACTTTTGCTCACCCCTTTAAGGGGGGTGAGCATTACCCCCTCCCCAACACTTGACATGTATCCAAAAAGGGGGTATTTTTGTCTAAACACATAACAATTTTTGGATAAAAATACCCCTCCCCTGACACATGTCAAGTGTTGGGGAGGGGGGTAATGCTTACCTCCCTTGAAAGAGGGTGAGTAAAAATGGACTCATTTGCCTTCCCCATTTGTCTTTCTCACTCATTTATTAACACATGTACACTTTTTCATTTAATAAAAGGATAATGCTTGGGTACTGACCAGTCAGTACCCAAGGTGCTGACCACACCACTCATTACTTGCCACGTAACCCAAGGCAAGGAGAAAAATGAAAAAAGCAAAAGAGTTTTGTCATGTGGCAACACCCCATTGGGTGGTTTGGTGTGGTCAGTATGGCTTGGGTACTGACCAGTTAGTACCCAAGCAATTTCCTTAATAAAAAGCTTTCACTTTTTTTTTTGTAAAGCTTGTTTACATCTTTACCCCTGATGACTGCTTCTATCATTTCATTAATAAGGGGTGAAGACGTAGTTAACAAACTTTGCATCAAAAAGTGAGAGCTTTTTATTAAATGAAAAATTGTATACGTGTCAAGCAATGAGTAGGAAAGGCAAATGGGGAAGACAAATGGGAAAGGTTAATAACATTCTTCTGTACAATTATGGTAAAAGTTGTATCTGAGTGTAATATTGATTAAACTCATGGGAATTTTGTATAATTTTCTGTTAAATTTTAAGGGATTTTTTTAGGGATAATATCATTTTAGTCCCTACTGTTTACCCTATTATCCATTTGGGTCCTCGTCGTTCCAGTATTGGCTTATTTAGTCCTTCTGTGACGTTTTCCGTTAAAATTAGAGCACCTGACATGGTCAGATGGTCATATGACCGTTATGCCCTTAATAATGGATGAGTTTGTTGGAAAGACAATATTACCCTTCTAATAAATATTTAAACGATTTAAAAATAATAAATTTTAATTAAATTTATGAATAAAACTAAATAAAAAATAATAAAAATTAAATTAAATTAAAAAACCAATCAATTATTAAACCCTAACTTTCTCTTCTCTCTCTCCCTTCTCTCTCTCCATTCTGAATCTCTTCTTCCCCATTCTCTCTTCATACGATGCCGCCAAAACATCCAAACCGTCACCGGAAAGTCGACGGACGGCTGTGGCACAAATGGAAAGTCGCCCTGGCAGTCTCATCGCTACCGTCGATCTCTGCCTGAGTGCTGAGACAGATCCGCATTCGCGCGGCTCTCTTCCTCTTCTCCGTTTCTCTCCCCGACGGTTTGTGGTTGTTTTTTGGGTGGTTTGTGGGTTTTCGGGTTTGATTGATAGAGTAGAGTGTTTTTTTTAAGATGGGTTCTATTTCAAGTAGAGTGTTTTTGTGGATTTGGGGATTAGGGTTTCTGCCATTGATGGTATGGGTACTGATTTCGGGAGATTGATGGTGTGGGTGTTGATTCTAGAGATAGGATTTGGGGGTTAGGGTTATAGTTGGTTGTTCAGGAAGCTTTAAGCCTGGGAGTAGAAAGCTCGAAAGTAAGTGCTAGTTCAAGTCGGAACAAAAAGCGTGCCGGCGTACAGGTTCCGTTCAGCCGTAAGGGAGAGTTAGCTGGACCCATAGAGAAAAACGGAACATTGAAGGAGATAGGGCTGAGATATCCATATCTGATCTGACGCGATCCATCTTGATGACGAATTCCACGAGAACAAGAAAGAAAAATGAATCGTTCGATGTCTACTCGTTCTCCCCTCTTCAATTCCCAATGAACAACATGATCTTGACCTATCATTTGTTCAATTTGGTTGATCTGATACTTAGTAAACTCTTTTTTCTTTATGTTTCTGAAGATGACTTGTGATTGGCCTTTGACTTGCGATTGATTAGCTCTAGTATTCCTCCCTCACTATGTGAGTCTCCCCTCGCCCTAACGTAGCCTCAAACAGTTCCCAATCAATTCTTAATGTTTTTGGGACTGGTTGGAGATGTTGGTTTGGTGTTATGAGTTTAGAGTTGTTGATGATGGTGTTTTTTGGGTTTGGTGGTTGATGGTGGTGTGTTCTGGGATTGGTGGTTGGTGATGATGACTGTTGAATTTGTGCTTTTTTTTTTTTTTTTTTTTACTGATTTCTTGTCAAAAAAAAAAAAAGAATATGGAGATGATGATGATTGTCAAAAAAAAATTCTGGATAAACTAATGTTGAATATTATTTTTTGTTTTATTTTTATTTTATTTATTATGTGGATAAATTGATGTTGTTGAATATTATTTTTTGTTTTATTTTTATTTTTTATTTATTATCTCCATCTCTTTTTTATTTTTAATTTTTAATTTTTTAGTTTTCAATTTTTTTATTAGTTTTTTATATTTTTTTTATGTTTGTTTTTGTTTTTTTTTTTTTTTAAATATCAATTTTAAATACCTTCACTATTATTGTTTACCAAGATTTATATTATTGTTTTTAATTAGTTTTATATAACATATTAACTAGTTTTATTTATTTTTTTCTTTTTTTAATTAATTTCAAAACTACCATTATGCCCTTTCATTAGATATGCTTCTAGAAACTTTGACTTGAATTACCGTCTTACCCTCGTTGACCTGATGGAATTCTAAGAAACCCTAACGAAATTGGACGGTAGGGACTAAAATAGGGATTAATTGAAACAACGGAGACCTGCATAGCTAATACTGGAACGATGAGGACCCAAATGGATAATAGGGTAAACAGTAGGGACTAAAATGATATTATCCCATTTTTTTATTTTTTGAAATAATTTTTTTTTAGGAGTTGTGCACTTGTTTCTATGCAGTTAGTTACCACGTGTAACTGTTTTGTTTTCAAAGTTTTTGAACTTCTCTTAAATGAAGCGCATGAAGTCATGAACTCATGATGAAGTGAATGGAGTGAGACCGTAATGACGTTTACCTGTTAGAAATTATTATAAAATATTTATTTATTAATTAAAAACCATAATAAGATAAATGAAACATAATTTCGGATATAATACGTGTTTATTATAATCACTCCATACAATTACATAGAGTTTGTCACTGTTTTCTTTTTATAGTATTCAGTCCAAAACTTGTTTAAAATAGTGATTACAAAATCCATGTCATATATATATATATAAATTTTCAGGTTAGTCGCGCACTGATATAACTTACATCAGTACGTTGTATGTACACCACTAGATTTATATGCTTTGACTTAGTGTGTATACACACACTTGTCAATACTTTTCAATAATTAGCGGCCCACATGCAACGCACTAATATAAATTATATCAATGCATACCGATCAAAACGGGACTGTATATATATATAGGCAGGATCTATGTTGGGGGTCGACCTACAATCGATGTGGATCGGGTTACGTTTTGTTAGGCCCAATGCAACTCGGGATGAGTCGTTGGTGATGTGGTCGATTGACTAATATCCCTGCAAAATAACTTGGTCGATCGACCTGGAAATATGTTGTGTATGAAATCTGCAACAAAGAAATCAAGAACAAAACAGATGAAAAAGAAAATGAACGAAAAAGGAAAGGAGGGTAAAATTGTTAGCCTTAGTTATGCTTGGGCTGAGCAACGATTGTGATGATCGTAAATATTGGATTCCGGTGACTGTGATTCTTACAAGCAGAGTTTCAGCACGCTTTAGTAAGCTTGTTTTTTGTCTCTCTCCCCCGATAGTGCCCAATGCTTTTCTATATATAGGAGACTCAGGCTACCGTTTAAACTAAATCAGTTGAATCACGATATGATTATGAGCGAGATTCTTGGAGATATCTTCTCCCCGAGTATCTCGTTTACTGGGTATGCACTCCAACTGCTGGCTGACTTGGTCTTCAAACGACCAAGTCATGCTGTTGCCTTTCTTATTGGGTTACCTCAAATTGGGCCAAAGTTAAAGGGGCTTGGGCTCTGTACCTTTGGGCCTGTAGGCCATTTTTGGCTACCACATTTTGTCCCCTACTCTCTAATGAGTTACTAACGAAGTAGAGAGTGACTCAGATTCAATCGACCGTTGTCGAGCGAAAAAGAAATTAACTTTAGTCGGCTGGATTCGCAGCTAACTTATTGAGACGAGCTCTTAACGTCGTTTGAATACACAATCTTGAGTCGACACGATCGCTGATGTTAATTTGATGTTAATTTAAGTCGACATGACCGCTGATGTTAATTTAAGTCGACAGGATCATTGATGTCAATAGAATATTGAGTTTCCAAATGTCGCTCGACTAATTCCAACTGTTAGGATATGATGAAGCAAACCAAAGGTCAATTTGAAAAGACACCTTTCGTTTCATAACCCTAGTGACGTCACGCGTAATTAATTCTGGCGTGCTTACTCTGTTCGAGAAGAAGTTTTGAATTTCAAAACCCATCATTAGTAATTTCATGCGTGCGTGGGTAACTGGCAACTGAAAGGTTGCGTCTACTTTAGGCGAGGACACGTGGCAAAGGGGGTTATGAAAGGGTTTGGTTATAAATATAACCTCCCAACCTCTTTGAACCACTTTTGCGAAGAACTCATCTTCAAACTCTCAGAAACCTCCAGCAAACTTTGCACAGAGCAACCTTAACTGCTTCAAACCGGAACTCCATTTCTTTTTCCTTTCAAGGTATTTATTCTTCTCTTCATTATTGTTTGGTTATTTTTTCCTACAAGACTTTGTTATTTGAAATAAGGAGTATAATATGCAAAATAATGTAAAGATTTACTTGCCTGAAGTGTTTTGAAGTTCTGGTTTTGTTTTTGCTGTTCTTCGTTGTTCTTCATTGTTCTTGTTGTATTCTGACCATTTCTGTTGTTTTGATCTCGTTTGCATAGTTATCTATACTGTTTGGTGTTTGCTTTCTTCATGCGACCAATGTAGACGGGAAGCTTTATTTGATCGACCTGTAGGACGCTAGAACTTGTAGGGTTAGGTTAGCTTTGAAGGATAAACCCCAGGATAGGACTTTAGAAACCCTAGGTTGTGATTGTAGCGCATTAGTTTCTGACTTGTGCATTTTTTACCTTGTCAGCTTTAGGAGGCATCATGTCGAACGACGACATAAACCTGTCGAGTGACGACACTATCTCTGACCCAAAGTATGAATGGACAAGCGAGGGAGAAGATAGTGTCGAAGGAGTCGATATGAGGGTTGATGTCGATCGACAGGTTACAGTAGAAGACTCGTCGAATGTCGTTGCTGTAAATACAAAAGGCATACTAGAGCAAGGCGGTGTACGTGCCGTTGCAACAGTAGTCGACTACCCTGAGTATATAGATGTCGACGAGGCTACCACATCTGGTCGACCAATAGGAATCCTTGATGAAAGTCCTTTCAGTTTGGTTACGGAGGACAACTTGTGTGTATTGAGGGAAATTTATGGCATCCCGAGGGATGTCGAGCTACGGGCACCTAAAGAGCATGAAAAAACGGACCGGGATATACCTGAGTGGACGTGCTTTTACGAGTATACCCTTCGTTTAGGGTTTAGATTCCCACCCCGCTGGTGCGTCGAACGCTGCTGTACTACGACCTTGCTCCTGGTCAATTAATGCCAAACACATGGAGAATATTGCTAAGTTTGAGTGTTCTTAGTGAGAGGTACAACATACCTTTTGGGATGTCGAGCCTCCTTCATAACTATTATCTAAAGGAGCATATACACGACCGAGGTCGTTACATGTTGATACCTAGGAGCAAGGAGCAGCAAATCGTAACTGATACGACAACGAACGACCGCAATTGGAAAGATACCTACTTTTTTGCCAAAGGTCCTCCAGTTGATGGTCCATGGTTCATGGAGAATGAGTCGTACCAATTACGACGGATCTGGAATCGGTTTGGTGAGTGTCATCCGAACTTTGTCGTTTCCTGTGTTTTTTTTTTTATATAACTGAATTATCACTGCTGATATTCAGCTCATTTTGTAGAAACAAAGGGCTTAGAGGCTAAATCGTCGAGCAAAATTGCTCCTGTTCGCACCGCAGCAATGCTAAGTATCCCTGAAAAGGATAGAAGCTGTAGGGTGCTATTAACAGAAGGTAAACTTAGGCCTTCCAGGTTATGGAGATGGTCGACTCATAATAGGTCGCGAGCGCCGTATCCTAGCGTGAAGGACTTTGTGTCGTATGTCTGGATTAGGAGGAGTTTCGAAATTCTTTACTATGAAATGAAATTCTTGTCGCCTGTATCTGATAATGAACGTCGTTTCGCAGTGACGTCAATGGCGAGTGCAAGGATAAACATGCCGAATGATGCAGATGCGCTGAGGAAGTACAGGGAGGAACTTCAGAGGAAAAAGGCAGCGATGAAGAAGAAGACTGTAGGGAAGTCGACGGAGGGTGCTGCCGAGCCGCCTGAACACACTTATGCTTCATCCCCTGAGCCATCTCCCCAAAACAAAAAGCATATGAGGGATCCGCCGGTCAACAAAGGGAAACGGGTCGAGTCGAGCAGCAGGAAGCAACAGGCTGCTCAGCCAAATTTGCCAACGCCTTCTACGGACCTTTCTTCCTTTGACGAACTGACTCATTTCTTGGAGAAGTCGTTCGACTACATTCTTCCGGCGGATGAGAGGCATCTGCAAAAGAAAAAGACTGAAGAGGTGTTCGACACGACCATCCTCTCGGCTTTCCATGTAAGTAGCTGTTTGTTGTTTTTTTTTATATATATTTTGAGATTTTCGTGTTCTCTTATGTGGATTGTTGTCGTTATGCAGGTTCTGCAGTCATCGCTACACTTGCATGGTCGTTACAAAAATCTGAACGACAAGTGTGGGAAGCAGCGGAAGATGATCGATGACAAGGCTGCTAAAGAACTAGAACGCAAAAACTCGGCTCTTGAAAAAGAGTTGGAGATGGTGAAAGCTGAAAGGGACCGACACTCTTCGGAGCTGACTGAAGCTCGTGTGGCCCTAGCTGAGGAGCAACGTCTTGTCGGTGACTTACGTCGATTGCTTCTGCCGCCATTTGCAAAGCTAAAGCAGAGCTTTATAAGCAATATCTGTCGGGCAACCATGTTAAGTGGAGCCAGGAGGAGATGAAAGAGATGATTGACACCTACGAGGAGATGCGTGGGTTGGAGGAGGAGGAGGAGGAGTCCGGGCAGGATGAAGAGCAATCACAAAGCGAGAATGCACTTCCTGAAGGTGCTAATGCTGCCGACCTCCTGCCTGTTGTCGACCAGCCGATTGTCGAACAGCCTCCTGTCGATCCCTCCAATGTCGCTTCACTGCCCGACCTCCCTGTCAGTGCTGCTTCCATGATCGACCCTCCTGTTAACTGAAATTTTTTTAAAAAAATTTGTATTTTTTATGTTTGTAACCCGAGGATGATATGGTCGTTTCGACCATTTATTATTTTGATGATATAGTCTATTTGCATTTTCCATATGAAGTATGAATTTTGTTTGCCTGTGAAAATGACTCGACCACCTTTTAATGGGGTTTACACAAGATTAAACATCTAATTGAGATAAGCCTGTAAACTTATGTTCAATCGTTAGTCGAACGACATCGCATCATAAATTAGTAGTGATGTAAAGAAAATATAAAAAATTGCTGTTTTTATTTATAGAATATTCGCGTATATGCGTTCAGTCGACAATATATCGCGTACATGCGTTAGTCGACATTTAGCAAATTTCAAATTTACATCGTGGACATGCGTTCAATCGACAATATATCGCGTACATGCGTCAGTCGACTTTTAATAAATTTACATCGCGGACGTGCGTTCAGTCGACAATATATCGCGTACATGCGTCAGTCAACTTTTAATAAATTTACATCGCGGATGTGCGTTCAGTCGACAATATATCGCGTACATGCGTCAGTCAACTTTTAATAAATTTACATCGCGGACGTGCGTTCAGTCGACAATATATAGCGTACATGCGTCAGTCGACTTTTAATAAATTTACATCGTGGACGTGCGTTCAATCGACAATATACAGCGTACATGCGTCAGTCGACCAATTTCTGTCTAGTGCTGTCTCCCCGACTCCCGGCGTTCGTTTGTCAAAGAAGAATGTTGGGAGTAGGTTTTTGTTGTCGACCAAATTGTCAATGCTGTAAAGACTGTAATTTCATAGCAAAGATAATATGTCGAAGTCGACTTGAATTATGAAAAATGTTTTTGTGAGCTCAGTTCTGAACTTAGTACTAAGTTTTTCATCATTGCTCTTTATGCATTGTTAGTATCATAAGAGTCAAGGAAAGTGAAAACAGGGAAAGAAGATTTAAGTTTAGAGTTTAGAAGTGATACTGTTTTAGGTGCAGTGCATTCCAGCTGTTGTTTAGCTCTCGACCGTCGAGTCCTCGCAATTTGTAAGCTCCTCGACCGACGATATCTGTTATTTGATAAGGTCTTTCCCATGTCGGCCCAAATATTCCGGCTCTCTCTTTTCTGGTGTTTTGGAAAACGCGGCGTAGCACCCAGTCATGTAGCTTGAAGGTTATGATATGCACTTTCTTGTTGTAATGTCGTGCGACTTGTTGATGATACGACTGTACTCTGAGAGCCGCTCGATCACGTCATTCATCCAAATGATCCAATTCGAAGGCGAGCTCACGGTTGTTTTGGGCTTCGTTTGGATTTTCACTTCGAGCGGTTGCAAGTCGTGTCTCGATGGGGATCACTGCTTCAGATCCGTAGACAAGGGAGAATGGAGTTTCCCCAGTCGACCGTCGAGGAGTAGTACGGTACGACCAAAGGATCTCAGGGAGCTTTTCCACCAATTCACTCTTTTCAGCTTCTAGTCGCTTCTTCAGTGTGTTGATTATGGTTTTATTTGTCGACTCCGCCTGTCCATTGGCTTGGGGATAACGTGGAGTCGAAAAACTTAGTTTTATGCCGTATCTGTCGCAGAAGTTCTTGAAGTCGAATGAAATGAACTGTGATCTGTTGTCGGTCACTATTTCTCGTGGAACCCCGAACCTGCAAATGATATACTTCCATACAAAATTGCGTACCTCGATGTCGCGTACTTGAGGTAAAGCTTCGATTTCCACCCACTTTGTGAAGTAGTCTGTCATCACCAACATATAGACGACACCTCCGGGTGCAGCCGGGAGTTTTCCTACAATATCCATCCCCCATTTCATAAAAGGCCAAGGGGCTGAGATTGAATTTAACATACCTGGGGGAAGATGGCAGACTGGTGTGAATCTTTGACACTTGTCGCACGACTTCACGTGATTTTGGGAGTCGGAACGCATTGTTGGCCAGTAATATCCTGCTGTGATTGCTCTGTTCGACAGACTTCGAGCCCCCGAGTGATTTCCACATTCTTCATAGTGTAGACTCTTTAGAACGTCGTATGCTTCTCGTGGGGTCATGCACCTCAAGTAAGGTCCTGTAAAAGACTTCTTATATAACTTACCATATAGGATGCAGAATTTTGCGGCTTTAGCTTTAATTTTCCTAGCCTCAGTTCTGTCTCCAGGTAGAATGTCGGCTCGTAGGTAATCCAATAGCGGATCCATCCAGTTTCTTGTGTTGTCGACTGGGGCGATTATTTCTGCTACTTGAATAGTTGGCGATGTAAGGTGTACTACTGGAATTGACTTTGATCTGTTGGTCGTTATCGAGCCAAGATAAGTTAGTGCATCTGCCCGGGAATTCTCCGATCGTGGAATTTGATCAATGGTGAATTCGTCGAAGGTCGACTGAATCTGTTTGGCCTTGGCTAAGTAGGCGGTCATTCTTTGATCCCTTGCTTCATACGACCCACTTATTTATCGGACGACCAATTGTGAGTCGTTGAATACTTGGAGATTCTTGATGTTTAGGCTTTTGGCTAGGTCGAGTCCAGCAATTAGTGCTTCGTACTCCGCTTCGTTATTTGTCGCTCGGAATGCGCAATGGATGGACTGTTCTATTATGTCCCCGTGAGGGGATTTTAGTACCAATCCCAGTCCACTGCCCTTCACATTGCTTGAACCGTCGACTGACAAGGTCCATTTTTCATTCGACATTGTCTCCGTAAGAGCTACTAACTCTTTTTCAGCCTGTAAATTTTCGTTAGGTGTAAAATCTGCAACAAAATCAGCTAATACCTACGACTTTAATGCTGTTCGCGGATGATAGTTGATGTCGTATTCTCTCAGTTTGACGGCCCATTTCGTCAGTCGACCTGAAACTTCAGGCTTATGCAATATATTTTTGAGAGGGTAAGTCGTTAATACCTTAATTGAATGGCATTGGAAATATGGTCTCAATTTTCGGGCTGCAACGACCAATGCTAGTGCCAGTTTTTCCAACTGACTGTATCGTGTCTCAGCGTCAAGCAATGCCTTGCTTACGTAATAAACCGGATGTTGTCGATCGCCTTCTTCTCTCACTAATACTGCGCTGACGGTTGTGCTCGACACGGCTAAGTATATGAGTAGTGTCTCGTTGTCTTTTGGTTTTGACAGCAGTGGCGGCGAGGTCAAATATTCTTTTAGATCTTGCAACGCCTTCTCGCAATCGTCGTTTCATTCGAAGGCTTTGTTTTTCCTCAAGGTGTTGAAAAATGGATGGCATCGTTCAGACGACTTGGAGATGAACCTGTTCAACGCTGCTACTCGACCAATCAATTTCTGTATGTCTTTAATGCATTTAGGCGACTCGATTTCTCGTATTGACCGGATTTGGTCCGGGTTGGCTTCGACGCCTCTTTGTGTGACCAAGTACCCTAAAAATTTTCCTGATGAAACACCAAAAGAACATTTAGTTGGATTTAATTTCATACCGTACTTGTCGAGGACGTCGAACGACTGCCTCAGGTGGTCTATGTGTTATTGGGCCACAAGTGATTTGACCAGCATGTCGTCGATGTAGACTTCCATTGTCGAACCAAGCATTTTGGCGAACATCATATTCACGAGCCGTTGGTAGGTGGCACCTGCATTTTTCAAACCAAACGGAATTACTTTATAACATAAGGTACCTCGTTCTGTTACGAAGGCTGTTTTCTCCTGGTCGTCTGGATGCATCAGGATCTGGTTGTAGCCAGAGTAGGCGTCCATGAAGCTGAGTAGCTCATGTCCGGCTGTCGCGTCGACTAGCATGTCGATATGGGGTAAAGGGAATGAATCTTTGGGGCAAGCTTTGTTGAGGTCTGTGAAGTCGATGCATACCCGCCACTTGCCGTTCTTCTTCTTGACGACCACGACATTTGCTAGCCAATCAGGATATTGGACCTCTTTCACTGAGCCAATGTCGATTAGCTTCTGAATTTCTTCGTTGATTACTCTGTTTCTCTCCGGAGTGAATTTTCTCCGCTTTTGTTTTACCGGCTGATGATCAGGGTCGACCTGTAGTTGGTGAACTATTACCTCTGGATCGATGCCGACCATGTCTGAATGTGACCATGCAAAACTGCCTTGCCGTTCCCTTAGGAAGTCGATCAATTGTTCCCTAGTCTCTTTCGACAATCTGGACCCTATGAACACTTTCCTATCTGGTCGATTTGAGTCGATCGACACTTCGTCGAGATCCTCCATCTTTGGTTCGCTTTGAGTCGACTCGACCTTAGAGTCCTGTAATTGCTATAATGACACTTTTTTCTTCTTCATAGCATTTTGATAGCATTCTCTGGCTGCTCTATATTCTCCTTTAATCTCACGAACTCCCCACCTTGTTGGGAATTTTATCATCTGGTGGTAAGTCGATGGGATTGCCTTCATCTCATGAATCCACGGTCTTCCTAGGATTGCATTGTAGGGTGACTGACAGTCGAGCACCAGGAAGTTGACATAGAGGTTCACGCCTTCAGCGTAGATAGGTAGCACGACTTCACCCAATGTACTTTTTTGTTCTCCACTGAATCCTGTCAACACTGTCGTCCGACGGCTTAATTTCGACTCGTCGACATGCATTTCTCTCAAGGCACTGTTAAATAAGATATTGCATGAACTGCCATTATCAATTAGAATTCTTTTCGTTAAACAATTAGCAATATGAAGTGAAATAATGAGTGCATCATGGTGAGGAGAAAACAAATCTGATTTGTCTGTGGATTTGAAGGTGACGGTCTCGTCCAAGGTCGACGGATGCTCTCTACTTGGCTGAATTTCTGTGTTTAGCACTTGTCGTGTATGCCTTTTCGCCGCTGAATAGCTAATGCCACTCACTTCAGAACCTCCTGCAATGAAATTTATTACCCTGTCGTGTCGAGGTGGTTCTGGTGGATTGTCGTTTGCGTTGGTCATTCTGTCGTTACGTCTTGCCAGGGTTTGTTTTCCCTTCTCTGTTAAGAATTCTTACAAATGTCCTTGTTTCAATAGTTCTGCAACTTCGAATTTGAGGGCGATGCAATCTTCAGTTCGATGGCTGTGATCTCCGTGGAACTCGCATCTCAACTTTGCATCTCTATGCTCTGGAAGTGCATTCATTTTTCTTGGCCATTTTACCGTCTTGTCCATCTCCCTCATGACTGCTACGAGGTCGACTGGTTCGATGCTCAAATTATATTCTGGTACCTCTGCTCTTGGTCGACTTGTTCTTGGGTAGGCCCTCTTATATGGTCGACCGTCGCTTGAGCCTTCATCATTTTGTCGAGTTGTCCTATCTCTAGTCGGATAAGGTTCTGACCTTCTGTCGTTCAACCGCCTATCCACTCGGTCGTTTCTGCGGCTGGAATAATTGTTGGCTCTACTTACGTAGTTAGCTTCATCTTCTTCCCATTTTATTTGGGCCCACGCTTTGGCCAACACATCCTCCATTGTCCTGCATGGATACTTGGTCAATTCTTTATAGAGGTCAGAGTCAAACCTGAGGCCCTTTCTGAAGGCATATATCGCAGTCGCCTGATTGCAGTGAGGGATTTGGACCTTCTCTTTGTTGAAACGACCTACATAAGTCCTTAGATTTTCGCCGTGTTTCTGGGTTATAGTGTATAGGTCGTCCGACTGTTTTTCCAGCTTGCGGCTACTTGCGAATTGTTCCACGAAGGTATCTGTAAACTGCGCAAATGAATTAATAGAATTATTAGACAGGTTAGTGTACCATTGTAGAGCTGGACCATTGAGACTAGATCCGAAGGCTTTGCACATGCACGCCTCCCTGAGGTCGCGTGGAATCGCTGCAGTAAACATTCTCTGTTTATACTGTGCTATGTGGTCGTCCGGATCATTCGTTCCCTCATATTGCTTCATGTTTGGGAAGCTGAACTTTTTTGGCATCTCGACAAGCGCTATTGCGTCGACAAAGGGTGAGTCTGCAAAGCTGTTCATGTTGCTCATTTTAATCGGAGCTGGAACGCCAGGAATCCTTTGTATGAGGGCTTCCATTTCTGTAAACCTGCGAGAAAATTCTAAATTAGCAAGGGAAGATTGGTCCGGATTAGATTTTACCGGACCTGGTGTCGACTGGAGCGACACTGGTGTCCCCAAGACATTTTCAGGTTGCCTGCCCGTAATAGGATCTTACTCGTTGTCGTTTCGAGCGGGCAAGTTGTTGAGGTCGATGTCCACTCGGGTTGTCTGGGGTGTTTGCTGGGTTTGCCTGACATTTGGATTCACATCAGGTATCGATGGACCTGTCGGAGCGTCTCGACCTCGTCGGTCGACCTCTTGTTCAGCGTTGGGGACAGGAACTGGATGCCCCACATCTTCACTGTCGGGTACAACGCCATCGACCATAGCTCGCAGGTCTTCATTAGTCTCTCGAATTGCTGCGTTTTTAGCTTCTAACGCTCGCAACTTTTCTACATTTGCCGCTGTTTGAGCTACCAATGCAGCGATCTGCTCTTCAATGGTTGGGGTGGTTCCTTCACCTGACATTGTAATTCGTCTGAAAGTATGAACGCTAATTGATTTGTGAAGTTGCGACGGGCCCCACGGTGGGCACCAAATTGTAAGGGGTCGACCTACAATCGATGTGGATCGGGTTACGTTTTGTTAGGCTCAATGCAACTCGGTTGAGTCGTTGGTGATGTGGTCGATTGACTAATATCCCTGCAAAATAACTTGGTCGATCGACCTGGAAATATGCTGTGTATGAAATCTGCAACAAAAAAATCAAGAACAAAACAGATGAAAAAGAAAATGAACGAAAAAGGAAAGGAGGGTAAAATTGTTAGCCTTAGTTATGCTTGGGCTGAGCAACGATTGTGATGATCGTAAATATTGGATTTCAATGACTGTGATTCTTACAAGCAGAGTTTCAGCACGCTTTAGTAAGCTTGTTTTTTGTCTCTCTCCCCCGATAGTGCCCAATGCTTTTCTATATATAGGAGACTCAGGCTACCGTTTAAACCAAATCAGTTGAATCACGATATGATTATGAGCGAGATTCTTGGAGATATCTTCTCCCCGAGTATCTCATTTACTGGGTATGCACTCCAACTGCTAGCTGACTTGGTCTTCAAACGACCAAGTCATGCTGCTGTCTTTCTTATTGGGTTACCTCAAATTGGGCCAAAGTTAAAGGGGCTTGGGCTCTGTACCTTTGGGCCTGTAGGCCATTTTTGGCTACCATAATCTATAGTCCCATTTTTTTACACATTATTTGACACACTTTTGTATCCACTAGATCCTAATTATTTCAATGGTCAAGATTTAATGTTATTAATCTTTTCTCTTTCTTTCTGATTAATATTTTTATCTCATTTCCTATTTCCTCTCTCGTCTCTCCTCAAATTTATAATTCTCTTTCATCATTAATTTTAATATTTTCTCCTTAATAATTTTATTTATCTCTTTTACTAACAGATTCATTTATCATTAACGTGACATACATTCTTTCACCTTAATTTTTTCTTTCTTTCTTTTTTCTCTCATTCTTTCACCTTAATAAAAACCCCACAGATTCATTTCTTTCTTTTTTCTCATTTATCATTTATCAGTAACAAATATATATTTATTTTGTTTACAACAAATAAAACAAGTTTAAAAACTTGTTATCAGAAATTTGAGGACTTTTCACAGGAATTTTTTATTTTTTATTTTTTATGTTTCCAATAACCAGTAAGAGGACTTTGACATTGTTGGATATGAAAAATGATGTAATTTTCATGATTCATTACACCAAGGCATATTCACGAAACATAATCATAAACCAACTATTGGAATATCAAAAATCTTTGCTAGATTTTTTTTGTCAAGTTTTCTAAACTTCATGTTCTTCATGTCTATTTGGTGGAGAAGAAGAAATCAAGAAAACAAAAGAGAATGGAAAGCAACCGAGAGAAAAAATGATGTGAAATATAACATGAATAAATGAAGAGAAAGAGGTGAGAGAAGGAAATAAAAGAAATTAATAGAGGAAAGAAATCATTAATTAGAAAAATGATACATGTTAAAATCAAGACCATTCAAGTACATTAGATCTCACGGTTTAAAAATTGTGTCAAAAGTTGTGTAAAAAATAGGGCCATGGATCTTTATATACAGTCCTATTCACATCAGTGCGCACTGATATAACTACATCAATACCAATGCATGTTGACTACTGATTATGGAAAAGCTTTGACAAGTGCATACACTTTGAGTTAAAGTATGTAAATCTAATGGTTCACATTCAACGCACTGATGAAATTATATCAGTGCGCACTAATGAAGTTATATCAGTGCGCACTAATAAAGTTATATCAGTGCGCTTTGACTTGAACATTTCTGTATATATATCAATCTTTTTATTGTCAGTTTGAACTGATATAAAACATATTAGTTTCTTGCATGTGAGTCATTGAATTTAAAAGATGTTTTGACAAGTACATGCAACCAAGTCAAACCATTAAATCCAATGGTTCATATGCAAGGAACTGATATATTTTATATCAATTCAAACTGACATATTTTTGATGACACGTCGTTGAGGTGTATCAAAAGATTTGAATTTCACATTCAACCTCGCAAGTGCACGAGTCAAGAGACTAGTATAGCGTGCAAGCAAGGGTATCGTTCCGCAGGGAGGTGGAATCCGCCAACCGTCGCTAGCTTAGCTTATTTGGAAAATACGAATTTAGGTGTGTATGTGCATTAAATGTAAATATTGCAATGAAAAGATAAATTATATACAAAAGTATTTACAAAGATAGAATGGATGTGAGAGATGTGATATATAAATGGTTACACTAAGTAAGTGACTCAACCATAGCAATCACACAATTTCATACAAACATGCATTGTCAATATTGAAAGCCGTGCTCACTTAATCTTCGCCAATATTCTCTCTCGAGTAACAAAGGCTATACCCACATGCACCAGCAACCTATCAACGGATGGTTACCTAAGCTGCACACGAGTTCATTAAGAACTATGAGACACATATAGCGGCTTTACATGCAAAAGCCTCGCGTATCTCTACCTTACCCTGCATGTAGTGACCAATCTACTCATGCACGTTGCGTGCTTCACCTCTCGGTCCTTCACACAACAACCAAGGTTCATTCAAGTGGTGGCTAACCACTCAAAAGCATTAAGCACTTCAAATGACCACTCAACCATCAACAAACATATTTAATAAAAGAGGCAACAATGCTAGATTTACATCAAACCCTAATGAATGAAAGTACACATCAAAGATGAGACAAAAACACAAAGAAAGAAATACAAAATAGATAGAAAGGAGACCCCATCCGTAACCGGGAATCGAACACCGGGTTTTCTCGGTTGTCAATCCGATAGGTACTCACCACTATACTATTACGGCGGTCTCCAATCTCATGAATGCTTAACTCTCTCATAGAGAAAGCTCTCTCCTTATCTCTCAAATCTCCCTAAGATGGATGGCTAAAAATGGGATAAGCACACCAAACAACAATGCGCAAATAGTTGATTGTTATCATTAAGAAAATTCAATTCAAGTTAAGGGTTCATTCTCTTGATTAAGGAATTCACCAAAATCAATTCATCACCCAACCCAAGCCATGAGATGAGCAATTGTGCCTTAATAAAAAGACCCATTAAGCACAAGAATATGGAACCCAAGCCTAATCTAGCATGTGAATGCATAATCAACCAAGCTTTTCCCACTCTTTGGAGCTAATACTCAAACACTCAAATCATTCTAAACATGGCATTTTGGCTCACTCATCAACATACAAACAATCATGGGAAGCTAAATTATACTACTCCTAATTTAAATTACTCTACTCCTAATCCCATTCATGCATACATATCGATTTTTACCATCCATACACATGAATATCACAATAAGAGGGGAAATTATAGATTTGGCAAAGAGTAGAACAAAACCCAAAGAATCTAAGGAACATTCATACATATATTGCACAAGTGTAGGTTTACAAAATTCCCAAATTGGTGATTACATCCAAGAAAACAAGAAATACAAAAAGAAATGAGTTAAAAGGAGACAACCCTTGAAGACACTCCTCCAAGCTCTCCTTGATTTCCTAGCTCGTTTTTGGTCCAAAGACCACTCCTTTCTTCTTGTAATCTACTCCTAGATGGGTGGATGTAGTGTAAAATGGGTGGTGGAGATGTATGGTGAGCTCCCATGGAGGAAAATCCTCCATGGGAGCTTGAAACTCTCACTTATTTGGGGAAGAAGATGGAGGAGGAAGAAGAAAGGAGTGAGGTTCGTTTTTGGGGTGTGGGAGGTGTAGAAGTTGTGGTTTTAGACCCCAAATGGGGGTATTTAAAGAGTTGGGAGGTTAGGGCATGAATGGGGAGTGAAAGGACAAGATTGCCCTTCAAAATTTGGCCAAAATACGTGAAACTGGTGCCCAAGGCGCTGGTGGTCAAGCGCTGGTCGTCCAGCGCACGACCAGCGGCGACTTTCTGCCATATTTGCGCTGGTGAGGGCGCTGGTCCGGCACTGGTGTCCGGCGCAGCTTTTCAGTTTCGCGCACCGTTACGAAAATGGCCATAACTTTCTCTAGAAACATCGGAATTGCGATCCGTAAAAACCATTGGAAAGTAGACAGCCGGGGCTTTCCGAAAATAGGTAGCATGATACCTAGTTCGATCTGAGGTGGGAGATATGACCCCCGAAATCTAGGTGTACTGCACAAGTCCTTTTCCATTTCAGCCCTTTTAACTTCCAAAACTCATCAATTAAGCTCAAATACCTTAATTATGGCAAATAACCTACACAAAGCTCACAAAACACATTAAATACAAAAATACGCTCGAAAACGAGTACAAACGATAGGAAATGGGGACCTCAAATAGGTGTAAATATGGTCCGATCAATTTTATATCAGTTTGAATTGACAATAAAAAATCTAATATATATATATATATATAAAGGTAAGGAGATAGGCAGGTGCCGATAGGGGAGGAAATTAAATAAGGGGTTTTGTCGCTCTTTTAAAGTGGGTTTGCAAATTACAAGACTATCACCACTTTAATAATTTAAGTTAAAATAGCACCTATTATGGTGAATGGACAAAAATGCCCCCCATGGTTTTGATTTTTTTTCTTTTTCCTTTTCTTTTTTTACTTTTCAGTTTTCCAATTTTTATATTTATTTTTTGCTCTTCTTCATCTTCTTCGTTGGACCTCAATTGGAAGTCAAAATCGAGTTCCATTGGAGGTCGATGAAGAAGATAAAAAAAAAATGAAAATTTTCATTTTTGTCTAGTAAGTCTTGAAAATTATAAAAATATCCCAAAATTCTCGAACAATACAAAATAAGTCTCGGAAATATCTAATAAGTCTCTATCTTTCCGAGACTTATTGGGTATTTGTGTAATCATGAATACACTTTCTTATACTTTGATTTCTCCATGCAATATATGACCACAAATCACGTTAATTAACTTTGCTTTCTCTCCCTCGTTACGTGATCAACAAACAAATTATAAGTCAAATATTCTCAAATGGTCTTATTGATTTTATTAACAGAAAGACACCATAATATTCATGTTATTTTATAAATGTCTTTTTATGTCATTTTAAATGTATGTTTACTCTATCACAAATTATAAATGAGATAAAATATTTAAAATACTTAAATTTGCAAATTAAAACAATATCAAACTTCAAACACAACAATACCGCTTATAATTTACTAATAATTAAGAATCCAAACATATAACAATATACAATATTGAGACAAGATAAGGTTGGTTCAGTGATAAAACTCTGTGATATGGGTTCGACTAATATTCATGTTATTTTATGAATGTCTTTTTATCTTATTTTTAAATATTATAACTATTATACAATATAACTGTTGAGACCTGCCAAGATTCATTAGATGTCAAATTTATTTTAAATAAATTTTGATAAAATTAGATTGTTACGTGTTATCATAAGTTGTATATCCAGATGTTAATCTTTTAATTAAATTAGTGGCTATTCTTGCTGCTTTGTCCACTATGATCTTTCAATTGATTTATAGGTCACCAGAATTTTATTTTTATTTTGTTTGGACCCATCACTGTTTAAGTGTCACGCTAGTCATCATTAATTTTCTATCCAAAAAAAAAAAAAAAAACTCAATCCGTTTAAAAACCTTTGAAGCTTTAAATTTAATTTATAGGAGAAAATGAAAATTCTAAATACGAAATCCAAATAACACAACATCTTATTTATCATTGATGCTGATATTATCATCCATAAATACGATTTACACATTTATATTTTATTAAAAAAATTAATATGAATATATCACAATATAAATTTACCAATAATTAATCAAACCTAGAATTATTCCCTTCTGTCACACCAAACTTGTTCGCGATGTCTTTCAACTTGCTAAAGAAAAATGAAAAATGGATTTATATCAAATATATATAGACCGTATTTGTTTGAATGAACACTCTTACGATAAAATCTCATTGGGAGGTGGAGAAATTTTTAGTAAATTTAGATTCTCTTAGATAAAACCGAAGCAGTAATTTGAAAGTATTCCAAAACTAAAAGTCACCTCCAAAAACAATAGCCGTGCGCGAATGTCTATAACATTACTGGAAATTAAGGCGAAAACAAAACTCAACAGTAAAACAGTAGAAAAAAAGGTGGAAAGTTGACAACACGTTGAAGTCATGAAGATCAAAAAAGGCTGCAACAGAGAGAGCAAAAAAGCACAAGATATGAGACTTACAAAACATGCCCATATTTGTCTAGTAATCTTGGAAGAGATGACAGAGTAAATTATATTTAACCTAACCACTTTTGCAGATTGTCGCGATTGCATTTAGCATATGCAATAAGCCTTTAAACCCCCGAATGCAGATTCCCTAGTGGAAGAGTAGTAGTCTCAAGTTGTAGTCTCGAGAGGGTTTACAGTATATCAGTATATCTGTATATCAGTATATCTGTATATGTGTTGATTTGCTTTCCAGTTGTGCTTTTTAATCTAGGGTTTTCTGCTTAAATTGTTGGCCTCTATGTTTATGTTGTTATGATTTCAGCCTATGTATAACTGGCTGAATATAATTGAGCATAAAATATATGCAAGGAAGTAAATATCAATGTCGATAGATATAGCAAGGTCCAATTTTGTGAAAAATATTGAGTAAATATAGCCTGAATTATGATATTTCAATGATATAGCTTATTGCCATGTGTATGTTTTTTTTTTTTTTTACCTAATAGGGTTCTTTAATTATGAAATATCTAACTTTGTGATTGTGTTTTTTGGGGTTTAGGAATAGTTGCAGAGAACTAATCTTGAGTTGGATTCATACAAAGAGAAGATAAAGGAGAATCAAGAGAAAATTAAACTCAATAAGCAGCTTCCTTGGTTGGAAACATTGTTGGAAGTAATTTTCTGATCTCTTTCTTTTTTAATATTTCTGTTCTATTTTAAAATTCCAAGACTTATTTGGTTTACTGTTCAGCTATGCTGTGTGTTGTTAAATGCTATTTTACTTTGACAACCAAATAGTTGAGACTAGGGCTTCCATTTGGGGCAATCAATCTATTTCTTTTATTTTTAATTATTACTTATGGGTCGTATTTGGGATGAGTAAGCTATAAACATGTACTTCAAATCCCAAATATAAACCTGCACAACACTATATGCATCAGATCAAATGAAATTAGATAAGAGAATAAAACAAGCTTCCATTCTAGTGGTTACTTGTGCATAATGGTGAACTGCACATATTATGAGATTGAAAGATAATATTTGTTTCACATTATTACTGAAATCAGAATACCATGTCAATAGTCTTTGAAGGCCATTTTTTAAAATAAAAAAATAAAAAATAAAACAGCTAAGCACAGCAACCACAACTAAACTAACTCAGAACACAAAGCATATGTGCAGATGTCCTGCCACACACTCTCTCTTCTAGAAGAGATGGCCCTCGAATCCAAGTTATGGGCCAAAGTATTTACCTGCTCTGGGGACTGCATAGCATTTAGAAACTTGGACCTCAGTGCTCAGAGCCTTCAAATCCTCAAGGACAAAACCAGCATCACTTCTAGGAAATTTGCGGTCGTTGATGGCAGCTGCCACATTACCTGCATCCGTTTCAACCCAACAGTCGGTACTCAGTAGAGTTAGTTCCCTAAAATACTGAGGTTATAAAGTGTATTCTGTGGTTTTATCTCTCCTGTATAAGCCAGTAGGATCATATTCCAATAGAACCTTATATATATCCAATCAACAAGAATAAATCATATTGCAGTTTCAAAAGATCATCCTACCAGGGCATAGATGGCTGAGAAAACCAGTGCCGCTCCAGATGTTAGACAAACATAGCTAAATGTGTACAACTTTTTATTCAAAGGGATGGCTGCAAGTGAAAAAAGAAAATAACATTAGAATAGATTAATAAATAATATATTCAGAAAAAGGAATGTCGTCAAGCTCCCATGCTCACCAAGCATGAGATGCAGAGTAAGTCCAAAATGAGAAGAGTCAGACTCATCATGGCCCAATGCTTCAGTGTAGCCAAATACCCTCAAACAGAATTCATCAGAGAAATGAATCACGATCTACTATGCACCATTTCGCCGGAACATTTGAACCAACCTTCAAATGTAGAAAAACATGTCCGAAATGCACATGCCTATATTTATAGAGAGAATGATAGATATTGCTGCAATTTAAAATATACCCCTTATTCAGTAAAACACATTTTCAAGGAAGAAAACTGGACTTATTGGCCAACAATGTATGTAACCTGATCGACTTGATACAATAAATTCTCCTACCTATTGCATTCTAATAGATACTATAAATTCAAGGAAGAAAACTTCAAAATTCAAATTATGTTGACATTACTTGATCAGAGTCTGTTGAAGATTTCTAGTGAATTGTCCAATCAATATATTCATCAGCATTGCATAGACAGCTGCAGATAGTGTCAGATAAAATTGCAAAATGTTAGTATAAGCACAAAAATCAAATAATCCAAATTCAAATGATATATACTATGATAGTTGAACCATGTTAACATTTCAATCCCATATCTTAAAAACTATTTTCAGAACTTCTCAGCCTTAGGCATGTACTGAGGCAGCCAGCTCTGTGTTTTAACCACAAGGCAGCATTTCATCAATGAACATTTACAGGTACCAAAGCAATTATTCTGAAAAATTGAAAATTCTCTTTTGACTTTTGCATACAATCTTTGTATGGATTTTTTCTTTCATCAAACAATGAACATTCACAGAGTTCACTAAAACACGACAAATTCCCATTAAAAGAGAAATAATTATCTGACATTCTGTAATTCATCCAACAAATAAATAATTATATAATGCATGACATTGTGTCTAAACAATTTTCAACAACTTCCTAAACCAAAATCAATTGCCTCACATATTTTAACACCTACAACAACAGTATCTTCTTTACCAAAATCAAATACGGAGCAAAAACTCTTCACAAGTCACAAGTGACTGAAACTGAAAGTATATAATACTCTCCGGTCTCATTTAAGATTCAATTGTCATCTGCACCCGCACATGCAAATTAGAATTCTATTTCTAGCATACAAACAGAGATAGAGATATAGTTGTGCATACCAGAAGAAATACAAGATCGTAGAACTACTTGTTGTGAGGACTATGGAATTTGATCAATGGAAAACTGGGTTGTTTGGGAAGATTTCTGGAGGCCAAGAGCCAGGACGTGTACAGCAGCGCTGGAGACTTCCATGGCTGTGGCTAAGACCACCTCTTGTGAGCTCAACATCGAATCCATGTTTTAAGGCAGAACAAAAAGTACAAGGAATGCTAGTATGGTAGTTTTTCACATTTAAGCGATATTTTCTTTCACTTATAAAATATATATATATTAATCCGGAACCTTTTATTAATAGTAAAAAGGATAAAAAAAAAAAAAAAAAAAAGCAAAGCAAAGCTAATAATAAATAAAATAAAATTCCCAAATTTCAATAGCTAATTGAGATTTTCTTCTCAGACAATCCCTAAAACACAAAACAATCTTAAAACCTAAATAAATAAATAAATAAACTTCGCAAATTTCATTAGCTAATTGAGATTTTCTTCTCAGACAATCCCTAACACACAAAACAATCTTAAAACCTAAATAAATAAAATAATAATAATAAATAAATAAATAAATAAAATCCCCAAATTTGAAAAGCTAATTGAGATTTTCTTCTCATACAATCCCTAAAACACAAAACAATCTTAAAACCTATATAAATAAATAAAATCCCCAAATTTGAACAGCTAATTGAGATTTTCTTCTCATACAATCCCTAAAACACAAAGCAATCTTAAAACCTAAATAAAATAAAAGAGCAACCGCAACTTGAAAATGAAATCGAAACGGATAAATCATCTTAACTTTCTCAAAAAATAAGACAATCGTGCGAGTTCAAGTGTTTGTGTACCAAAAGCGATGGAGCCGGCAGCGACGGAGTCACGGTGGTCCAGAGCTTGAGCGTCGTCTTCGCTGTACGAGGACGGCAGTGACATGATCACGTGGCGCCGTTGCAAGGAGTTTTGACGCCACTACGAGCTGTGAGTGTGACAACGACTTCCAGAGAAACGAAATCATGGAGATAAATTAATCTCAGAGAAGATAATTTTTAGAGAAACAAACGAGAAATTAGCAGTGAAGAGAAATCAATTGAACTTTAAAGTGCGAAGAAGCCTTCAAATGTTAAGGACACTAAATAGAGCGATAAAAATAAAGTCGGCTTATTTGTTAAATTTAACATTTTAATTACAGCTAACGGTTGACGTTGACTTCAACCAAAAAAAATAAAAATAAAAAAGGAAAATATCGTATGCATTAAAAATAACAAAGCAAGATCAAGCACAACAAAACCATTGTTTTAGTAAGAAGCCGCAGAAGAACAAAAGGTACAATACATCTTTTTTTTTTTTTTTGATAAAACGAAAACGCAACAAACAACAGTCAACAGAGGAGAGGCTGAGACTCGACCGGACCCTACATATCGAGTACTTCAGAATCAGGGAAAGTTCTCCTCAGCGAGGTAAACAGTCCCTCCTTGAAAAGTGACATAGCTTGTTCTCTGAATCTGAATCTGCAATTCTCCATGAGACTTGACTTGACCCGACCGGATACGAATGGAACAAATTTTTTTTTTTTTTTTTTGATAAAACGAGAACACAACAAACAACAGCCATCCGACATATCGAGTACTTCATTTTTTTTTTTTTTTTGATACCCGATACGAATGGAACAAATCTCTTCCTCCTTATTTTTTTTTTTTGATACCGGATACGAATGGAACAAATCTCTTCCTCCCTTTTTTTTAATAAAACGAGAACACAGCAAACAACTGCCATCCGACATATCGAGTACTTCATTTTTTTTTTAATTTTTTTTTTTTTTTGATACCGGATACGAATGGAACAAATCTCTTCCTCCTCCTTTTTTTTTTTTTTTTTTTTTTTTTTTTTTTTTTTAATAAAACGAGAACACAGCAAACAACAGCCATCCGACATATCGAGTACTTCATTTTTTTATTTTTTTATTTTTTATTTTTGATACCGGATACGAATGGAACAAATCTCTTCCTCCTTTTTTTTTTTTTTGATAAAACGAGAACACAACAAACAACAGCCATCCGACATATCGAGTACTTCAGAATCAGGGAAAGTTCTCCACATCGAGGTAAACAGTCCCTCCTTGAAAAGTGACATAGCTTGTTCTCTGAATATGAATCTGCAATTCTCCATCTTGGCCCCTATAAATGATGAGTTTATCGCCAGCTTGAAGACGTTTAGCTCGAGCAAATTCCAGCCACCCCCTTGTAAAGACAGGCTTTGCT
Source organism: Acer campestre (assembly GCA_954870605.1). Classification (NCBI taxonomy): domain Eukaryota; kingdom Viridiplantae; phylum Streptophyta; class Magnoliopsida; order Sapindales; family Sapindaceae; genus Acer; species Acer campestre. The sequence goes on from OX940801.1 coordinate 1,084,518, forward strand.
CGGTTTCCACGGGGCCGGGTGTACAGCTGGAATGTCCACACTTGATCACTTGAATCCGTGACCTGCAAATCCACATAATGTATTCCTTGCGGAATCGGGATATGATGAAGAATCTTGGTTGGAAGTGCAGGTTTTACAGTAATATCATAATTGGTGAGGAGTTTAGAGACAGTGAATGACGGCTGAAACATGGTTATAATTGTCGAATATTGTGCGCATGCACTTCTATATTTGATATGAATAAAATGAATCGGGGAACGTTCTATATTTGTTTATATAGGCAAATGTGTACCGTTAAATGGAATTTAATTATTTGGTACGTAAATGTAGGCAAAAAAAAAAATCTCAGTAGCATGAAAATCTACGTGGCATCCTCAGAAGTTGATGTTTTAGAAGTTGATGTTTTATCCTCCGACAAGTCGACAACAAAGTTGATGTAGGGCCCTCCATTACGAAGTTCCAAGCAAAAACAAAAACAACAACAAAAATATCGATACTTACAATAATTACATGAAATCTACGGGGCATCCTGACAAGTTGATGTTTTAGGGTTTTCAAGTTTCAAATGATACTTAGTTACTCACAAGTATCAGAGAAAATTCTCCACATCCACATAAATAGGGTCAAGATTTTCTATTTTGGCTTTTTCCATAGACCTTTCACCTTAGTAGAAAATTAAAATTGATTTTCTATTTTATAAAACTAATAAAATCTATGTACGATGGAAGATTTCAAACTTCATGCAGCAATTTGGTTTTATATATAGCGTATAGTGTACTAAAGTCCTCTTAACTCACAAGTATTAGAGAAAATACTCCACATACAGATAGATAGGCTCACCATAAATTGGAAAGTTGACTAGATTTTCTATTTTGATTTTCTCCATACTAGAAGATTAAAATTGATTTTCTATTTTTTTGTTTACTTTTTTTTTTTTTTTTTTTTTTGAAATATTACAATAATTCAAGATTTAGGTTGGGGGACAGAGTCAACAACCTCATGATGTAGGTGTGAGGGGTAAATCACTGAACCTACCTCATCGTATCTATTTATGATAAAAGATTTATGGCTAATAGAGGTGTAGCTTAGCTGGTAGATGAACGGGTTTGGATTTGGACAAATAACTCCCAAGTCAATGGCTCGAATCTTACTATTAGTGAAAACTTTCAAAAAAATTACATGGTCCCGAATTAATAGATATTTAAAAAATAAATGATAAAAGATTTGTGATGATTAAAATTAATAGATATTCAACATTACACACATAAAAAAATTCACTTGTTTACACACATAAAAGATTTTTTTTTTTTACAATATCTATTAATCCGGGACCATGTATTTCTTTGAAAGTTTTCGTCATTAATAGGAATTGAGCCGTTGACCTAAAAGTCATTTGCTCAAACCCCAAGCTCATCCATCTACGAGCTAAGCTACGCCCCTGTTAGCTATTTCTTTTGTTTTCTCATTCTTCTATTTTCCTTTCCTTTTTTTCCATTCATTTTTCTCTTTTCGTTTAATCGAGACTTGAATATATTTACAAATTTTAGATTAAGAGTACATAATGGTTAAGCTGTTGAAGTCGAAAAATTAAGTCACAAATTTAAATTAATTTAATCCAACTTATGAGTATTATGTTAACCGCTCCAATAGAGATGTAAATTCAATATTTTACTAATATAATTAGAAAGTCTTCCTAATGGTCTTTTTAACCTTTTTAGATTCTTTAATTTATTAATATATGACAGTCACTCATTCGTGGTCTCATTTTTTTCTACTATGCTGTTTATCCATGATGCACCGCCCAAAAATTGCAATAACTTTTTGTGATTCAAATTTCATCATCATCGTCTTCAATTTCATAATTTATCAAATGATAAAATTATATTTTAAAAACAACTTGTTGTATAACTTTTTTTTTTTTTTTTTTACAAGTAGATTGCGGGTCACCCTTTGTTGTGGGGGTCCAGCCAACAAAATTTTTGAAAATTTTATTAAAATTTTACCCTACTTCTTTTATTATTTTCATTTTTCTATTAATATCTAGGGATGGCAAAATTCCCCGTGGGGACGGGCCCCTGCTGGGACCCGCATTTTTGGGGTGGGGATGGGTTTCAATTTGATGGGGATGGGGCGGGGATGGGGATAAATAGTCTAACCCGTAATGGGCATGGGGCGGGGATAGGTTTTATACTCCCCACCCCGCCCTACCCCGCTTAAACTAATAGTTAAACTACGTAGTTTCAAATAAAATAAATATATCTAGAAAAAAGATATATACTTATATTTATATATACATTAACCCTAACATTACATCTCTTCACCATTACTTAATATAAAGTGACAAAACAAAATACTATTAAAAAAAACCATAACCGCTAACTTCAACTCTAAGTCTCTAATCCTCAAATAACTTGAAGTTCACTATTCAAGCTTCAACCTCAAATACAATAGAACATATAGTAAGTTTCTTTCTCAAATAACTTTTTAAATTAAAAGTTTAATAACATTTTTTTTTTTCAAGTTTATTACTTTAATAATTCTCAACTCTTGTATTAAATTTAATTCGTTTATCACTACTTCAGGTAGGCACAAATATGTCTACAAATGCACTAGAAAGTGAAGACCCAATATTGGTGTTATTAAAAGAAAATTATGTAAACATACAAGAACAACATGGGGCGGAAACAAAACTAAAGAAGAGAGAACTAGAGAAATAAATGCAACTATTAGATGATTAGCATTACGATTTTCAAACATTTTAACTTCATACTTTATGTTTATGTTTGAAAATAATTGAATTTACTTGTGAGAATTATGGTTATGAGATGTTTTTTAATAGTTTTTTGGAATTATTTACTACTTTATATATTATATCATATTTAATGGTTATATATGTATTATTTAAATTAAAAAATTATAAATAGGGTAAATGGGTGGGTATGGGGAAAGCACTCCCCGTTGTACCCCGCCTTGCCCCAACCCGCTCCATCTCTGGTGGGGCTTTATAAGGGGATGGGTTTTCAAAAAATAAATGGGGTGGGGTGCTGGGAAGGCCACCCCGCCCCAAACCCGCCCCATTGCCATCCCTATTAATATCTTATCAAATTTTCAAATTAGCCCTCACAAACTTTCCAAATTTAATTAAGCTGGCTTCACTCTTGGGTCATTTTTGTAGATCCATGCCCATTTTTGTGGGTTCATGGAAAGAGATGGTTTAAAATTGGACTAATTGTACAAACGTCCCCTAAATTTAGGCATAATTGTATATATACATATGAAACTTTTACCGATAATTACACAAACGTCCCCTGCCGTTAGTTGACTTCCGTTAACTCTAACTGTTGACCACGATTTTAACCCACAATGACTAAAGTGCTCCTAGTTACCTATTTTATTATTTAACTTAGTAATTAAAAAAAGAAACAGAAAAGACAGAAAAAATAAATCAATCATTTTTTTCTCTTTCATTTTCTCAACCATCAAACACAATCCAAAAATAAACTTAAACAAACAAAAGCCAAAATCAAATCATCAAACAACAATCAAAAATCAAATCCACAAATAAAAACCCAAATCCATCAATTCCACAACCAGTTAACCACATCCATATTTTTTTATAAAAAAAAAATTAGAACTTCAACCTAGAAAGTTAAAAATCCATAATTGAAGTTATAATTTTTTTTATAAAAAAAATAAAATAGATGTGGTTAACTGGTTGTGGAATTGATAGATTTGAGATTTTATTTGTGGATTTGATTTTTAGTTGTTGTTTGAGAATTTGAGTTTTGGTTTTTGTTTGTTAAGTTTATTTTTAGATTGTGTTAGATGTTAAGAAAAGAAGAATTAATATAGATTAATAAATCCAATACCTTTAATACTATTTTATTTTGTGGTAGACAATTTCTTTTATTGGAATAAAATATTTAAACACAATATTTATTCATAAAAATATGAATTTATTAATCTATATTAATTCTTCTTTATTTATGAATAAAATATATTTATTCATACATCAAGGTATGACACAATACTAGTTTTGGATTGTTCAATGTGATTAATTCTTCTTTATTTATGAATAAATATATTTTATTCATACGTAAAGGTATGATACAATACTAGTTTTGGATTGTTCAATGTGATTAATTCTTCTTTATTTATGAATAAATATATTTTATTCATACGTAAAGGTATGATACAATACTAGTTTTGGATTGTTCAATGTGACACAATATAGATTAATAAATTCATACCTTTATGTATGAATAAATATATTTTATTGATCATAAATAAAGAAGAATTAATATAGATTAATAAATTCATACCTTTAATACTATTTTATTTTGTGGTAGACAATTTCTACAATTTCTTTTATTGGAATAAAATATTTAAACACAATATTTATTCATAAAGGTATTGGATTTATTAATTCTTCTTTTCTTAACATCTAACACAAGTAATTCAACATTTTAGGTTTGAATGAGGATTGAGATTCCATAAAAAAGGAAAAGAGAGGATAAGATTGCAGAGAGAAATTTGGGTTGCACAAAGAGAATTTGGAAAGACCACCTCACATGATTAAGAGATATTTGGGTAGCAAAGAGAGAATTTGGATTACATATATTATGTTTGATAATGAGCCGTACAAAGAATTCCAATTTTAAAGGCCATACACGTGTAGGACTATACAAGAGAGAATGATAAAATAGAGTAAAATAATTACATTATATAAACTAACTGTAGATGTGGGCTCGCACGTGACATCGGCTTTTGATCTAAGGATCGATTTTGATGTGAATACAGTTAGATGATGTTATGTGGTCCTTTTATGTAGACTTAGAGTGTGTTCGGTATGATTTTTCAATTTGAATTTCTATAGTAAATCTTTTTGTAGTAAGGCTTCTAATGAGTAGAGTTTCTGAAAAAAAAAAGGCGTTGACAATATATTTATAATGAAAGAGGTATGGTGGAATATCTAAAATTTATAAAGGGTAGTTGAGACAATTTATATATTTATAAAAAGCTCGAAAAAAAGCTTCTTGGAAAAGCCTAAATTTTGGGCTTCTCCAAAAGATATAAAATATCTTTTTAAAAGGGTAATTGAGACAATTCATATATTAAAAAAGTTGTTTTGAGTTTTGCCAAATAACCTAAAAAAACTTCAAAATAGCTTCTAACATTAAAAAAACGTTTTTGATCATTTCAAAAGTCATACCAAACATACACTTAACAAGCAATTTTAAGGACCTTATATGTCATGTAGTGCCACTTTTGTTGTGATTGCGGCTGTTTATTAATGGCTAAAATCTAAAAAAGAAAAAGAACACTTTGATAAATACTTGTAATATGTTAAAAAAAAAAAAAAAATGTGGCATTTTATCTGGTGCAATGGTGCATGCAGTTTCATTTTTTCTATACAATATTAATACAACACTGTGTCAATTAATTAAGTGTTTATATATATATATAAAAGACTTCTTGATAGATTCAACACTGCTAACATTTTCAAAAGTTTTCAAATCTAATTATTCATTCATAAACTACCTAAATTTGGACCTGATCAGGAGTGCAAGTGACAATTATAATGATATTGTCAAAAAAAAAAACAAAAAAAACAAAAAAAAAAAAAGTGACAATTATAATCGTTTTACTTTTAACACCGCATGCAGTCACCATTCAATTGCAACATAAACTATATATATATAATTTTTATTTTTTAAAATAAGTAGTTGAATTAAAGTTGTTTTTTAAAATATATATATACAAGAAATCCATACCTTTCTTCCTTGCTTTATCTCTCTCTCTCTCTTCGATTAAAATTTACAAACTCAATTTCGTCGCATACAAATATCGAAGACACGATAGAGAAGCACATACCTTGCATGTGCCACTAAAATCTAAGTATATATAAAAGTTATTTTTTTTCAAAAGGGCAATTCAATGTGTGACCAATTTTCCAATTTCCCTCTGTGTCCTTTTTTTGGTCCAGGTCAATAAGAATCTCTCTCATCCACCTCTCTCTCATTCACCGTTGACACAAAGGGGTCGTTTGTTTTTTTGTCTGAAGACTGAATAGTCCTGAATTTTACTGAAGACTGAATAGTGACTGAAACCTGAATCTGAATGACATGTTTGTTTTTTTTTTCCTCACATCTGAATATACTGTCAACATGTTTGTTTTTTAAAAATAAAATTGTCTGAAAAGAAGTAATTTTACATCTATACCCATATTAAACAATTATACATATAATATAGAATAAAGACAATCCAAAAATAATAATTATATATGAACACATATGATCATGATCTTCTTATTCGATTGCAAACAAACTTTATTTTTACTAAGAAAAGAAAAGGTTTTTTTATTTTTTTTTATTTTTATTTTTTTAAAAAAAGGGGCAGTAAAACTCACACAATACACTCTAAAAAAATAATAATATATAAATACATCACTCTAATATCATAATAAAATATTGATATTAAACATCAATATGAGAAGTGATTAGGGTTCTTTTTATTTTTAAAACTATTTAAAATAAGCAATATATTAAAATAAAGATTTCTATACAATATATAATTATGATGAAATTGGATATATGTTATATATGGAGGATAGTATCGGAAGAAAAGATTTTAGATTGCTTTTAATGCAATTAAGTGATTTACAATTAAGTGAAAAATCAGGATTTTTTACTTTTTATTTTAAGTTGTTTTTTGGTATTTTTAAGTTGTTTGACCACTTAAAAAAACAAACAAAACAACTTAATAATTATGATTCAGACCCATTAAGTTTTAAGTGGAAAAAACAAACGACCCCAAAGTGTCTCTCTTATGTCTTCTCTCTCTATGACTCTTCCATTTCTTTCTTCTTTCCATTTATATTTATCTTTTGTGTCCAAATTCCTCAATTTCACCAATTTCGCGATTTCAACACCTCTATTTGGATTCTCGGCTTAGGCAAATGACTCTCAAGTTATCGGCTTAAATATAATCCTACCAATAGCAAAAGGCTTCAAAAAATATATGGTCTAGATAGGTGGATATATCGATAATGTCAAAAAAAAATTTATTTAAAAATACTTTAATTTTATATTAATCAGTTTTAAACTGTATTAAATATATAATAAAATTATTATTTTTTATCCAGTTTCATATTACACCAAGTAAGAAACAAGATTATTTTAATCCAATCCCGTATAACATTAAAGTATTAAACACATCACATCAATAATTTTTTTTAATGGATCAATTAAATGAATTTTACCCCATTATTTTATTCTTAATTTAAAAGTTTTATGGATTTTATTAAAAAAAAAAATAATATATATAACGAGGGAGACGTATAGTTAAAGGCTCCTATCAAATTCATACTAGAGAATAGTAAAAATAGCAATGGTGGAGAAGGGTTTTGAATATGTCAGTTTTGTAAAGAACAAATAAGAAAATGGTTCGATTTGATACAGGGAAAAAACTCCCTTTATGATGCAGGAACTTTTTGGGTTATATTTGAGCCATCAGATGAATTTCAATTCAAATCATTCAAATCTGATGGTTGGTATTAAAGAAAAATAAAAAATTTAATTTATCAATTAAATTAAATGATAAAAGGGAAACTGGTGAAACCTGTTAGAATCCAACAAAATCAAGTATTCTCTTTCTCTCTCCATTGTCTGCTCATCTGGATATTTCTTCTGTTTTCCCGCTTTTTATATAAATACATCAATCATTAAAAGTATACATTATGGCTGCGTTTTGTGGGCGGGATTGGATTGGACTAATTTTAAGATATGAGATTGGATTGAATTTGATGGATTGGATTAATTATAATGTTTTCGTGTTTGGTGCAACATGAAATTGGACTAAAACAGTCCAATCATATGTTTGGTATGTGATGGGATTGGATAAAAAATAATTGAATTATTTTTAAAAAATAAAATCATTTTAATCAATTAAAAAAATAAAATCATATTTATTATATATAAAATCCGGTCCCATTCTTTTCTTTCTCAATTCTCATACTTTCTCTCTCTCTCTTCCCAAACAACTTTTTACTTTCTTTTCTTCCTTTCTCAGACTATCTCTCTCATCCCAACAGCCCTCTCTCTCATCACTGTCTCTATTTTCTCTTGGCCGTCGGCGAGTCCTCCTTTACTGAGAGGAGATCGGCTCTCTCTCTCTCTCTCTTTGTCTTCTTTTTTATTTTTGATACAGATGGATCTAGTGGAGATCCAGACCGAAATTTTTTGTTTTGATTTTTTAAACAAATTTGTGGTGGTAAAGAGGGCGATGGCGGTCTATATTAATTGCTTTGTGTCCCGTGTTTTGGTTTGATTTTCTAGGTTTTAATGGGTTTGAATGATTTTATGGGTTTGATTGAGTTTGGATGATTTTTCAGGTTTGAATGATTGCGTGGGTTTGTTTGATTTTCTGTGTTTGTTTCATTTTTTTTTGGTTTATTTATTTATTTATTTTTGTTTGTTTGAGTTTCTGGGGTTTTAACGGTTTGTTTGATTTACTGGGTTTCAAAAAAAAATAATTGTTTTATTTTTTGGAAACAGATTGAAGATTGATGAATGTATGATTGGATCTGAGATTGTTTTTTTTCTGGTTTTGTTTTAATTGATCGAAGAAGAAGAACTGAAGAATATTAAAAATTGGAGGGGATTATTTTATCCTCTCTGATGGGATAAAAATATGTATGGACTAGAAATAGTACAGGATGCTTGGACTCACCAAACATGGGATTGGACTAAAAATAGTCCAATCCCGACCAACAAACACTACCTATAGGTATATAAAATTATAACAAATTAAACAAATTATAATTAAAAGAGTAATGCTACGTTACCTAAATTGGTGTCTAAATTTGGTGCTCAAATGACGTGGCAACTCTCTAATCCATTCATTTAAATTGTATTAGATTTACAAGATTTAAATGAATGGATTAGATTATTGCCACATCATTTGGACATCAAATTTGGACAATGTAACATTTCTTTAATTAAAAAGGCTTGGACTCTTTTTATATAAGGTATACATATATAATTTATCTTTGTCAAATAGAATCTAGCTAAAAGCAGAGCTACTGTATACTTGGAAAATCGTTAACGCGTTAGAAATAACAGAGTCGGAAATAACTGATGGTTTCGAAAATCATATACCGCAGCGGAAGCAATAGTATCTTGGGTAACAAAAAAAATTCGATCCAAAATTTTAGCCATAAACACTATAGTTATATTGAATTAATACAATGAAGGAACAAAAAAATCCTTTAATTAGATGGTGGTAATGAAAAAATAATTATAAAAACATACAAAAATATATGAAGAAAGAGATAGATGGTGATTGGTGGATTCACAGCTATATGAACAAATAGTCGATTATGGGGCCCATAAAGTCAGAAAAAAGAAAAAAGTATACGATCTAAAATCTAACTTTTTCTTGTTATCTTTTTAATATTTCATAAAATATAATTCACACACAACCACTTCAATTCCAATAAATATTTGAAGAATGTTCTTTGAAGAATGTCCCCCAATAAATATCTAGAGGTGTGCTAGATACATTCTCTCAACCCACTCTCCCAATACACTCTCAGTTCATATGATGACATAAATCAATAACTTATTTCCTATATTGCCCTTCTCCTTTAACTTTTACATTGCCATTTAATATCGGTTTATATATATATATCAGGTGTGTGTTTTTTTCAAGACTACAACTTCTTTTATTTCTTGAGTGTACGGTCCCAAATTGAATTATTCGGATATTTATTTTCACTAAATTTTTATTACCAAACACTAGCTAATTTGATGGTTGTTGTATAGAATAAATAAATAGTAAAATAAATTATAGTTAAATAGTTTAAAAATATATTATAAAAAATTCATATAAACAGAAATTCATTATTTTAATTTTTAACATCTGAGGAGAAGAACATGAACCTCAGTTACTCTTATTGGGTCTGCTCTAATTGTATATGTGTTTGAGCCAAAATCTTTATCTTTCAAGATTTAACTAATGAAAGAAAAAAAAAAAATTTCTCTCTGTGATAAAAAAAAAAAATGAATTTGATTAGATTGACAAACAAATTAAGTCAAAATAAAGCAAATCAATTTTAAATTAAAAGATAAAAAAAATATGTAAGTATCTACTTGACAGTAGATTTTTTTCTTTATTTTTTATTTTTAATTTAGATATAGACATTAAGTTTTACTGATTTTGTCTTATGAATTTTTTATAATATATTTTTAAATTATTAACTCTAATTTGTTTTTACTATTTGTTTATTTTATATAACAACTATCAAGTTAGTCAGTGATGTAAGAAGAAATGTTTAAGTAAATTTGGTAAAAAAATAAATAGATATATGAGCAACACATATTTAAAATTAAAAAAATATATATATAAAAACTAATATTAAATGACAATATGTTAAAGTTAAATAAGATGGACAGTCTAGGAAATAAGTTATTGGTTTACATTGTAAATAAAATGAAAAATGAGGCTATTTATTAAAGGCTACAAATTTAATGTGAAGAAATTAATAATGTCCACATGTCAGCATATGAACAGAGAGTGAGCTGGGAGAGTATATCTAGCACTTCGCAAATATTTATACAAGGGGAATAATATCTACCTTTCTCATTTGCCTTTCCCATTTACGTTTCTCACTCATTGCTTGACACGTATACACTTTTTTATTTAATAAAAAGCTCTCACTTTTTATTGCAAAGCTTGTTTATATCTTTACCTCAGTGATGACTGCTTCTATCATTTCATTAATAAGGGGTGAAGACGTAAACAATCTTTGCAGCAAAAAAATGATTGGAATATTCACCACAACTTAACTTTCATCATAACTCTCTATTCACTAAAGGGTATATTTGGTGCGCGGGATACGATTGAACTATTTTTAAGACACGGGATTGGATTAAATTAATTATAGTGTTTCTCGTGTTTGATGCAACATGAGATTATACTAAAAATAATGCTATCTTGTGTTTGGTATGCAATAGGATTGGAGAAAAATAATGGAATATCATGTTTATTAGAACTGTGGAATGAACAACAATTAAATTATTTTCTTTAAAAAATAAATTTGTCTTTTGAGTTTTGAATAACTTGAAATAAATTTAAATACCTTTTAGAATAAATTAATTTAATCACATTTAAAATCATTTATGTAACTTTTCGGTTAGTTATTTTTGGTTTATAATCACATCATGTATAACATTTGACAACAATAATTCAAAAATTGTAACCTAACATATTTTTATCATTAGACAGCATTACTGCGATAATTCGAAAAGTTGTAACCTTACAAACGCAATAGTCATCGATAAACACCTATGAGAAAAAAATGAACGACCTAAAATTGGAATCACAAAGAACCAATATGAAAGAACATGAGTTTCAATTGATTTACATTTATATTTGCGGATCTATCAAGGCCTTCTTTTTCATCTTCTTCAAACTTTAACAACATACAACATATTGATCAGCATCCACATTCAGTTTAAAGCCACCAGCAGTGGGCAAAGTCCAGCTTTTAACAACAGGCTTACACACCTCAAGCCCTAACACCAGAAAGGGACCCTCCAAACTCCTCCAAAAATTCCCCAGCATGTTCCCAAAAGTTCACCTGTTCAATACCAAGTGACCAAGTGGCCAGTTGACAGAATTGTTCATCTAAAGCTTATGCAAAAAGGTTGCTCATCAATGATTCAAACCAAAAACATCAAATAATTAGAGGTAAGCAGAGTTTCATACAGCCATAGAAGGGAAAGCATATGTGGAGCAAAGTGATGATTCTCCAAAAGGACTGCCTTGACTCCTCACACGGTGCTGGAACAATTATCAGAGGCAAGTTTTCTAAGTTGCCTGGGTAAATTAATTAAAAGACAATTATGAAGATGGGTATGTTAATATAATGCTAATACAGATAACATTGAGAAAAAAAGTGAACAAGTAAACTACCAGCAGAGCAGCAACCAATGATAAGGCCTTGAAGACGAGGAGGGATTCAAGTGATCTTAATATGAATCCAAGCAAGTGCAGACCCAATTAAGAATGTCAAAAAATACATTGACCGGCATGAACCACCCACGCAGTCGCATGAGAGGCTTGGAGTTAAACCATACTAGCCAAAATTGCTATGCAAACAATACTGATGACCAAAAGAGAACTCACAAAGTAACCAAACTCAGAGAGGTTGCTAAGAATAACGCTGTGTTTGGTTGGATGGAGAAATGGAGGGAGGGAGAGATCAAATCCTTTGTTTGGTTGGAGGGATGAGAGGGAGGGAGGGGAGGAGAGGACGGAGAGCAAATCCTCCTGGGCCCACCATTTTTTATCCTTCCAATTACGGGGGATAAGAGGAGGGAGAGAAGATTGGAGGGGAATTACTATAATGCCCTCCAATTTTATAATACCCTCCAATTTTTTTAAGGGTAATATAGTAATTTTATAAATTTAATACTAATCTATCCATTCAACCCTCTTTTCAATACCAAACAACATGAAGAATATATGTTATCCCCTTCATCCCTTCTACTCTCTCTCCCTCTTAATTCATCTATCCCTCATACTCTCCCTCCCTCTTACCAAATATAGTGTAAGTGACGGCTCGAACACGAAGAATACAATCTGATAATCAACATTCAATAAGTTGCTATTCTACTATACCAAATGGTCCAAATCAACCAAGCAGTGATAAAATAAATAAATAAATAAAAATCTAGCCACCACATATTCACATTCCAGCAAAATAAATAAATAAATAATAATAATAATAATTAAAAATTAAAAAAAAAAAAAAAAAAAAGATAAACTATTTTGAATTTGAATTGCTTGAAAAACTGATAACATGAATAAAATCAAAACCTTGCATCTAAATGTCCCGAATGGTTTTTGCATTAGCCTCCATTTAATAGGATTCAAAACTTTTCTCTTATATACCTCATTAATCAAGATAAACAATTTCAATTTTCTATCTTCGCCCTACATTTTCCAGGTAACCAAACAGAACATGTTAACAATTACATTGATTTGGGCAATTGGACCTAATTCAGACAACTACGGATCTAGTTCATTGGTATTCCGAAAATCATTCACTTTCAACGAACAATAAATTGATGCGAACAATTGAAAATTAACAAATATAGATACAAATCCATGAGTTGGTTCTGATAAATAAATTAGGTCAAGTAATATTGAATTGATATATAGTCGAAAAAATTAAAAGATGCTAAGGCACACCTTCATCTGTTTAGAGTACGAGGAAGTAGAAGAGACCCGCTTGTTACTGAACATCATGTATCCGACGAGTAATACGACTCCAATCATCATGATTGCAGCTCCGAATCTCCGATTATGTATCTCAACGGACTCGGCTGTTCCACCTAACTATTCTCCTGAGCTGTACCGGACACGATTATGTAGATCAAAGAAAGATTTGAGAGAAGCAGAAAACCTCTAGCTCCAGAAGAGAAAAGCAAAGTACGAGACGATGGGATTCATTTGAATCCCGTGTTTCTTGTCTTCGTTAATTAATGGGATTATTTTTATCCCATCCCGTTGGTGCGCCAAACATGGGATATGGCTTTAAAATAAGCCAATCCTATCCTATCCCGTCAAACAAACACACCCTAACACCAGACTCACCAGTACACCACAACTTTCATCATTCTGTTGAAACTTGAAAGTAACTCACTAACTCGCCGACGAAGAACTGAAGAAGTGAAGGACAGGCGGACAGCGACGATCGAAGACGGGGGACGATTGGCGACGGAAGACGACGACGATCGGCGACAAGCGGCGAAGGAGTGAAGCACAGTGGTCACTGGTCAGCGAGAGAAGAAGAGAGTGCACGATTTCGGCGACTAGGTCCGATTTTGACCGACTTTGACTGAAAACACATAATACTCCGATTACCTTCGAATCGCGGCGGCAGAACACCGCCGAGCGACTAATCGGCGACTTCAACAACACTGCTTTTATGTATTATAATATATGAGTTGTATAATATAAGGAGAAAAAGGGCATCCGTCACCTTTAAATATAGAATTCAATTAATTAAATTATATATTTAATATTTAATTAATTGAATATAGAATTTAATTAATCCAAAATTGTATTCCAATATCAATTTAATTAAGAAAAACAAACAGATCAGTGATATGTAATTTGTAAACAATCGAAAGTTGAAGTTTTTAGAAGCAGAAGATTTAAAGAAAAGAGGTAGTTTGGGAATACAATACTGAATACTGTGACTGTTTATTTCAAACATGTTTACAACCATGTTTATAAGCCAATGAGACACATGTTTACAACTGATAATAATAAGTTAATAACAATGAAATATGGAGGCAGTACTGCACCTACATCCACTTATTGAAACAACCTACCACATCTAAAGTGAACATAACTGATCATCTTGCTTGAGCAGCTTAACAGTGAAAGTGAACATATCATTCAGGCAAGGTACTCCACATCTAAAGTAACAGGCTCATCGTTGAAAGTCAACATCGATCGCCTTTTCACCTCAATCATGTACCTCATCTTTAGTTGTCCATCAGCAGCTCTGACTAGATGCCCGTAAAAGGCGAACTCATCACCAACTCGGAGACGTTTGGCTTTAACGAATCGATGCCAACCAGCTGTGAAGACCGGACCTCTTTTCTTTCCATTGGGCCGAGTGTAGTAGCGGAGCTTCCACTTTTGGCTTCTCGAATCCACAACCTTCAGATTCAAGAAATGACTTCCATTCATCATCGGGATCATATACTCCACCATCCGATTTGGAAGCACAATTTTTGATCTAATATCATAATCTGTGAGAAATTTAGAGATTTTGAAGTGCAGCATAGCCATGGTAAAATCTTTTGCTATGCTCTATGCAATTCAGCTTTAAAATTAGTTGAATCTATTTGACTGTATATAGTTAGGACTTAGGACCGACATGGTTTGCTACATGAGAACAGCACTTGATAAGAGCAGGAAAGGAAAAAGTGGACCCTAATTGTGCCAAGTTAAAGCTGTCCAAATTGTGCCAAGTCAAAGCTGTCCAAATTGTTTCCTTCAAAAAAAAAAAAAAAAGCTGTCCAAATTGTGCCAAGTTTTTTTCCAATTTTTGTGGGTCCACTTTTTCCTTTCCTGCTCTTATAAAATGTAAAAAGCTGTCCAATTTTTGCCCAGTTTTTTTCCAATTTTTGTGGGTCCACTTTTTCCTTTCTTGGTCTTATCAAGTGCTGCTCTTTCAACATAAGTTTAGAGAATTGCTAAAATACCATTGCCAATTTCAATTTCTATTATAGTCTTGACACTTGTCCACTTTGACTTTCCTGAACCAGCAAGCTATAACTCATAATAAATGTTCATCATTTTCATTTAATTTACCAAAAAACCAGATTGCATTGACCTCCCTCCTACTTTTATTTACAAAAATGCTATGTGTAAAATCATTTTTCCATTATTAAAAAAAAAAAAAAAAAGATCTTTTTTCCATGGCCTACGGTCCTATACAAATTTTTTCTATCAAGTACTGTCAATTCTTTAATTTAAAACTCTATAGTTATGTTTGTTACATGGGATGAGATGAGATAAGTTTAACAACAGTTAATTTTTTTTAAATCGCAAATGGTAAATGAATGAGTTTAGGGTTTTGGCAAATGATTCCCAAGTTAACGGCTCAAATATAATCCTACCAATGACAAAAGACTTCAAAAGATATCTGGTTTAGATAAGTGGATAGATCGATAATGTCAAAAAAAAATATATTTAAAATACTCTAATTTTATATTAATAAATTTTACACCGTATTAAATATATAATAAAATTATTATTTTTTATCCAATTTTATACTACATCAAATAAGAAACAAGATTATTTTAATCCAACCGTATACAACACCAAATACATCACATCAATAATTTTAAAAACAAAAGTAATGGATCAATTAAATTTTAAAAATTGTGACTAATATTTTAATGTTGTAAAGGTTTTTAAGATATAATATTCTTATGCATTTTACCCCATTATTTTATTTTTGATTTAAAAGTTTTATGGATTTTATTAAAAATATAAATAAATAATATATCTAACGAGGGAGACATATAGTTTAAGGCTCCTATCAAATTCATACTAGAGAGTAGTAAAAAATAGCAAAGGTGAAAAAGAGTTTTGAATATGTCAATTTTGTAAATAACATATAAGAAAAGGCCAATGTTATAAGTTATAAGTAGCTCTCTGGTTTTTTGGTAAATTAAATGAAGAGTAGTGTTACACATCCCACTTATAATCCCACAATTTTCATCCCAACACATGTGGCAATTGATGTGTCATTTGATGAGTGGATACACATTTATTATTGTGTGTATACATTGATAAGTGAGATAAATTACAATTACATTGAAAATCAGACACACATTTAATTAAGAAAAACAAACAGATCAGGCAAGGTACTTCACATCTAAAGTAACAGGTTCACTGTTAAAAGTTATTGATGGCCTTTTCACCTTAATCATGTACTTCATCTTCTGTTGTCTATCAGCAACTCTAACTTGATGCCCATAAAAGGTGAACTCATCACTAACTCGAAGACGCTTGGCTTTAACAAATCGACACCAACCAGTTGTGAAAGCGGGATCTCTTTTCTTTCCATTGGGCCGAATGTAGTAACGAAGCTTCCACTTTTGGCCCCTTGAATCCACGACCTTTAGATTCAAGAAATGACTTCCATTCATCATCGGGATCATATCCTCCATGATCAGATGTGGAAGCCCAATTTTTGATCTAATACCATAATCTGTGCAAAATTTAGAGATTTTGAAGAGCGGCATAGCCATAGTAAAATCTTTTGGCTTTAAAAGGAAATGGACATAATTAGAAAGGACATGGATACAATCTGATTTGCATTCATTATATAGGGCTAGCTACTAGATACTCTTTTTTTTTTTTTCCTGACAATAGCTACTAGCTAGATACTTGGAAATGGTCATAAGTAGAAAAACCAAAGACGGAAAATTGTTATTGACACCGTTTTTTCTTCATGTAACATCATTTTTTGTAGGGACACAAGATTCATTGTTATTGACACCATTTTTTCTTCATATCTAAAATAGAAGTTAAATATGAACAAAAAATTGTGTCAGCAATGAATCTTGTGTCCCTAAAAAAAAAAAAAATGATTAGAATGAATGATGAGACTTGTAGTCTCATGATAATATTATCCTGAGAGCATGAGACTTGTAACAAGTCTATAATTAATAAGAAGTAATTTAGTCATTTTAAATTTTAAAGCTAGTTAAATAACTAGTTAATGAAAAGTAGGGGAAGTATGTACAATTGGAGAATGCTATCTACCTTTCCAATTTGGAGTTTACTTTTACTCACCCCTTCAAGGGGGGTGAGCATTACCCCCTTCTCAACACTTGACATGTATCCAAAGAGGGGGTATTTTTGTCTAAACACATAACAATTTTTGGATAAAAATACCCCTCCCCTGACACATGTCAAGTGTTGGGAAGGGGGGTAATGCTTACCTCCCTTGAAAGAGGGTGAGTAAAAATGGACTCATTTGCCTTCCCCATTTGTCTTTCTCACTCATTTATTAACACATGTACACTTTTTCATTTAATAAAAGGATAATGCTTGGGTACTGACCACACCACTCATTACTTGCCACGTAACCCAAGGCAAGGAGAAAAATGAAAAAAACAAAAGAGTTTTGCCACGTGGCAACACTCCATTGGGTGGTTTGGTGTGGTCAGTATGGCTACCAGTCAGTACCCAAGCAATTTCCTTAATAAAAAGCTTTCACTTTTTTTTTTTTTAAAGTTTGTTTACATCTTTATCCCTGATGACTGCTTCTATCATTTCATTAATAAGGGGTGAAGACGTAGTTAACAAACTTTGTATCAAAAAGTGAGAGCTTTTTATTAAATGAAAAATTGTATACGTGTCAAGCAATGAGTAAGAAAGGCAAATGGGGAAGACAAATGGGAAAGGTTAATAACATTCTTTTGTACAATTATGGTAAAAGTTGTATCTGAGTGTAATATTGATTAAACTCATGGGAATTTTGTATAATTTTCCGTTAAATTTTAAGGGATTTTTTTATTTTTTGGAATAATTTTTTTTTAGGAGTTGTGCACTTGTTTATATGCAGTTAGTTACCACGTGTAATTGTTTTGTTTTCAAAGTTTTTGAACTTCTCTTAAATGAAGCGCATGAAGTCATGAACTCATGATGAAGTGAATGGAGTGAGACCGTAATCACGTTTACCGGTTAGAAATTATTATAAAATATTTATTTATTAATTAAAAACCATAATTTCGGATATAATACGTGTTTATTATAATCACTCCATACAATTACATAGAGTTTGTCACTGTTTTCTTTTTATAGTATTCAGTCCAAAACTTGTTTAAAATAGTGATTACAAAATCCATGTCATATATATATATATAAATTTTCAGGTTAGTCACGCACTGATATAACTTACATCAGTGCGTTGTATGTACACCACTAGATTTATATGCTTTGACTTAGTGTGTATACACACATTTGTCAATACTTCTTAATAATTAGCGGCCCACATGCAACGCACTAATATAAATTATATCAATGCATACCGATCAAAACGGGACTGTATATATATACGGGCAGGATCTATAGTCACATTTTTTTACACATTATTTGACACACTTTTGTATCCACTAGATCCTAATTATTTAAATGGTCAAGATTTAATGTTATTAATCTGTTCTCTTTCTTTCTGATTAATATTTTTATCTCATTTCCTATTTCCTCTCTCGTCTCTCCTCAAATTTATAATTCTCTTTCATCATTAATTTTAACATTTTCTCCTTAATAATTTTATTTTTCTCTTTTACTAACAGATTCATTTATCATTAACGTGACATACATTCTTTCACCTTAATTTTTTTTTTTCTTTCTTTTTTCTCTCATTCTTTCACCTTAATAAAAAACCCCACAGATTCATTTCTTTCTTTTTTCTCATTTATCATTTATCAGTAACAAATATATATTTATCAATAATGCTAAACATCCCACCTTAAATCCCACTTTTTTCATCCCACTACATGTGAGGTGTCAAATTGTGAGTGGATACACATTAATGATGATTTATCTCACCTACCTCATGTATCCACTCATCATTTGACACCTCACATACCACATGTAGTGGGATTTTAGATGGGATGTGTAGCATTACTGTATATTTATTTTGTTTACAACAAATAAAACAAGTCTAAAAACTTGTTATCAGAAATTTGCGGACTTTTCACAGGAATTTTTTATTTTTTTATTTTGTACGTTTCCAATAATCAGTAAGAGGACTTTGACATTGTTGGATAAGAAAAATGATGTAATTTTCATGATTCATTACACCAAGGCATATTCACGAAACATAATCATAAACCAACTATTGGAATATCAAAAATCTTTGCTAGATTTTTTTTGTCAAGTTTTCTAAACTTCATGTTCTTCATGTCTATTTGGTGGAGAAGAAGAAATCAAGAAAACAAAAGAGAATGGAAAGCAACCGAGAGAAAAAATGATATGAAATATAACATGAATAAATGAAGAGAGAGAGGTGAGAGAAGGAAATAAAAGATATTAATAGAGGAAAGAAATCATTAATTAGAAAAATGATACATGTAAAAATCAAGACCATTCAAGTATATTAGATCTCACGGTTTAAAAATTGTGTCAAAAGTTGTGTAAAAAATAGGGCCATGGATCTTGCCTTATATATATATATATATATACAGTCCTGTTCACATCAATGTGCACTGATATAACTACATCAATACCAATGCATGTTGATTACTGATTATGGAGAAGCTTTGACAAGTGCATACACTTTGAGTCAAAGTATGTAAATCTAATGGTTCACATCCAGCGCACTGATATAACTTCATCAGTTATATCAGTGCGCACTAATAAAGTTATATCAATGCGCTTTGACTTGAACATTTCTGTATATATATATATATCGGTCTTTTTATTGTCAGTTTGAACTGATATAAAACATATTAGTTTCTTGCATGTGGGTCATTGAATTTAAAAGATACTTTGACAAGTGCATGCAACCAAGTCAAAACATTAAATCCAATGGCTCATATGCAAGGAATTGATATATTTTATATCAATTCGAACTGACATATTTTATATCAGTTTGAATTGACAATAGAAAATCTAATATATATATATATATATATACATAAAGGTAAGGAGATAGGCAGGTGCCGATAGGGGAGGAAATTAAATAAGGGGTTTTGTCGCTCTTTTAAAGTGGGTTTGCAAATTACAAGACTATCACCACTTTAATAATTTAAGTTAAAATAGCACCTATTATGGTGAATGGACAAAAATGCCCCCATGGTTTTGATTTTTTTTTTCTTTTTTTACTTTTCAGTTTTCCAATTTTTATTTTTATTTTTATTTTTATTTTTATTTTTATTTTTTGCTCTTCTTCATCTTCTTCGTTGGACCTCAATTGGAAGTCAAAATTGAGTTCCATTGGAGGTCGATGAAGAAGATAAAAAAAAATGAAAATTTTCATTTTTGTCTAGTAAGTCTCGAAAATTAAAAAAATACCCCAAAATTCTCGAAAAATACAAAATAAGTCTCGGAAATATCTAATAAGTCTCGATCTTTCCAAGACTTATTGGGTATTTGTGTAATCATTAATACACTTTCTTATACTTTGACCACAAATATGACCACAAATCACGTTAATTAACTTTGCTTTCTCTCCCTCGTTACGTGATCAACAAACAAATTATAAGTCAAATATTCTCAAATGGTCTTATTGATTTTATTAACAGAAAGACACCATAATATTCATGTTATTTTATGAATGTCTTTTTATATCATTTTAAATTATTTTAAAGGTATAAATGTATGTTTACTCTATCACAAATTATAAATGAGATAAAATATTTAAAAATACTTAAAATTGCAAATTAAAACAATATAAAACTTCAAACACAACAATACCGCATATAATTTACTAATAATTAAGAATCCAAACCTATAACAATATACAATATTAAGACAAGATAAGGTTGGTCCAGTGATAAAACTCTGTGATATGGGTTCGACTAATATATATATATATATGTATTAAGAATATAATCACATTATCAATTTATTCCCAATGATTTAGAAAAATATTATTATTTTTAATTGTTTTCCCATTTTTAATGTTTGTGGTCTCTAAATTTTTGTAAATACATTAATTTGGTGGAATTGGTTAAATAGGTTGGCAACCGAAGTCTATAATAATGTAGCTTGAAATTCGAATTCATGTTATTCCAAGATTTAATACAGTGCTATGATTATCTTAACTCGTTTAAAATAAAATTTGTACAAAAACAAGAAATTTTCTCTCATGGGCACACACTTTAAGCATATTAATACATAACACTGCACTTTTATCATGCGAGTTCCGATTACGTAGTGTGAGACCCAATTCCATTCGAGTTCAGTTTGTAAGAGATGGGCCTCAAATCGTTTAAAAGCCCAATTAAGTGAGTTGAGGCCCATCTCTAACTCGTATAAAAAAAGCTGTATATTTCTTCGTAAACAAGACACTCCACTCTTCTCTCTCTTAGTCTCTTGCGAACTCAAAACACAGTCTCACAAAAAGTCATCTACATCGATCACGAAGAAGAGATGGCGACTGCAATGGTTGAAGACACTTTCGAAGATGACCAGCTCTCCTCCATGACCACCGACGACATCGTCCGAGCCTCCCGTCTTCTCGATAACGAGATTCGCGTCCTCAAGGTCCCCACATCTCTCTCTCTCTCTCTATATATATCTATCTATCTATCTATCTATCTATCTATCTATCTATCCTCACTTCAGTTTTATTTTTTTATTCTGAAGTTTGAATTTTTATATATTAGGTTGTCTATTTATTGCTTGCTTTGTAATTTGAATGTGTTATCAGTATATCTGTATATGTGTTGCTTTGCTTTCAAGTTGTGCTTTTTTTAAGTGTAGGGTTTTCTGCTTAAATTGTTGGCCTCTATGTGTATGTTGTTATGATTTCAGCCTATGTTTAACTGGCTGAATATAATTGAGTATAAAATATATGCAAGGAAGTAAATATCAATGTCGATAGATATAGCTAGGTCCAATTTTGTGAAAAATATCGAGTAAATATAGCCTGAATTCTTATTGCCATGTGTATTTTTTTTTTTTTTTTTTTGGATTCTGCAAATATGAAATATCTAACTTTGTGATTGTGATTTTTGGGGTTTAGGAAGAGTTGCAGAGAACAAATCTTGAGTTGGTATCATACAAAGAGAAGATAAAGGAGAATCAAGAGAAAATTAAACTCAATAAGCAGCTTCATTACTTGGTTGGAAACATTGTTGTAAGTAATTTTCTGATCTCTTTCATTTTTAATATTTCTGTTCTATTTTAAAATTCCAAGACTTAGGGGCTGTTTGTTTTTTTCCCAATAAGACTTATTACCTCTTATATCTTAAATTAAGATAAATCAGTTTGTTTGTTTTTTCAACTTATATCTTATTTTAAGATATATATGTCTTTTAGAAAAAGTAAAATTTTTTGACTTTTATCTTATTCAAAAAGTGATACAGTAGAGTTTTTTTAATAAATTTCCACAAATGTCTTATAACAATTCATACATTTATGATTTTATCCGCACATAATAAAATACTAAAAATCAATTTTCCAAAAATTCCCAATTTTGAAGAAACCCTAACACAACCTAATCAATTTTATATTTGTAATAAGTCATCTAAAATGAAAAAAACAAACATATCATAATATCTTAATTTATAAGACTTATCCATATATCTAATAAATTAAGGTCTTATAAGACTTTAGACAAAAAAACAAACAGTCCCTTATTTGGTTTACTGTTCAGCTATGCTGTGGGTTGTTAAATGCTATTTTACTTTGACAACCAAATAGTTGAGACTAGGGCTTCCATTTGGGGCAATCAATCTATTTCTTTTATTTTTAATTATTACTTATGGGTCGTATTTGGGATGAGTAAGCTATAAACCTATTTTCGAAGCTCATATGGAAAGGTAAAAGGTTTTATTTTAAACTTCTGTTGCAAACATATGTGTAGGCAGTGTAGCAGCTCGTTGAGGTGGGTTTTGAGTGGGGTTTCAATTTTGTTATTTTGGTTTTACTAAAAGCTTTTGTCACCAGAAACGATAGTTGAATTATGATTGAATTGGGCAGTAGTTTTAATATCTTCATGTTTCCAGATTTTGGAGATGAATCCAGAAGATGAGGCTGAGGAAGATGGAGCCAACATTGATCTTGACTCACATGAGGAAGGGTAAATGTGTAGTGTTGAAAACATCTACTCGTCAGGTGAGGCAGCATGTTCATACATGCGAGATCTATGTTTGTGCCTGTTCATGTTGCTTATTGCCAGAGCAAGTCTATAGGAATTCTTGGTGTGTGATTATTATAATTATAGAATGCATTAATTTTGCTGACTCAATATTTTCATGGAAAGAGTATTAATGTTTCTATGATACGTAATAGCAAGTGGCTAGATGAATTGTTTGGATGAAATTTTTATTTGTATTATTGATGAACAACGTTGTAAAATCGTATAATTTTGAAAGTATATGACCAATCCTTGGGAGTATAAATCATGAAAAATACATAGAATTGTAATATATTATTTGATCCATCAAAATTTTCATAATTTTTTCTTGTTTGCAGACCATCTTTCTGCCGGTAGTTGGTCTTGTTGACCCTGATAAATTGAAACCTGGGGATTTGGTTGGAGTCAATAAGGATAGCTACTTGATCCTCGACACCCTACCTTTTGAATATGATTCGCGAGTGAAGGCAATGGGAGTTGATGAAAACCAACTGAAGATTATAATGACATTGGAGGGTTGGAGAAACAGGTAAGTTCTTAATTCATATTTTTTTCAAGTAAACCTGGTGGTACTTGTTACATGCCAAATATCTTATTTTTTCCATTTTAATTGGTTATAATGGGACAGATCCAAGAACTAGTTGAGGCCATTGTTCTTTCAATGATACACAAAAAGCGGTTCCAGAAGTTAGGGGTTCATCCACCCAAGGGGGTGCTCTTGTATGGACCTCCTGGTACAGGAAAAACTTTGATGGCTCGTGCTTGTGCAGCCCAAACAAATGCCACCTTTCTGAAGCTGGCAGGCCCACAGCTTGTCCAGGTATGTTCTTCTTCATTTTTTGGACTTCCCTTCACTAATATCATTTGATTATCTTTACATTAACACAATGCGTCCATAATTTTTCTGGAAGCTTTTTTTGTGTTAGCTTTGATTGCCGTTCTTGGGTCGTAAAGCGCTTGATGCAGGAATCCTGATTGCTGATCTTCTCACCAGCTTATGATTTTACTAGTTACAAGAAATTATATGATATTTTCAATTTTCTTTTACTTAACTAGCTTTACAACTACTAACTTGGTATACATGTAGATGTTCATTGGTGATGGAGCCAAACTTGTTCGCGATGCCTTTCAACTTGCCAAAGAAAAATGAAAAATGGATTTATATATAATTTTATATCAAATATATATATATATATATATTATGCATTGATGACTCTTGAACCTGAGACCATATCTGTTTGAATGAACACTCTTACGATAAAATCTCGTTGGGGGGTGGAGAAATTTTTAGTAAATTTAGATTCTCTTGGATAAAACCGAAGCAGTAATTTGAAAGTATTCCAAAACTAAAAGTCACCGCCAAAAACAATAGCCATGCGCGCATGTCTATAACAATACTGGAAATTAAGGCGAAAACAAAACTCAACAGTAAAAAAAAAAAAAAAAAAAAAAAAAGGTCGAAAGTTGACAACACGTTGAAGCCTTGAAGATCAAAAAAAGCTACAACAGAGAGAGCAAAAGCACAAGATATGAGACTTACAAAACATGCCCGTATTTGTCTAGTAATCTTGGAAGAGATGACAAGAGTAAATTATATTTAACCTAACCACTTTCGCAGATTGTCCAGATTGCATTTAGCATATGCAATAAGCCTTTAAACCCTTAAGCGCAGAATCCTTAATGGACGAGTTGTAGTCTCGTGAGGGTTTACAAAGATGATAACCACAAACACCTAATGAACTCAAACACAAGCAGGTGTGTACTCTGCATCTAGAGTAATAGGCTCATTCTGAAAAGTGACTGGACCTGGTCTTTTCACCTCAATCATGCACACCATCTTCACTACTCTATCACCAGCTCTAACTTGATTTCCATAAAAGGTGAACTTATCACCAACTTGAAGACGTTTAGTTTCAACAAATTGACGCCACCCTGTTGTGAAGACGGGACCTTCTCGGACTCCTTGGGCTGAGTGTAGTAACAGAGTGGCCACTCTTTCCCCCATATATCTGCAGCCTTCAAATCCAAGAAATGTTTACCTTTCATAAACCCGTTCATAAGATCCACAATCACGGTTGGAAGCTCAAGTTTTGAAATAATATCAGAATAGGTGAGCTTTTTAGAGACTTTAAAGTGCTGCATAGCCATGGTATATACAAATAAAATCCACTGGCAATTCAGAGCAGATTTAAGAATATGATTAGAAATTAAATGGATCTGATTGAATTATTTAGAGAAAAGAATTGAACTCGGGCAGCATTAGCTAGGATGAAATTTTATGATTGGGTGATAACATCTTTCCAAAGGAAAATATCAAAACCATCCCTATAATTCAATAAAAAAATCAATTTAGTCCCATGGTTCGAGGAATTAAGTGTTTTTATTAACTATCAAAAAAGTTCTTACTG
The DNA here is from genome assembly GCA_954870605.1 of Acer campestre. NCBI lineage: Eukaryota > Viridiplantae > Streptophyta > Magnoliopsida > Sapindales > Sapindaceae > Acer > Acer campestre. The sequence goes on from OX940801.1 coordinate 1,110,339, forward strand.
GTTAAATTTGTATCAAAAACGTCCTTTTGGGGTTGTTACCATTAACTTTTCTGTTAACTTTTGTATAAAAGACTATTTTACCTTGTTCATAAAATTTGAACAAAATTACTAAACTAATCATTAAATGTTACAAGTCCTTGAAAAATTGCATAAAAGCTTTACGAATATAATCTATGATGGAGCCCTTAAAAATTACAAAGTGCAATAAAGAAATTGCCATTGTATGGCTAATTGTTATGAAGAACCAGATCATCAAAAATGTTATTATATGAAACCCAAGCTTCTTTTTCAGGCATTTTATATCTAATAAATTTTCTCCACTATTAAAATTTATCATACAGTTCCTACATCAAGTAAAAATATGATGAACATATTAATTCTATAAAGATTAAAATCATAAGATACTTGCATGATCATATCATATCTAAAAGCATGCATACATGAGACTTGTTATATATGTGTGAGGTCCCTATCAGATAGAAATATAGCCGGCCAAGTTGCCAACATTCACTGACGTGCTCAAATTGCTAGTTTAGAAAAAAAAAAACCTATAATTTAGGTGGCACGTGACTACTAGTGTATAATTAGAGTATAATTTAGGGGCATTGGTGCAATTAACCCTATATAAAAATATAAATAAAAACAAAACCTTTATAATCTAATGCAATGTTGTGGAACAAGCGTTAATCAAATAAAAAAATGCATTAAAATGTCAACATGGAGATAGCTCAGCTGATAGATAGACGGGCTTGGAGCTTGGAAAAATAACTCCTAAGTTAGCGGTTTGAATCATATCAATAACAAAAAACTTCAGAAATAAACACCTAATCCCAGATAAATAAATAGAGAGTTTTTTTTTGACAATCCAATTTTTTTTCTTTTTACACTTCTTTTCTAAAAACGCCCCATTTTCAAAATTTAAATTTTAAAAAATTCTAAAGACGCTTCATTTTGTTACAAGATTATCCTTTTCATCTTTTTTGAATTAAATTATTAAAAAAAGAAATTATCTCTCCTAAATCATTAAATTAATTATTACATATTAAATACTCTCTCATAAATTTTTAATTACCATATTAAACTCTCTCCTCCAATACATCTCTAATTTTCTATCTCCATTCTTTCTCAAGCAAGACTAATAGTTAAGGGAAAAAAAAAGAAAAAAAAAAACCTTACTAATAAGATTGATTTTTAGGAACCATATGTATGTATATAATAAAAAAATTGAAAAAAAAAAATTGAAATATGAAAATGATTTTTGTTACTCTTGTAGGTATATGATTGTTTAGAGAACTTTAATTCTTTAATTAGTCTTAGAAATTTTGAGTTTAATCGAATTTAGCTTAAACAATTCAAGCTTTCATATATATATATATATATATAGAAAATTGACTTTTTAATATATATATATATATATATTTTAGTAAAAAACTAAAATATTCATAAGTTTCTTTTTTTTTTCTTTAACTATTAATTAGAGATTGTTTGAGAAAGTATGAAAATATGATTTTTTTTTAATTTTTTTTTTTGAAAAATGGAGAGAGATTACTTAGGAGAGAGTGTTTAAAATGGTAATAACAGATTTAGGAGGGAGAATTTAATACATAATATTTAATTTAATGATTTAGGAGAGAGAATTTTTTTTTTTTTAATAATTTAATTAGTTTGGAATGTCTTTAAATTTTTTTATCTTGTTTAGTAATTTTAATTTAGGTTAAAATTGTCATTAATAAAAAAAATTAAATTGGAATGTGAATAGATAATTTGTGGATTGTAAGGAGAAGATCTCAATAAATATTATAAAAAAAATGCATTAAAATGAAAGAAAGGCAACATGCGGTGATAATTTGAAAAAGTTTTTTTTATTCCATCACGTCAGCAATCGTGTATTATTTTCATATTATGACTTTTCCGTTCATCAAATATAATATAATTAATTAGTTTTCACCGACAAAATCTTTTAATTCCACACTTGGTCCTTTTGTCAATGTGGTTGGACTCTCCCTTGGCCATTAATCCCAAGGGTGGGTGTTGTCCCACCAATTGTGGGTGCTCTCTCCTCGCTTGTGGGAGCTGTAGTCCGAACTGCGCTAGTAGAGCTCAATCTCGCCAGGTCATTGCACTTCACGTCACTCACGCGAACTGGAACTGAAACTAAATTTTTCTTATTTGGTATGCCAACAAATCAAATTTGAAACTCAGACTTATCGATTATCATTTATCACCAAAACATTTCTCTTATTTCTTAATAAGCAAGATTAAGGAAACAAAACTAAGGGGCTGTCCTGCAGCATGTTTTCAGCCTGTTTTCGTTTTTGTTTTCCAAAAATGATTTCGAATTCGCGTACTATAAACCGTTTTTCATTTTATTTTCAAAATACAAAAACAAAATGAAAAACAAAACCAGTGTTAAAAGTGGAAATTTTGAAAAACAAAAAAAACTTGTTTTTGTTTTTGTTTTTGTTTTTCATATGAAGTGGGTCCCTTATAATTAAATATATATTTATTTTAATAAAACTTTTTTTTTTCACCTACTTCTTCTTCCTCCCTTGTCCAGTCTAGACCTTCTTCTTCTCACAGCTGCTCTTCTTCTTCTCCCCACTGCCATCTTCTTCTTCTTCTTCTTCTTCTCCTCCCCGCCTTCTTCTTCTTCTTCCTCCTCCGATCGTCGCCGCCCACCGCTCTTCTTCTTCTTCGTCTTCTTCTCCCCGCAGTCATCCTCTTCTTCTCCTTCTCCCGCCATCATCTTCCTTTTCTCCCCGCTGTCATCCTCTTCTTCTCCTTCTCCCCGCCGTCACCTTCTTCTTCTCCCCACCGTCATCTTCTTCTTCTTCCTCCTCCCTTCTTCTTCTTCCTCCTCCGATCGCCGCAGCTCACCGCCGATCTGGTCTTCTTCTTCTTCCTCCTCCCTTCTTCTTCTTCCTCCTCCGATCGCCGCCGATCTCTGCCGATCTGGTCTTCTTCTTCTTCCTCTTCCTCTTCCTCTTCCTCTTCAATTGTAAAATTTCTTGAACCCAAAATTAAATTAAAAAATGTTTTTTTGTTAATTATTTAATCATTTATTTATAATTGTTATAATATTAAAAAAAAAAATTAAAAATTGATATTTCAATTTTCGAAAGTTTTGGTTATCCTACCGGACGCGTTTTTTCCGTTTTTATTTTCAAAATACGGATTCCAGTAAATGCTACCAGACGCGTATTCGGAATTCAAAAACAAAACCAAAAACACTGTTTTCATTTTCATTTTTATTTTCGAAAAACAAAAACAAAAAACGGCTTACAAGACGGGCCCTAACTATTTATGGTCAAACGTAATGCTAGAGAATTTTATATAATGTTTTCATGTTCAGTTTCTTCGGATTCTCTATTTCCTAGTCCCCCTTACTTCAATATTTATTAAACTAAACTTTAAAAATTAAAATAAGTCATATATATCACGAGTAATGCTAGGTTTCTTAAATTCATGCCTAAATAACGTGATATGTGAGTTGTTAATATCCCGTAAATCATAAGATTATGTAATGAGAGATCTGATATTGACTACTCACCTGCCACGTCATTTAAGCATGAATTTGAATAATTATTTTTAAAAATATAGCATTACACTTACTATATAAAGAAACAAATGATTAAAATATAAGGAGAAAAAAAGACACCAAAATTGAATCTGTTTTCACTTCCAAAGATTATCTTTGGTACTATATATAATATATACATTTATGAATTTTGAAAATATATCAGATTCAATTCACAACTTTTGAAAATATATCCGTGACAAACCCACTTTGGCCAATCGTTGTTGAATGTTGGTCAACGGGTTAAGGGCCAGTTTGGTATTTCTTTTGAGAAGTTAAAATCAGCTTATTTTATAATTTTGACTTAAAATGATTTTGGTAAAACTTTCAAAAGTGATTAATTGATAATCTGCCAAGTTTTGACAGTGATTTTGAAAAGTAGGTGGGGGATTACTTTTTGAAAATGATTATGGAATAATCTATTTTAGCATTTAATGAATATTTTAAAATATCATCATTATCCTTATGAAATCAAATTAAAGTCATTTATATACCTTATTTCCATCTTAAAATTAAATATTCTAATTAAATATTGATTTGATTTATAAAATCTTTTAAAAATATTTTTATTGTTCTTATGGAAATATTTTTCTAATTTAAATATTCTACTTAAATATTGATGTAATATATATAATTAATGAAAAAAAAAATGAAATTATGTTCTAAAATCATGCATATTTTAGTCATGTAACTAATTTCAACACTTTTGAAATAAAATTACCAAACATATATATACTGCTTTTGAGCTATACAGTAGTTTTAGTTTTAAAAGTACAATTAACCATACAACTGCTAATTAACTTCACAGCTGATTATTTCTCCAGCACAGTTAACCGTGATTATTATAAAAGTTACAGTAATACCAAACTGACCCTAAGCCGTAGTGAGTGTTATTATCATATTTTCACATGAATTTCAATGTGTTTAACCCATATAAGATGCAAACTTACATCGTTGAGAGATAAATTGATAATTTTGGTCTTAAAATTACGGGAAATTAATTACAAATTTATTCACTTCCAATAATTTTATTGATCTTATCAACTTTAGTTACCATGCGACCAAAATACCGTTCTTATGTTTTACTTCCAATACTCTCACCCACTAAGTTTCTCCCTCTTCTCTCTTTTCCCAAATCTCTCTCCGCATTTTTCTTCATTATCGCATCCAAGTTTTTTTTTTTTTAGTTTTGCACTTTTGCTATGGTATTTCATTATTTTGGGAGGGAGAGAAAGTTCGATATTCAACAATTTTAGAAGTTAATTAGAAATAGAAAGTAGCTAGAATCGAGAATAGAAGAGAGAGATAAAGGCTATGTTTGGGATTGCTTTACTTTGGAAAAAATCTGTTTATAGCTTAATTTAAGAAATAATCAACTTTAGAAAAAAGTTGGTAAATGTTTGGTAAACTAAATTTTAAAAGTGCTTAATTTTTGAAAGGATGGAAAATGTATTGAACAAAATTACTAAAATAGACATCATTAACAATATAAATATAAAGCATATAAAAAGAAATAAATAAGAAATTTAAATAGAAAAAAAAAATTATGACCGAGTCAACTCACTTAAAAACCCGTTCAAAAATTATGACCGAGTCAACTCGCTCAAAAAATAAATAAGGATTAAAGATTTAAAAAAATAAATTCTGAATTATAGTTTTTTTGAAATACAATTACTTAATGTGAGGGTATTATTGTCTTTCTATTTAAATAGTGAGGGTATTATTGACATTGCACAACAATAAGCTAGCTTCTACCTCCAAAAGCACCCCTCCTACCAACTTCTCAAAAGTTGATTATTTGAGGAACAAATTGTAAAATAAGTTGCTTTTGAGAAGTTTACCAAACACCTATTTGCTCAAAACTTGAGAAATAAGTGATTATTTATCAAGTAAAAGCAATCTCAAACATAGCCAAAGTCAATGAGTTAGAGAGACAAATTGACGAACTTGTTTGTTTCAATCTCCAAACGATTTCAACCTGTGAAATTCAATTTTGTAAATTTCGGCCTGTAAATGCTGGAAAACGAAATTTAACATATTGATTTACTTTATTTTTATTTTCTCATTCATTAATAAACCTTATTGTTTTTAGAAGTTAGAGAATAATAATTGAGTTTACGAAATAAACATTTACTATTATAATTCATATTTACTAAATTAATGCATTAAACAGACTACTAATTACTAAGATGAATAAACGAGTTGAAGTTTGTACAAGCAAGAGGCTTCGCTTTTTCCTTTTTGTAATCATCAATAAAGTAAAGAATTTGAAAACAAAAAGGAAAAAACTCTTGACTTGGACAACAAAAAGTTAAGAATATCAGAATTCACAATGACCTAAAAAGTTTAATCATTGAGAGCTCGTGTGTACTTGATTGGACTGAAGATTGTTCTTTTTTATTTACAGTTTAGACTGACTCAGAAAGTTTATTAACAATCAATGTAGGCCACAGTATGGACTTGGAATATTACAGGTCCCATCTTATTCAGGATGCTTGAAAAGGCAGCTGAGAGATAGTATAACCTATTGTAAATTGCTGCAACAAATCTTGCAAATTTCCTTATGTCTTACAGTTACATGCAGTTTACATCCTACTAGTGCTGTGATAGAAAACATGTACATATACATCAAGTACATCCACCAAAGCTTCCAAATAAATCCGAAGCAGATTCAAACTGCCTGTTATAAGATCTTTATCAAGATAACATAAAGTAGAATGGCTACTTGTTGTGAATGCCAAACTTTGATAGAAATATGTTTTTGAATCCAATATACCTATAATACATTAGATTTATTCTCCGGTAAGTAAATGAATTTTTACAGATACCGAAAATGATCAAGAACTTGGTCAAGTAGTACTCTATCTATACACCTAAAATAATAATCACAGGATCTACAAGAAAATTATGACCATGAGAATCAGGCAGCTAAGGATGATTAATCAAAAATCTGTCAGATGATTCAATCCAAAAATTTTGAGTACCTGTTCCAACTCAACTTCAACTTGAATCACTACTCAAATCTACAAATCTAATATATGTTCTCAATGTGCATGCTACAGATCTAACATATATTTTCTTTTCTTTCTCTGTGTAATTCCCGTGTGATACAGAAGCTAAGACCTCAAAGCAAAGAGCAATGATGTAAATATATAGATCAAGGGAAATGCTATTTCATCCCAATCCCTCGGGGAGGAGTAAGGCTGTATAAATTTGTTCTATTGTTATTCTTCTTGCATTTAAAATCAAAATAAATGTATACAACATAACAAGAAAACACACCAATGCATTATGCGGGTCATCATCATACCACCCATTGGAGAAGCCTGCAAAGATTCCTTCAGCTACCATTATGTAAACAAGCATAGCGTTCATGCCAATCTGTTCTAATGGCAGAAACATGTACTTCAAATCCCAAATATAAACCTGCACGACACAATATATGCATCAGATCAAATGAAATTAGATAAGAGAATAAAACAAGCTTCCATTCTAGTGGTTACTTGTGCATAATGGTGAACTGCACATATTATGAGATTGAAAGATAATATTTGTTTCACATTATTACTGAAATCAGAATACCATGTCAATAGTCTTTGAAGGCCATTTTTTAAAATAAATAAAAAACAGCTAAGCACAGCAACCACAACTAAACTAACTCAGAACACAAAGCATATGGGCAGATGTCCTGCCACACACTCTCTCTTCTAGAAGAGATGGCCCTCGAATCCAAGTTATGGGCCAAGGTATTTACCTGCTCTGGGGACTGCATAACATTTAGAAACTTGGACCTCAGTGCTCAGAGCCTTCAAATCCTCAAGGACAAAACCAGCATCACTTCTAGGAAATTTGCGGTCGTTGATGGCAGCTGCCACATTACCTGCATCCGTTTCAACCCAACAGTCGGTACTCAGTAGAGTTAGTTCCCTAAAATACTGAGGTTATAAAGTGTATTCTGTGGTTTTATCTCTCCTGTATAAGCCAGTAGGATCATATTCCAATAGAACCTTATATATATCCAATCAACAAAAATAAATCATATTGCAGTTTCAAAAGATCATCCTACCAGGGCATAGATGGCTGAGAAAACCAGTGCCGCTCCAGATGTTAGACAAACATAGCTAAATGTGTACAACTTTTTATTCAAAGGGATGGCTGCAAGTGAAAAAAGAAAATAACATTAGAATAGATTAATAAATAATATATTCAGAGAAAGGAATGTCGTCAAGCTCCCATGCTCACCAAGCATGAGATGCAGAGTAAGTCCAAAATGAGAAGAGTCAGACTCATCATGGCCCAATGCTTCAGTGTAGCCAAATACCCTCAAACAGAATTCATCAGAGAAATGAATCACGATCTACTATGCACCATTTCGCCGGTACATTTGAACCAACCTTCAAATGTAGAAAAACATGTACGAAATGCACATGCCTATATTTATAGAGAGAATGATAGATATTGCTGCAATTTAAAATATACCCCTTATTCAGTAAAACACATTTTCAAGGAAGAAAACTGGACTTATTGGCCAACAATGTATGTAACCTGATCGACCTGATACAATAAATTCTCCTACCTATTGCATTCTAATAGATACTATAAATTCAAGGAAGAAAACTTCAAAATTCAAATTATATTGACATTACTTGATCAGAGTCTGTTGAAGATTTCTAGTGAATTGTCTAATCAATATATTCATCAGCATTGCATAGACAACTGCAGATAGTGTCAGATAAAATTGCAAAATGTTAGTATAAGCACAAAAATCAAATAATCCAAATTCAAATGATATATACTATGATAGTTGAACCATGTTAACATTTCAATCCCATATCTTAAAAACTATTTTCAGAACTTCTCAGCCTTAGGCATGTACTGAGGCAGCCAACTCTGTGTTTTAACCACAAGGCAGCATTTCATCAATGAACATTTACAGGTACCAAAGCAATTATTCTGAAAAATTGAAAATTCTCTTTTGACTTTTGCATACAATCTTTGTATGGATTTTTTCTTTCATCAAACTATGAACATTCACAGAGTTCACTAAAACACGACAAATTCCCATTAAAAGAGAAATAATTATCTGACGTTCTGTAATTCATCCAACAAATAAAAAATTATATAATGCATGACATTGTGTCTAAACAATTTTCAACAACTTCCTAAACCAAAATCAATTGCCTCACATATTTTAACACCTACAACAACAGTATCTTCTTTACCAAAATCAAATACGGAGCAAAAACTCTTCACAAGTCACAAGTGACTGAAACTGAAAGTATATAATACTCTCCGGTCTCATTTAAGATTCAATTGTCATCTGCACCCGCACATGCAAATTAGAATTCTATTTCTAGCATACAAACAGAGATAGAGATATAGTTGTGCATACCAGAAGAAATACAAGATCGTAGAACTACTTGTTGCGAGTTGCGAGGACTATGGAATTTGATCAATGGAAAACTGGGTTGTTTGGGAAGATTTCTGGAGGCCAAGAGCCAGGACGTGTACAGCAGCGCTGGAGACTTCCATGGCTGTGGCTAAGACCACCTCTTGTGAGCTCAACATCGAATCCATGTTTTAAGGCAGAACAAAAGGTACAAGGAATGCTAGTATGGTAGTTTTTCACATTTAAGCGATATTTTCTTTCACTTATAAAATATATATATATTAATCCGGAACCTTTTATTAATAGTAAAAAGGAAAAAAAAAAAGCAAAGCAAAGCTAATAATAAATAAAATAAAATTCCCAAATTTCAATAGCTAATTGAGATTTTCTTCTCAGACAATCCCTAAAACACAAAACAATCTTAAAACCTAAATAAATAAAATAATAATATTAAATAAATAAACTTCGCAAATTTCATTAGCTAATTGAGATTTTCTTCTCAGACAATCCCTAACACACAAAACAATCTTAAAACCTAAATAAATAAATAAATAAAATCCCCAAATTTGAAAAGCTAATTGAGATTTTCTTCTCATACAATCCCTAAAACACAAAACAATCTTAAAACCTATATAAATAAATAAAATCCCCAAATTTGAACAGCTAATTGAGATTTTCTTCTCATACAATCCCTAAAACACAAAACAATCTTAAAACCTAAATAAAATAAAAGAGCAACCGCAACTTGAAAATGAAATCGAAACGGATAAATCATCTTAACTTTCTCAAAAAACAAGACAATCGTGCGAGTTCAAGTGTTTGTGTACCAAAGGCGATGGAGCCGGCAGCAACGGAGTCACAGTGGTCCAGAGCTTGAGCGTCGTCTTCGCTGTACGAGGACGGCAGTGACAGGATCACGTGGCAAGGAGTGTGACAACGACTTCCAGAGAAACGAAATCATGGAGATAAATTAATCTCAGAGAAGATAATTTTTAGAGAAACAAACGAGAAAGTAGCAGTGAAGAGAAATCAATTGAACTTTGAAGTGCGAAGAAACCTTCAAATGTTAAGGACACCAATAGAGAGATAAAAATAAAGTCGGCTTATTTATTAAATTTAACAATTTTAATTACAGCTAACGGTTGACGTTGACTTCAACCAAAAAAAAAAGAGGAAAATATCGTATGCATTAAAAATAACAAAGCAAGATCAAAGCACAACAAAACTATTGTTTTATTAAGAAGCCGCAGAAGAACAAAAGATACAATACAACTTTTTCTTTTTTCTTCTATTTTTTTTTTTATAAAACGAGAACACAAAAAACAACGGCCAACATAGTTTATTACCCGATCCGACCCGATCCGACATAACCATAGTTAATTAAGAAGCCGCAGAAGAACAAAAGGTACAAATGTACAATACATCTTTTTCTTCTTTTCTTTTTTTTTTTTTTTTTTTTTGATAAAGCGAGAACGCAACCAACAACAGCCAACATAGGAGATGCTAAGACTTGACCCGACCCGACCGGATGACACACCATAGAGAACACGCTGCCTTCTTTTTTTTATTTATTTATTTATTTTTTTGATAAAACGAGAACACAACAAACAACAGCCATCCGACATATCGAGTACTTCAGAATCAGGGAAAGTTCTCCACGTCGAGGTAAACAGGCTCTCCTTGAAAAGTGACATTGCTTGTTCTCTGAATCTGAATCTGCAATTCTCCATCTTGGCCCCTATAAATGATGAGTGTATCGCCAGCTTGAAGACGTTTAACTCGAGCAAATTCCAGCCACCCCCTTGTAAAGACAGGCTTTGCTCGGTTTCCACGGGGCCGGGTGTACAGCTGGAATGTCCACACTTGATCACTTGAATCCGTGACCTGCAAATCCACATAATGGATTCCTAGCGGAATCGGGATATGATGAAGAATCTTGGTTGGAAGTGCAGGTTTTACAGTAATATCATAATTGGTGAGGAGTTTAGAGAGAGTGAATGGCGGCCGAGCCATGGTTATAATTGCGAATATTGTCCGCACTTCAATATTTGGTATGAAACTATGAAGGTTTATAAAGGCACAAGTGTGCACGAAATCTGAGTCCAATCCAAAGTTTGGTCCTTCTTCTTTCTTGACACTGACACTGTCACTATCTTTCTCGTACCATTCTTTCTTTTTGTCTTTTTAATATTTCATTATATTTGTATATTGATTTAGCTGCACGAACATGTAGCTAGGGTCTTTTTAACCCTACGAGCCTACTGCTTTATCTCTGCAAAAAGTCTTACCTTCGTAAAGAATGAGAAAAGAAAAGAAAATATTGAAATAAAGAATGAGAAAAATCTTACCTTTGTTGTCCAACTTACGAGTATTACGCTGACCGCTCCAACAGTGACTCATTCGTGGTCTCATTTTTTTTTTACTATGCTGTTTATAATCATTTTTTGTGATTAACATTCATCATCATCATCATCTTCAATTTCATAATTTATCGAATGATAAATTATATTTTAAAAACAACCTGTTGTATAACTAGATTACGGGTCACCCTTTGTTGTGGGGGTCCAGCCAACAAAAATTTTGAAAATTTATAAAATTTATAAAACTAATAAAATCTATCTATGATGAAAGATTTCAAACTTCATGCAGCAATTTGGTTTCATGTATAGTGTACGAAGCTCCTGTCAGCAATTTGGATTTGCGGATTTGTGGAACTTGAGTGGTTTGTGGAGATACTGTCAGTCTGTCACTATCTGTCACAGCATACGAATACATGTTAAGAAAAAGTTGTTTTTCGAATTTCAAAACAAACAAGGAAAAAAAAAAAAAAAAGAATATCAGTCTTTGACTTTTTTGCCAAGTCACTAGTCTCACACTCTAACCGTTTCACTCTCACTACCAGTAGAGGTTCTTGGGTGCAGCGGGATGCACCATGCATCCCCCATATCTAGGTGGGGGATGCATGGTGCATCCTGCTGCACCCAAATTTTAGTCCGCTACCAGCCTATCTCGCAGTTTTATGAATAAAAAGAAATATGAATCTAGTCTCATACCATTCTTTCTTGTTATCTTTTTAAAATTTCATTATATTGTATATTGATTTAGGTGTAAAATATAATTCACATGCAACTATTTCAATTCCAACTTTCCAAGGTATATTATCAATGTTTTGGATATAAATTACTGGTATGAACATGTAGAGAACTTACTGGCTTCAATGTTTCCAGCTAAATGGAGATCATCCATGGAGGCTATATCATTTTCTTAACTATTAATTAATAAAATATGCTCTTGTTTTATTATAATTTGCCATTTTCAATTGCATATACAGTATGCTATGATTTTCCCGAATTTCAATCTTGTATTGTCTTTTGGTTGCTCAAATTTTCTCATATACAGTATGCGCATGCCTGCTGGTTGTGCTTTTTTTTTTTTCTTTTTTGTATGAGAAATTCATAATGGATTCTAAATATAATTATTGTTCCATAGAAAAACACATGGATGCAAACGCAAAGCGCCTTAATGATCGTTTTAGTATTTCTTTTGTTTTCTCATTCTTCTATTTTCCTTTCCTTTTTTTAAAAAAAATTAATTTTTCTCTTTTTGTTTAATCGAGACTCGAATGTATTTACAACTTTTAGATTTTATTAACTGGTTGTGGAATTAATGGATTTGAGATTTTATTTGTGGATTTGATTTTTGGTTGTTGTTTGAGAACTTGAGTTTTGGTTTTTGTTTGTTAAGTTTATTTTTAGATTGTGTTTTGGGGTTGTGAAAATGAAAGAGAAAAAAAAATGATTGATTTTGTTTTTTTATTTTCTTTGTCTTCTCTATTTCGTTTTTTAATTATTAATTTAAATAATAAAATAGGTAACTAGGAACACTTTAGTTATTGTGATTGTATGAGAGAAGTTGGTTGTGGTTTGAATGCTATATATTTTCCATATATTGGAGTCTAATTTTTTATATATATAACCACAAGTTGTAGAGAGAGAGAGATAGAGTTGGAATGGTGTGGTGCAGTGGAGGGTGTTTGACTCAGTGTTAGAGGTGGCGCGTGCGTATATATAGTGTGGGTGTTTTTGTGTCGCTTTTACGTAAACATGCGGTGATCTTGGCAGCGGATTATAAGGAACAATTTTCATTTTTTTTTTTTTTTGTTACTTTGTTTGAATATAGTTTTTGTTGGCCTCATGCCGTCATCAACCCCGTCCAATACGCAGATATCGCTGCTCCAGTCTCCCCGGCAGCGCTTGGACGCACGCGCTGTTCGATATTTTTGATGATTTCATGATGTACGTGGGACCAGGTTTGGTTCAGCTATCTAGATAAGTTATAAGTTTTTAGACTTAAAAAATATTAAATTATTCTCACCATAATATTTTGTATAATATAATTTCAAGATAGTCCGCACATGTTTGATCTTTGCTGTTACTTAGTTAATTAAACATGAACTAGCACCAGTTAATATAAGTTTGAAGTTTAAATATTTATTTATGTATTTAGTTTCATGTCTTAACCACAAGGTGGTTGCCTTGGTCAAGGCTTGGGATGAAAATACGAACTCTTGGCAATTGCATTGTAACTAGTCATTAGGGTGTTAGTTCAGCTAATGGAAGGACGAGCTTGAGGCATAGGTAACTACCAGATCAGCTGTTCGAATCCTACCCAAGTGAAGACGTATTTTAATTTACCCGCTTGCATCTTTGTATGGCCGGGGGTGTCGACGAGGGTTTCTTATCTGTCCTACTCCACGATCCAACATACATGCTAAGGCGAGTCACGCAGTTAAGGAAGACAGGTTGATGGGTGTCTGGTCGAAGTCCGGGATCCTCGATACCAAAATAATAATAATAATAAAATAGAAAATTTAAGTTGTATAAGTTTTTTTATGTATATTTTTAGCGATATCCTGCTAATTTTTTTTTTTCTTTTCCAAAAAATGATAAAAACCCCTTCAAAAGTTATTCGGTTTCATTTTCATTTTAGAGAATTTAACGTTCCTCATTTTAATATGGACAATGCTTAGGTACTAACCAACCAATGAGATTTTGCCATGTGGTCAATTTGTGAAGAATGTAAGGAGATAAATGCAAAAAGTTAAAGAAAAAAGCCAACAAAAGTATTTGTCAAAAAAAAAAATTATTTGCCAACAATTGTAGATTGCGAGTATTTGCCAACAAATAGATATTGTAAAAAATATATATAAAAAAAATAAAAATAAAATAAAATAAAATAAACTTTTAACGTTGTATTTGCCAACAATTGTAGATTGTAAATCTAAAAAACATATAGACAATGAAACTCAATGGTGTGCATATATATATATATATGAATGGCAACAAAAAATCTAAAAAAACATATATACAATGAAACTCAATGGTGTATATATATATATATACACCACCTCACATGATTTAGAGGATGGTATTTGTATATATATTCTGTTTGATAATGAGCTGTACAAAGAAGTCCAATAAAAGCTATACACGTGTAGAACTATACAAAGAAAATGTTAAAATAGAGTAAACTAATTACAGCATATAAACTATCAAATCGAATACAAAAGATATACTGGAATAAAAGTTGTGAACTATTGAAACTCAAAAAAAAAAAAAGATATACTGGAATTTATGTGATGTATATCTGTTTCTAGAATGACAATCAGTCAATCAGTCAATCAGCGAGTGATGATCATGTGAAGAATTTGACTTCTTTTCTGATTATTAGATGACAAAAACTGGCCTGGGACCACACGTTACAGAGAATATATACGAATCCAAGACAAAATTTCTAAAGTTGATGGAAGTTATATATTATAAAATTAAAAATTCTTAAAGTTGATTTACGTATATCCAATCCGAGTCTAAATTTCCAATGAATCTTCATGGGAGAAAACAAATTATTGCAGAAGATCACTTGCAGCTAAATAGTGAAGAAGACAAGGCAGCATTATACGAATCAAGTAAAAAAAAAAAAAAAAATAGTGATGATTAATTGTTCAAAATCATATACCTTCATTATTGAAAATAAAATAAAAATTAAATAGAGCATTAATTGCTTATAATTTAGGGAAATATAAATGATTATTTTTTACTTAATTTTAGAATTTTGGAAAGGCCATATATATACAGTTAGGTTAAAAATGGCATCTGACTATCTGCAGATGTGGGCTCGCACGTGACTTCGGCTTTTGAATCTAAGGATCGATTTTGATGTGAATATAGTTAGGTGATGTTATGTGGTCCTTTTATGGAGACTTATCAAGCAATTTTAAGTACCTTATATGTCATGTAGTGCCACTTTTGCTGTGATTGCGGCTGCCTATTCATGGCTAAAATCTAAAAAATAAAAAGAACACTTTGATAAATACTTGTAATATGTTAAAATAAAAATGTGGTTGTTGGCATTTTACCTGGTGCAATAGTGCATGCAGTTTCATTTTTATATACAATATTAATACAACACTGTATCAATTAATTAAGTTTTTTTTTATTTAAAAAAAAAAAAAAAAAGACTTGTTGATAGATTTAAAACATCAACACTCCTTGATGGTTGGACCGTTGGACTCAAACTCATGCAAGGTACTCCACATCCAGAGTAATAATAGGGTTACCCTGAAAAGTGGTTGAACTTGCCCTTTTCACCTCAATCACATACAGCATCTCGGGTTCTCCATTAGTATCTATATCTTGATCATGATTTCCATAATAGGTTAACTCATCACCAACTTAAAGACGTTTGACTTCAATAAATTGACGCCACCCAATTGTGAAGACGGATCCTTTGACGAGTGTAGTAACGGAGTGGCCACTTTTGCCCCCATATATCCGCTACCTCTAAATCCAAGAAATGTTTACCATTCATAAATGGGATCATAAGCTCCACAATCAGGGTTGGAAGCTCAAGTTTTGGAAATAATATCAGAGTAGGTGAGATTTTTAGAGACTCTAAAGTGCTAGCATTTTCAACGCTCTCAAGTGGTGACTTCATGATCTTCAACGCTGATAACATTTTCAAAAGTTTTACAATCTAATTATCCATTCATAAACTACCTAAATTTGGATCTGATCAGGAATGCAAGTGACAATTATAATCGTATTACTTTCAACACCACATGCAATCACCATTCAATTTGTAACATAAACTATGTGTGTATATATATATATATTTATTTATTTATTCTCTTTTAAAGACTTCTATGAAATTCATCTGGATTTTAATAAAAAAAATTGATCTCATTTTTTTTTTTTTTAAATGAGTATGAATTTAATTTATTATTATTATTGAAAATAGTTCAATGGATGATGAATCTGATTGGTTTATATGGAGAAAATAATATAGATTCGTGTGTCGGATTGTTGTACCCGCTGGTGTGTGATTTGATGAAATTTAATGTCAACACCAAAATACCATTACATGACAGGAGACACTAAATGAGACATGCTTCTTTATTTTCTTTATGCCATGCAATTTCATAACTTCTTCGATTTTATATTTTAAGGTAAATAATTTTTATTTTTTAAAATAAGTAGTTGAATTAAAGTTGTTTTTTTAAATATATATATATACAAGAAATCCATACCTTCCTTCCTTGCTTTATCTCTCTCTTCGATTAAAATTTACAAACTAAATTTCGTCCCATTTTAATATCGAAGACACGACAGAGAAGCACATAGCTTGCATGTGCCACTAAAATCTAAGAATATATAAAAGTTATTTTTTTCAAAAGGGCAATTCATGGTGTGACCAATTGTCCAATTTCCCTATGCATCCTTTTTTTGGTCCAGGTCAATAAGAATATCTCTCATCCACCTCTCTCTCATTCACTGTTGACACAACGTGTCTCTCTTCTGTCTTCTCTCTCTATGACTTTCCATTTATTTCTCTCTTTCCATTTATATTTATCTTTTGTGTCCAAATTCCTCAATTTCACCAATTTCGCGATTTCAAACAACCAGTGATGGTCATGGTTTTAGCAAATCATTTAATGGAATTTTCGCTACTTCTAACTATAGTATTCTTCAACTCAACAACGGTTGGCTAGAACTCCTCAAATAGGGTCAGCTTCTATCTCTCTCTCTAGATTTTTTTTCTTTTTCTTTTTTTTTTTTTGTTTATGTGTGTGTTTCTTGTGATTTATATTTAAATAACTATGCTTCAACATCATTAATTTATAATCAAAGGATTGATATATATTTTTAGTTAGCTTTTAATATGTTTTAGGATGTATGCAGAGTTTTTTTTTTTTAGGGGAAGAATGGAAGAAAGGTGAATTGTATGTGTAACAGTCAAATTGATGACTTATTAGTTAATATTGATCGGTTTGTGCTGTTTTGTGTGTTCTACAGATGGAATAGCTCGAATTTCTTTGCCTGCAATATCAATGAAACAGTCATCAAAGAAACCAGTATGGATTATTAATATTTTTCTCTTGGATTGGTTCATTAGCTTTGCTCTTTACTGGTATTGATTGATTGTGCTAAACAGTAGTTGTGTATGCATTGACTTATTTGTATTTCCTTAGAAATCATATTGATAATATCAGTTTAGCAATTAATTTCATCAAAAGTAGAAGAGGATAGGAGAAGCATCAACCTTTTTGGGTGGTGGAAATAATTTGGGTGAACAATGACTATAGTGGAGTGGACGATTAATGTTTGAGAAATTAATGTGATGTCGCGAAATTTGTTTATATATTTTGCAATGGATGTTTGCATGTTCATTCTCCTTATAAATGCATTTATGCTCATAGTATGCTTAATGATACATCAGGATGACTAACATTTGGCTTCATTGCTGACAGCTGATGAATTGATCTCAACAGATGAACTGATCTCAACAGGCTTGGCTGATCTAGGTTATGTCTATGTTAATATAGGTATATTCTTCTACCATGTTTCAACTATTATTTTTATCTTCATTTTGGTTATGTCTTTGTCAATATAGTGGTACTTATTCAATGAAATTTGAATGTAGATGACTGCTGGTCTTTTGTGACACGAGTTTATGAGGTCAGTTGAGTCCTATAACTTTGGCTGCTAATAGAGTCATAGTTATCACAATCTTTATGATTTGCGTCAGCAACCATAAATCTTATGGTTCATGAAGAACATCTCTATCTTATTAATATGATTGTATTCATCAGCTTGATGTTAGGACTTAGGAGTCATTACGCAGTTATTTTTTAGGACTTGATAATATTCAGAGTCATATACATGTGCATGTGCACACACAGACATCATATTGTCACTTAAAAACTTTCAGTTGAACTCTATTGTTTGGATATATTCAGATACGTTACATTTGATTTTGTGGAAGTGATATGATACTAATTTTAGTTTTTGGCTATCTTCAATTTCATCTTAATAAGAAAATCTGATGAAACTTATTCAATTTCTTCATTGTTTTTCTGCTTTTCTTAGTCTCTAACTGAATAGTGAAAGTTTTTTATTGTTGTTTGTCTCAGAAGTGTGATATACTCTCATTGTTTGTCTAAGATTTGGTTGACTGTTGTATTATGTTCTAAATAGCCTCAAATTTCAGATATAGAAATTTCAAATTGATTACATGTTCCTTTTGTTATATTATATTTAAGGTTCAATACTACAAATTTGGCACGCGCATTGTACGTTACTGATGTTATAAAATTGAAGCTTACAAATTTGCATAAATTTATTTGAAGTGATTTCGAAATCTTTATGCAATTTTTGTATAGATTGCCACCATATAACACGCCATTTGGAGTGACATGTGTCCTTCTAGTAAACCAGTGGAAGCAATCAGATCCACAACATTCCAACGAAAAATGACGGAATCCAAGGGGAGTGTTGTGGATCTGATGGTTTTTACTAGAATGACACGTCACTCCAAGTGTCGTGATATACGGTGGCAATCTGTACGAAAATTACATAAAGACTCCACGAAAATTGTGTAATAGTTTTGTAAGCTCCAGTTTTATAACATTAGTAAAGCATCCACAATATATTTATAATCTTCATCTTTCTTCATTTATGATTTTGTTATATATTGATTTGATTTTACAACACATGATCCATGTTATTATGTCTCTTCTTTTGTTTAGATCCATGTTATTATTTGCCTTATAGTGTTTATCTTAAAAATTGTGCTTTTGATTTCAATATTTTGTTTTGTTTCATAAGCAATCTGATTATCTCTCCACCCGGAATTTCGCACTCTGACGAGCTGCGTCACAGGTCCTATTCCTGTTCCTACCCCTTTTTTGTTTAAAAGAAAAGATTGATTTTTTATATATATATTTTAGAGATCGAGTAAATTATATGTTTATTCGTTGTTGATCGATGATTCTGTGATGATATATGATATATTTGTGTTGTTTTTAGTGGAATCAGTTGGTCTATGTAATTCAGGTAGAGCAAAGGTTTTTTTTTTTATTGAACAAAATTTGTTGTGACCATTGTTATTGCCGATCAAGCAATCGATTTACTGATGTATCCACTAAGCTTAAAAACCCGAATGGCTTTAAAGTTATCATCTTTTTTTGGCATGGATGCATTTTGGTGTTGGCTAATGTGTGTTGGATTTTAGATTGCTTTTTGGAATTTTCGAGTGTGGTGGTCATTGCTTCCTTGTTGTATGAAGGGTTGTGTTTTGTAATACGTGGTGAATGAATAAAATTGACAATTCTTTGATGATTACATCTTGGTATAAAGCTTTTACTTATATTGTTCCTGTTCATATCCCCTTTTTTCTTAAACAGAAAAGATTTTTTTAGAGATCAAATTCATTTATATGTTTATTTTTTGTTGATCGATGATTATGTGATGATATATGATATATCAGTGTTGTATTAGTGGAATTAGTTGGTGTAGATTTGTATACCGGAGCAAAGTGTTTTTTATTAAACAAAATTTATTATAATTGTTATTGTCATTCAAGCAATAAAGATTTACTGATATACCCGCGAAGCTTGAAACCCCAAATGGCTTTAAAGTTATAATCTTTTTTGCTTGGATGCATTTTGGTGTTGGCTAATGTTTGTGATAAGTCAGTTTCGGATTCATTTAGTTTGCTTTTTTAAATTTTCGAGTAGTGGTTATTGCTTCCTTGTTGTATGAATGGTTGTGTTTGTAATATGCAGCAATTCTTTGATGATTGCATCTTTGTACGAAGCTTCTACTTATATTATTGTTTTATTTTATTATGTTTTAGGATCTGGTTCTTCAACTTGATGTTTACAAGAAGCTTGATAAACACAGAGGCTGTGTAAACACAGTAAGCTTCAATTCAGATGGTGACATTCTGGTGTTAGGCTTTGATGACAGGAGGGTTATATTGTGGGATTGGCAAACTGGGAATGTAAAACTTTTGTTCCATTCTGGTCATAGTAATAATGTGTTCGAAGCAAAGATCATGCTATACATGGATGATCGCAATATTGTTTCCTGTGCTGCAGATGGACAGGTAATTTCTTTGATTGGAAGCAAATTGCTTTATTTACAATTAGAATCAAATGAAAAGCTTCTGTTCTTTCAATATCATAAAGAGAATTTTCAGGAGGTGAACAGTTATATTATATATATCTTCAAGTAAATGGACATTGTTTTCATGGTGTGAAGAAGTCATTCATGATTTTTCTGCTTATTTATCTTGCCGTACCATCTTCCTTTGGAGAAAATCTTGCCTGGGACGGTCCCATACACGTGGCCATGGGACCATCCCAGGCAAGATATTCTCCTTCCTTTGTTATTTATAGCATTAAAAAGAACGTTGTTTCTATATCAAAATGTATGATATAAAATGGTGCTTCTGTTTTGTGAATAATCTTTTCCCCACTTTTAGGTTCGCCATGCTCAAATTCTGGAACATGGCAGAGTGGAGACTAAATTGCTAGCAAAGCATCAGGGACGAGCTCATAAATTGGCTGTCAACCTGGAAGCCCTCATATATTTTATACTTGTGGTGAAGATGGACTGGTGCAACATGTATGTTTGTAAATACTTCTAAAGCTTAGGTATTAATATTGAACTCCAATTTTTTTATGCATATATTATATTTAAGGTTCAAGCACGCGCAACCTTCCAACTAGTATTAGAATATATGTGTTGTATGATATAAGGAGAAAAAGGGCATCCGTCACTTTTAAATATAGAATTCAATTAATTAAACTCTATATTTAATTAATTGAATATATAATTTAATTAATCCAAATTTTTATTCCAATATCTAAAATTCAAAAGGCCAACTGATGCAGTTCAACTAGAATCTGCAGAGAATTGGAATAGAAATGCAAGTTGCAAGCTCAAAGAGAAGCATTGTCAGCTAACTCAGTAAACAAAGGTTTTCATAATCAAACTTGCTTGCACCGGAGCCTCACTTACACCATACTTATAATTAAAATATTAAATGACAATCAAAAGCAGAGAACAAGTCTACACAACTTCCCAATGCATATTAACTTCTTTAGTCTTGGAACCAAGTGGGAATTTTAATATTCCTCTGTGGACGACCCTTGGAAATATTAGACTCATTAAATGCTAGTGCTTCAGAATGCAACTCTCTTGGTGCCTCTTCGGATGGTCCCTCATCACCAACACTAGTTAATTAATTAAAGCTAAACAGTACAATTTGCTCATCTCTACAAGTTTCCACAGCTTCAATTGGTGTGTATGGAGATGGACCACCAATCACCGGCGTTAATAATCTTTATGTTTAGTTTAAACAATAAAAATAAATAAATAAAGTTCTAATGAATTAGCAGAGCTTATTGGAGAGGTAAAACAAATGCGGTAGCTTTATTGGTTAGTTATAATGGTTTCGGTATCACCGCCGGCGGCGCTGGATTTGGGCTCGTAGCTGAACTTCTTGGCCTCAACAGGGAAAAGCTCGTCATAGTTCATGTTATTTGCCGCGTCGATGGTGTAAACCTGTCCAGAAGCTCCATTTGCCGGCGATGATGTCGGATTCATCATCGTCTTCTTTCTTGTTCTTCTTGTGTTTCTTCTTTCTCCAAAGATTTTCGACTTTTTTTTTATATATAAATATTATTATGAATCTGATTTTGTGAAAGTGAGATATTGTTTTGATTGAAGATATATGTTGTGTGTTGGATCTGGGTCTGGTTTTGTTGTGAAGGTAAGAACACAGCAATATATTTTTTTTACAGAATTTTTATTTTGGTTTTGATTGGAAAATCTGGATTATCAAACACACAA